>JARHVA010002270.1:1417500-1835000 GCA_037957365.1 Torreya grandis
ATTTGGAACCTTGTTCTCACATTCTCACAAGAAATTATGCACCAATGGATATTGTTGGAAAATGAGTGGCTGAGATATACTAAAGTATTTTTGAGAATGTTCTTTATTTTCCTGATTTGTGTGCCAACATTATTTTAGTTTACCAAATCACTCATCTTGAGAATGTCAAAAAAGTTGAGTTTCTCCTCGATTCAGTAGAGATTCAAGATCTTGAGGATGATGCCTTATTTATGAGTGGAAAAATGATCATGAGTCTTAGATATATGTATTTTTCCACTTTATGCCTCATTCCCATTCAACTAATTTACTCACTCATACCAATTTAGTGAGTAAACTATTTCATGAGCGGTTTATCCATCTCAACTACCTCTACCTTCAACAACTCAACTCAAAGAATATGGTAGCAAGACTCCATCCTATCTAGTTTTCCAATGGTATCAAGTTGTATAATGGGAAAGCATATAAAGGAGAATTTTAATAAAGGAACATCTTGGAGGGTATCACAAGTCCTTGAGTTGGTTGACAGTAGTCTGATCAATTCCTTCTCTACCTTATATTTCAAAAAATTGACTATGTCATCACCTTCATTGATGACTATTTGTGGTACACTTAGGTATACTTCTTTTGTTAGAAGAGTGAAGTATTCAAATGTTTCAAGACTTTAAGGCTCATACTAATAAGTAGTCTATGAAACCTATCAAAATTATTCACCTAGACAATGCCCAAGAATATGTGAATCATCACCTTGAGCAATTATGCACACTTGAAGGGATTGACCTTCAGCAATATATGCACCCTAGCATAACGATGTTACTGTATGGAAGAATAGGACATTGAAATAGATGGAAACTTACATGATCCATGCTCATTCTCTTGGTCTAAATATTTTTATTGATGTTATTAACTATACCACTCATTCAGAACTGTCTTTACCATAAGGCCTTGAAAGGCATGACTCCTCTTTATTATTGGAGTAGCTAGAAACTTGTTATGTGGAATTTTTTATTCTTTGGATCCCATACATTGGCACACACTCATTCTAAAAAACACAAGGCTTTGCAACCATAAAGGTGACCCTACCTCTTTATTTGATATCCTGATGGTGTCAAAGTATATCAACTCTTTGATCCATAGATGAAAGATCTTTTTATTAAGAGAAGTGTTCAATTTGAGGAATCATTTCCTCCATTAGAATCTCATACTTTACCTCCTCTATCCATATTAGACTCAAATGATAATGACTTAGAGGATTCATCTTCACCTCAACCTCTATAAGAGATCATCTTTAGATGCCACAAACTCTACTTCTTGAATCCCATCTTCATCATTGCCTTAATGGATTCAATAGACTCTTCAGTTAGTAGGCCCCTTTGTTATGGATCCTTCAAACACTTAAATGACTCAATAAAAACATCATAATCTTCCACACATGTACATTTCACTTACTTCTGATACATAATCTTTTCATGAGATAGATAGTTTTGTTGAATGGGAATCAACAATGGAGTAGGAACATAGTTCCTTTATGAGGAACTGCGCTTGAGATTTAGTCCCCCTTCTTAAGGGAAGTAAAATCCTTCATTATAAGTGGATATACTAAACCAAATATTCAATGGATATAATTATTGATAAGTTCAAAGCGTGGCTTGTTTTCAAAGGGTTCACAAGTCCTCAGTGTTGACTACATTGAGACCTTTTCCCATGTTGTTAATATGACTTCCATTCACTTGACACTTTCTATTGTTGTAACTCATGGTTGGGATGTACATTATATGGATGTGAAGAGTTAATTTATTCATAGGTATATTTAGGAAGAGATCTACCTAAATCAACCATAAGGATTCATGAAGGAATATTTGTGGATATGAAAGTCTCTCTATAGCCTAAAATAGGCCCCTCATGCTTGGTATGCTAAGATGGACTTCTTTCTTCTCTTAGTCATATTCTCACACTACCGCTCTGATATCAATGTCTACATTATGTGATAGAATGAATCTGACTTGCTTCTAATCCCCTACATTAATGACTTAATTCTTACTAAGAGCTCTTCATCCATCATTGGTAGAGTTGAATCTACTTTGCATGATCGGTTTGATATGACTAACTTGGGCCTTTTACACTAGTTTCTCTAGATTGAGATCACTCAGTTTTCTTCAAGGATCACTCTTACTCAGCCCAAGTATGCTCTTGATCTTCTCACTCAATTCCACATGGCTAATTATAAACCTACATAGACTCCCTTTCTGTCAATAGTTAAGCTTGAGGTGAAGTGTTCCACTCCACTAATTGATGCCTCTTTATATCTTCAACTTTTTTAGAGCCCCATTTATTTGATGCATACTTGCCTTGACATTTCCTTTGTAGTTGGCATGGTCACTCACTTTATGCAAGAATCATATGAAATTCATTTTAAGTGGATAAACATATCTTGCATTACATCAAATGCTCTTTTCAACATGGGATACACTGTGTAGCAAGGACTAGTATAGATATAGTTAAATATATAGGCTTTGATTGGGCTGCCGATTCTAAGGATCATAAATCCATATTAGGTTATATATTTCACCTTGGCTCAATCCCCATTATTTGACAGATTAAGAAGCAATATATTATTGCTCTATATTTGACTAAGGTTAAGTATTAGGGGGTTGTTAATGCCATTATTTAGACTATTTGGATTTAAAATATTCTAACTGAGTTTGGTATCACCATTCCATGGCCACCTATCATCCTTTATGATAACCAAAGTACCATTAGATATTAAAAACCCTAGCTCACTATCAGTGAACCAAACACATCAAGATCCACATGCACTACATAAAGGAGTTGATTCAATAAAAGGTCACTGATCTACACTATTGTCCTACAACAAAGTAGGTTATTGATATCTTCACCAAAGCATTCATTTAGAGTAAGTTGTAACACTTAATAACTCTCTTATGGGTATGGGACACTACTTTAGGGGGGTCACTTGACCTTCTCCCATCATCATATTATGGTGGGGGGGGGGGGGGAAGCGGGGCAGAGTTTTCCTATAGGTTTTATCCTTATCTCATATTTTGAGGGGATCATTTTGTACATGGATACCTCATCAGGCCATGTTGTTAGAACCCATTAATTTTTGTAGATTTGCATTATGTTTCACCTAATTTGCACTTAAGGGGGTGTCTATGTGAAATTTGTTATTTACTTATCTAGTTCCACTATTAGGTGCGAACAGAGTTATTTCCCTAAATGGTTCTGCTCTTAGGTTTTGTTCACACTTAGTTTAATAGAAAATATGAAACAATGCATAAGTGAAATACTAGATCTAGAAGACAAATTGAAGGAAAATATATATACATAGATGAATAGAGGATATAACATGGAAAACCTTGTGAAGAGGTAAAAAATAAATAATCATTCATTAATATGAGAAACAAATCACCCAATACAAATATTTCTTCTTCTCACTTCTTCATAGAATGGTTCTTCACATAACCTTGAATTATTTCACTTAGAACTCTTGGGAGCAAATATATTTGTGTGATGTAATTTTACATAAGTAAAATATATTTTTATAATATGAGGTGAACCATTGTTACCAATGGGTCCATCCTCTCCCCGAGGCATAATGGTAAATTAATATATTTTATCATTGATTTACATGAGGTTTAACTCATTAATAATAATAAAATACAATTATATTTACTTGATGTAATTAAGGTAAGGGTATATGAATAACACCACTTAACCATTAATTGTTTCAACACTCTCCATTAACATTAAGTGGGGATACATGTCATAGTCACCTTTATAATAAAGAAATTATACTATGTGTGCACCAAGATTGGGTTATCCAAAATAATAAAAATCCAAAATCAATGACACTAGTAAGAAGGGATAGAGAAATCAAATCAAAATGAAAAACACATACTTACCATCATTTTGACCTTCTCATAGATCCGATCCAAGATTGAGATTTTTGTTCTTGAATTTGATTGTTGGATTGCTTGTAGATGCTTGACAATGACTTGGATTGGCTTGGCCTTGGCTTGATGATAATGTCTTGCTTGATACACATCCTCACTCACTTGTGCATGCAATTTCTCATTCAAACTCTCATTCAAATGTTCATTAGCTTGAGCAAGGGAAGGTGTGTTGATTTTATAGATTCATAGAGGGATATCTTATGGCCTAAATTTGAATTTAGGCCATCAAGATCTAGGGTGGAGGATTTATCATGGAATTTTTCATTCAATAAAATCCTATAGAATAGAGGATTCTAAAAGGAGAGGCTTCAAAATGGAGAGATCTCTATAATTCTTCTAAATTCTAGAGATTTATCCATAGGGTTTTAGGTGCTTAGGAAAGGCTAGTGTAGGGTGGTGGGTGGGTAATTAGGATTTTCTTGAATTTTAAATTGGCAAGTGGGACTAAGGGTATGTTAGTAGGTAATAAGTCTTATTTAGGGATTAATGATAGGATTAATTGGTTTTAGGCTAGGACAAAGGTTAAATTGGATATGGGAATGATTATATAAATTAAGCTAAGGGTTAATATGGCTAGGAAGTGGGATAATTAGGACAAATTAATAGAAATTGGGATAATTAGTAGAGTGAACACATTTTAGTGCATACATTTTTCCCCTCTTTGAAAGGGCATTATGAGTGGATGGGGTGGAAGGAGTATTGGTCTTTTAAATAAAAACCATTACATGGATGAATGATGATGCTAGTGGGTATAATGTCCCCTCAAGGGGAAATGTGGGGAAGAATGAGCCAGATGGCCACTCAAAAGAATAAATAAGGGGTGGGATACAATGGAAAGATAAGGGGATGGGATGCCAAATGTGGGATAGAATATGAGGTTGACGTCGATCAATGAGTTATAAATTGATAATTATGCCCCTGATAAGGACACATGCATAGGGAAAAGAGATGATGGATGTCACGGTTGTAAACACATCCCAAGTAAAGACACATGCATGGGAACCAACCATAACATGATGATGATAGGATAGATAGCCACAAGCTTTATATGTATCCCAAGTAAGGACACATGAAAGGGAGATATATAGGCTAAGATAAGATGATTTGATAAAATATGATGGGTGTAGCTCAAAGCTAAAGTTGATCAATATGATGATGATGATAAGAGTGAATAAATGATGTGATCAAGTGACCAAAATACTGGGGGATGAGGATAGATGATAGAGATAGCAGTTGAGCTATTCTTGGACATGAAAATGTGGCTAAGTGTTGCCTACATAGGCTAAAAATACCTTAAGTCAATGTAGTTTTGACTAGAGGATAGAGGACAATGATGATGATGATGATTAGGGGTAATAGAATGATATTAATGATGATAGGATATGGAGATGATGATAAAATATTGGATGTTAAATGGATGGGTTATGATGGAGAGAAGGATGATGAGATCAAGCCATCACAAATGTCATAAAGCTCATCATAGTCTAAGTAATTCAGAAATATGGCACTTGTCAATATGCCCCATGATATGGATATGAATCATAATATGAGCGATGTGCATATTTATGTGATGAGATATATTTAGGATATTTGTGATGGGATGGATATATATATATATATATATATATATATATATATATATATATATGATGAGCTCATGCTAATTTATTATTTTCCTTATGATACTACTAATGTGATGGTTGATGTGGGTATTTAATAATGCATGTGAGATGAAATTGTTTTACTTATATATGATGAATATTTTCCATGTTTAATAGATGATTGTCCTTCAAGATTTGGTGCTCCTGCATCATAGAGGTAGAAGATTATAAGATCAAGGTGGATAGGGAAGGTTTTGGCTTAGGGTTGGGGATACGGCTTAGGATGGTTTGGAAGACATGGCTTGGGATTGGTTGTGGGGGTAGAATTTTTGTCTCAAGGAGATTGTCAAACACTTATGAAATCCATGTTAATGTCACATTTTATGAGATATGCCAATGGTCTTGATAGGGCCATGACATTTATATTAAAGATGTATAGAGGGAACTCCATTAAAAGTGGTATGATCCATCCAAAGATGTTTACTTTGATGGTTCACCTTTGCCATCCTCATTCCCATATGTTTATGTATATGAAAAAGTAAACTAAACAAAAGAGCAAGATTTCATTTCATACACAAACATATAATTATCACATAGAACACACATATGCATAAGTGAAAACATTTACATTCCTTCAGGATGATTACAAATATGAAAATAAAGGCTAGAGATGGGGATGATGAGGGGATGAAAATGATAGTGGATGAGCTATCCTTGGGCATAAAAATGTGACCAAGTGCTGCCTACATAGTCTAAAAGACCTCAGGCCAATGTAGTTTTAGCTAAAATGTGTTGATGATTATGATGATGATGATGGTGACTAGGAAAATAGATGATAATGATGTAGTGATAGATAACTGATTATAGGTGATATGAGAATGTAGTACAGATGATATATAGACAAGGTTTGCATCATAAAGTCTAAAATAAATGGGTTTGGACTATTCCATGAGGAATCAAAATCATAGTAACCTCATTGTTATGTTGACCTTTGCTAGTGATAGTGGGAGTGGATGGTTGCATGGATGGAAAAAATTCAGCATGATGTGGTTGGGGCTAAGAGGAGACATATCTATCATAGGAATCTTGTCTAAAATAGTGGATAGAGAGTGATGGGGTGATAAAGGATCTTGGGTATATGGATAATGTCTCTAAGGATAGGTAGATGATTTGGTAAGGTCCCTCCAACAACTGTCCCAGAGGTAGCCTTTGTTGCTTTTGTAATGAAGACACTAATTTCTTGTTGTATATTCCCACTTATTGAGACCAAGGCTAGGCTATCCTTACCATGGCACTGAGAGCCAAGTTTCACCATGGTACTTGGCCAAAGTACTAGCGAGTTGGTTTTCACCATTAGATTATATATATATATATATATATATATATATATATATATATATATATATATATATATATATATATATATATATATATATATATATATATATATATATGGGTGGGATGGATGGGTCCTATAGACAGAGGATATAGGGACTAGGTGTAGAACCGCTTGAGATTCATGATGTTTATAGGGTCATCTAATTCTTTTCCCTCAAGCATGGCCAATTTTTATGCTCCTGAGCCAAATTTGGTAATAATGATGTATGGGCCCAACTAATTGGCTTCAAATTTTCCCTTCTTGTCTCTTTCTGCATTAGTGTTCTTCTAATTTTCCTTGAGGACCAAGTCACCTATTTCAAACACCTGAGCCTAAATATTCTTGTGATATTGATTCTTGAGCTTATTTTGATATGCCCTCAAGTGATTCAGGGCCTACTAGCATTTTTCATCAAGGAATTCTAACTCTTGTAGGTGCTCTTGTTGGCAATTATAGTTAGTAATTATGCCTCGTAATGAAAGACAAAGAGAAGGGAACTCTACTTCCATGGGTAATATTGCTTCATATCCATAAACCAAGGCATAGGGGTGGCCCCTGTGGGTATGTGGACATTAGTGTAATAGGCCCATAATGCTGGATATAATTAAATATGCCAATTTCACCTAACTTGATTGACTATCTTCTTCAAGATTTTGATTAGGTCGTATTGGTTGCTTTCACTTGTTCATTGCCTTGGGGATAATATGGGGAAGAAAAATGCTATGTGATGTGGTAATTTTGACAAAGGGCCTCAACATCCTAATTATTGAAAGACTTACCATTGTTTGAGATAATATTGGAAGGGATGCCAAAGTGGTAGATGATTTGATTGAGGATGAATTTAGATATCTAGAGGCTAGTTGTGTAAGCCAGTGGCATTACCTCTACCCATTTTGTGAAATATTATGTAGCTATGATAATAAATTTATGCCCATCTAAGGAAGTAGGATTAATATTCTTGATTATATCAAGGCCCCATATAGAGAAAGGCCATGGGCTCATGATAGGATGTAGTTCTTGTGTTGATGTGTGGATAAGGTTTCCATGCTTTTGATAGGCTTCACATTTTTGTAAATATTGGCAAGCATCATGTTCCATGGTTGGCCAATAGTATCCAATTCAAAGGAGCTTCTTGGCTAAGGCTATCCCACTGATGTGCCCTCCACAAATGCTAGCATGTAATTCTTTGACCACTTGAGCTACCTTATCTAAGGTCAGACACCTTAACAGGGTTTTGTCATAACCCCTTCGATAGAGTGTGCTGCCTAAGATGGTATAATAGGTGGCTTGATGGAGAAATGATTTTCATTGATGAAGAGTAAGATTAGGAGGTAGGGTATTGTTATGGAGGTATTGGTAGATGGTGTGATACCAAGGGAAATTGGGATTATTAATGGCAAAAAATTTATAGGAGCTAAAGAGCGATGAGCTGATGTGATCAATTATTCAATCAAAAAATTTCCCTCTAAGACATCTTCAGGAAGATCAATGAGGGAGCCCAGAGTAGCCATAGAGTCATCTACCTTATTATTGGCTCATGGCACTTGCTCAAATGTGATATATTGAAAACTAGTTTTTAATTGATCAACCAGTAGTTTGTATGGAAGCAACTTCTCATCCTTTATTTGGAACTCTTCATTTACCTATTTTATGTTTAGTTGAGAGTCCCAAAATACTTACAAATGTTATATGTTCAATTTTATGGAAAGATGAAGTCCTGCTATGAGGGCCTAGTATTCTGAGATATTATTGGTACAAGGGAATGCAACATAAAATGCTTTGGGAATGAGACAATCTGTAGGGTGACCAGTGAGATTCCTACCCTTGACCCATAAGTGGTAAAGGAGCCATCAAAATATAACTTCCAACTTTTTGTCTGTGAGGTGCTCATAATGGATTCATTTGGAAAGGAAGAGATAATCAACTTAGCTAATTCTAGTGGAGATTCTACTAGTTGATCTACTACAACTTGTCCTTTGATTACTTTTTGATGGACATATCCAATATCAAACTCACTGAGCAACATGATCCATTTGGCCACATGACCTATTAATGATGTTTTGGATAGGAAATACTTTAAAGGATCTATTTTTATAATTAAGTGTACCTGATTATTGAGCATATAATGCTAGAGTTTTTGGGAGGTAAAGACCACAGCTAAACATGCCCGTTCGACTAGAGTATAGTTTAACTCATATGCTAATAAGGTAAAAATTAAATAATAAATGGATCACTCCTTTCCCTGATCATTGTGCTACATGAGTAAGGCTCCAATGGCATAGGGAGTGGTAGATATATATAGCAATAATGGTTTGCCTAGAACCAATGGAGACAAAACAAGTGGATTTGCCAAGTATTGATTAATATTCTTAAAAGCCTTCTGATAATGTTCATCCCAATTAAAGGTTTCTCCTTTCTTAAGCAAGTGAGTGAATGGATGACACTTATCAGTGAGTTGTGACATAAAACACCTAATAGCTTGGAGCTTACCTTAAAGACTATGAAGCTGTTTAAGTGTCTAGGGAGGTGGCATCTCAATGATTGCTTAAAATTTTGTTAGATCTACCTTAATACCTCTCCTACAGATAATAAACCCTAGAAAATTTTCTGATGTTATGCTAAAGATACACTTTTTAGGGTTCAAGCACACCTAGTATTCTCATAGTCTTTCAAAGATCCTACGGAGGACTATAGGATACTCAGATCATGAGTGAGACTTTTCCAAGATATCATCAACATAATCTTCCACAATACCATGCATCATGTCATGGAAGATAATAATCATCACATGTTGATATGTTGCCTCTACATTATTTAGGCCAAAAGGCATGACTTGATAGCAAAATGTGCCCCATGGAGTGATAAATGTTATTTTGTGTTGGTCCTCAGGAGCGATTTTGATTTGGTTATATCATAAAAACCCATCCATGAGAGATAACATCTCATAACCATTAGTTGAATATACAATCATATCAATATTAGCAAGTGGAAAATCATATTTGGGTAATGCCTTATTGATTTCATAGAAATAGGTACATATTTGAATTTAATCATGTGGTTTCTAGACAGGGATTATATTAGATATCCAATCAAAATAGTCAATAAGACAAATGAATCATGCATCCAAGAATTTTTGTAGTTCCTCCTTAACTATCAATGCCACCTTTGGATGCATCTTTCATAATTATTATTTGACTAGTTTAGCATTAGGATGGACATCAAGATGATGGACTACTAGTGAAGGATCCAACCCAAACATATCTTCATAACTCCAAGCGAAGACATTAATAAATTCTCTGAGCAAGGCAATGATAATTTCACAGTTTGATTTCATAAGAGATGCTCCCAATTTCATGACCTTGGGTTTTCTTTTAGTTATATTATTTATTTCAATGACTTACTCAATGAGTGAGGGAGATTATTCTGATAGATAAGGGGGTATTTGATTTCTATCATGTCAGAGGTAGTAATTCTTGGTAGCTTATTATCAACATCTAGATAATCTTCTGACTGAATGGGACTATCTAGAATGTCATCAATTTATGTAGAAGATTCCCCTTCTACTTTATATTTTTCATCATCACTTTGGGTGCTTAGTGACTCTGGTTCTCCAAAATATGTTGATTTACATAGATTGATTTAGAATCCTTTATTATGGTCTCCAGATGGCATAAAATTCCTTGCCCCCAGGTACTCAAGAATAGCCTCATCATTTTGAAACATGTCAAAGGTGGGACCTTGTTTGGCATCCCAATATATGAGGGAGGGATAATAGATGGATATATTGATGGTGAAGATGGAGGTATCAGAAAAGAGGTTGGTGGCAGCTAGCTCTTTGAATTGACTACAAATAGACCCCATTTTAGTATCCTCATCAACAAGAGTTTGCTCTTTAGTCAAGATAGAATCCAAAATGACATTGAAAGGGTAATCACCATATGTTTTGAACCCTATACCATAATAGGATGAGTTATCTTGAACATTAATAGGCTCTATCCGACCCTGCTCCTATGTGTTTAGTCCTTTTCCTTTATAGTTCATGTTTTCCATCCTGCGGTGGATAGTAAGATATTTTTACTGAGGTGAGATGAAGGTATAATCATCAAGAAAGAGCCATGAATCATTGCCACCTTCAATGTTTTCATCTGATAAAAATCTTTAACTTTTAAAAGTTGTGGGCCTAAATTGATACTTGATGGTCTAGACGTCATCTCAGGGGACCCATAGTTTTGGGGAGACAATGGAAGATGGCCAATGCAAAGGGTTTTGTACTCATATTAACCACAACCCATAGATGTGATTTTTAAATTGGTAAGGTCTAGTTTTGGGGTAGATTTGGTGTCTAATTGATTATAAGAGACATATTTGGTAGCTGTAAGACTAAGGATGGAATTCTCAGTGCCTCAAGATAATGATGGAGAAGGGGTTTTATCCATTTGATAGCTATGATGGTCAATAATCCCTAGGATGGTGACTTCCATCCCTAAATGAAGGAATTTAAGGCACTGATGAAGAGTGGATGGGATGTCTTGCATTTCATAAATCCAAGGTCTCCCAAGAAGCATATTATACGATAAGTCCACATTAACCACATGCACCAATGTTTGATGGACTATGGGCCCCACAACGATGGAAAGATAAATAGACCCAATGGACGGCCACTCATTATTATTTTATTCTTTGATCATGATGATATTGGGTTCCAATGATGATTCATATTACCCTAGCTTATTCAAGAAGTCCATGTTAGGCATTTTTCACTCCCAGATTTTACATCTTTTATTTTAGCTAAGTGCAACATTCTATTTATTTATCCCCACAACAAAAAAGTGTCAAATGTTTTTCCCTCCAAATCCTTTGGTTTAGTATTTTTTCAAGTTTGGTCTCTTTTTGCATTTGTTTATTTATTTTGGTGAAGTTTTCTTTGGATTTTTTGTCCAAGTCTCAAAGGAATTCTTTCAGACTTTTTGTTCGAAATAAAAAGTTCAAAGGAATTGTATCGAACTTTTTGTTTCAAATAAATTTTTTGAAAGAATTCTCCTTTGCAACTTTTTCAAAGGAATTATTTCAAACTTTTTGTTTCAAACAAAATGTCCAAAATAATTGATCTTTGCAACTTTTCTGAAGGAAATGTCTCTTACAACTTTTTGAAAGGAATTATTTCAGACTTTTATCTAAAACAATCTTTTCGAAGGGTACATTACAAATTGTCAAAGGGTATTTTTTATTCAAAGTGTCCTTCAAAAAAAATCCAAAGGGACACTTGGAATATTACCAAAGGGTCTTTTCTCATGGAAGTGTCCTTTTCAAAATTGTCGAAGGGTCTTTTTTATTTAAAGTGTCCTTCAAAAAAAATCCGAAGGGACACTTTAAAAAAGTCTGAAGGGACACTTGAAACATTTCCAAAGGGTATTTTCTCAAAAATTGGTCACTTCATTTTGCTAAAGGAATTGGTCACTTTCAAAATCTTGAAGGAATTGGTCACTTTCAAAAGCCCAAAGGAATTGGTCCATTTTAAAAAGTCTGAAGGGTCTTTTTGATACAAAAGTGTCCCTAAAAAAAAGTCTGAAGGGGCACTTTTCAAAACTCTGAAGGGACACTTGCAAGATTTCTGAAGGGTCTTTCTCAAAAAATGGTCCACTTTCAAAAGTTTGAAGGGTCTTTTTGTTGCCAAAGTTTCCTTTGAAAAAAATTCTGAAGGGTCTTTTTGTTACAAAAGTGTCCTTCAGAAAAAGTTTGAAGGGACATTTTCAAAACTCTGAAGGGACACTTGGGAAAAGTCTGAAGGGCCTTTTCAAAAGATTTGAAGAATCACCTTCCAAAAAAAGTGCCCTACACCGAAGGTCCCAAAGGGTATTTCCATGTCAAAGTGTCCTTTAAAAAAAAATTGAAGGGTATAGACACTTATGCAGAGTCTGTAGAAAGATTGCCAAAAAAGGACACCTATAGAGTCCATAGAGAGATGGATCCAAAGAAAAGGAAAAAAAGAGAGCCCATAGAAATAATATGATTTTGGAAAGTCTATAGTTTGAAAATTCTGTAGAGAGAAGGGTCCATAGGGAAAAATTCTGAAGGAATAGTCCTAATAGAGTGACAATTACATGACCATCAACTTCAGGGTCATGGACTAGCCATTGGCATTTAAAACAGTGGGTCCCAGGTAGATCAATGGTCCTCACTTAATTAGTCATCCAAAATAGATCCAAGGGTTCACATTCTTCATCTGGAAAATCCCATCAGAGGATTCATCTCACCACTGAGTAGGTCATGATCTACGTCATTTTGTGATGGCTAATTAAAAGGAGAAAAAGATAAGGAGATTGTTTGAATGAGTTTTCAAAGGGTTATAACAAGTGCCATGAAGGCATACACATAGGCTTTAGGTGACACCTCTCCAAGACTAAACAGATTGAAAGCAACTTTTCTCCACACCATTACACACCTCAGTGAGCCAGTGGGAAGTTATTAAGCATCATGACAAATCTATGGCGAGTAGACTCTCATTTGCAAAAGTTATTGAAGCCATTACCTAGCTCAAAAATATCTATTTTTAAAATATCTATTTTTGCTAGTGCAACCATTTAGAAATCATCTTTGAGAGAGCAAGCTAGCTACATAAGCACTGGAGGTGACATGGATCAATCAAATGAACCAAATGAGCATCACTGACAAAGATGGTTACAGCTAAAGATGGATACTTTTGACAAATTGATTCCTTCTCTTGGTGTCAAAGGCCTCTTCCTCTCTCTTCCTCTCTGCTATAAATAAAGCCCTTGGGCTAGTGTAAAAAAATAAGGAGACCACAGAGAGTATGATGAAGCCCTGTTGAAATGATATATGACCTTTAAACATTAGTACAAGTCTATTTTCTTTGAAGTTTTGAGCAATTTCCTGAGGGTGTAGGTGATGTATAGTGACAACAAGTGATGTTTTTCAACCATTTATCCTTTGTCCTTCATGTTTGAGCAAGGGTTCTCGGTCTAATAAGTCATATAGAGTGCATCCAAGTATGTTGATTTTTTACATGCGTATAATTATTCTTGGAATATACAGGTTATCTTTCACTTCATTTACCTTGCATCATTTCATACATCTCACCTCTATACTAAAATATTTGTGTAAGAATATTTAGAGCTTGGAAATAGTCTGTGTATTTTTTTGTATCATGCACTAGGGTATGATATTCATATGGAAAATAATCTTGGTGCATCACCATTCTTAGAACAGGTTTTTTTATGTAATTTCTAACTCTTTTCCCTTCAATCAAACTATTTTAGATAGAGGTCATTTTGTAAAGATACATTCAAGGAGCTAGCCATTTAAATTTAGAGGTTCATTTCCCCTATAGGTATACCCACATGCCTGTAAATGTTAAAACATTTTCCAAATATGGAAGAGGATTGAACACTCTCTCCTAGGGTTCAAGATTTGGAAATAATAATTTTGGCATGTCGGGTGGGAAAAATGATTGACATGTCAACGTGAATGGTGGTCTTGACAAGCCTAAGGTTATAGAAATATTCTTAATCTAGAATTTAATGACTCCAAAAAGTGATAATCTCTAGTTGTAGATCAAGTTTCCACATTATACTTCATGGTCCTCACTAGGTCATCTAGGACTTCTGATCAAGCCCCTCTAGCTGAAGCTCTTCTTGAAGAACAATGCCTTGAACCACTCCTAGCACTTAGAGATCCTTGGTAAGGAGGTTTTGGAGAAGAAGAATAAGAAGTTGAGAAAGTTGGAGAAATAGGAGATCAAGAGGAAAGAAGAGAAATGGATAGGCAACAACCTTTCTCGGCCTTCAACACCCAAAATCTAATTGACCTTCTTGCATATTACCCTATTCCTCCTAATGCTACCAAGATTCTCCTTGGTTTTAATGGAAAGGGTCCTATTACCCCATATAAGCATATTAGGGACATTTTGAATTTATATATCTTTCATAATGTCACCCAAGCCAACATAACTATTAGATTGCTCACTATGTCTCTAAAAGGCAAGCCACTTAACTGGTACAGGACTTTGGAAGGTGGTTGCATTACAAGTTGGGATGGCTTTGGGGAATTGTTGGTAACTAGATTTAAGAATAAGAGTGACCATACCTCACTGATCCATCAGCTAAATGTGATAAAGAGAGGTCATAACAAATCCATGGGAGATTTTAATGAAATATTTTAGAGGACTTGGCATAGTTACGACCTGTCATGAGACCTCCTCCAAGCTTTGTGTTCCCCACTTATCTCAAGGGTATTGGTATCGATGTGGTAGTGATGTTACAGTCAATGGGAGGATTCACTATGCCAAATGCATATGAGATAGCTATTGAAGCTGAGAATAGCTTGATACACACTGGAAAACTACCTCCAAGATTTTTCATGCCTTTGTTATGTCATAGTTTGGTTGAAGATCCAAACATAGAAAAAGTTCCTAATGTTAATGTCAAGCCAAGAACCTTTCCAAAGAAGATGGATAATGTTCTGGATAAAGATGAAGAGATCCAGTCACTATGAGCTCAGCTCAAGCAATCTCAATTCTAGGCAAGTGCTCCACCTAACCCTTAGTATTATCCTTAACAAGGCTATAGAAATCCACCCCAATATAACTACCAAGGAAGATGAAAAGGTCAACAAGGTTTCAATATGCATCCCAATGCCTATAATCCTAATTATACTCTTTCCATGAAGGTTGTTGTTCCAATACATGCTAATCTGGTCTAAGGAGAGAATCATTTGGACCAATGGGGATAACCTCAAGGTTATTTCATGCATGATGGTGGAGAATAAAACCAAGCTTTAGTGGCACAAGAAGAAACTACTATGTATGTGACATCAAAAGAATTGAATCCTAGTCAAAGGAATATTCATGGATAATGTAGCAGTCAAAGTGTATGTATGATGAAATTTCAAGCTAAGGATGATTATGTGTTGAATCAAAGAACATCAATTGCAGACAACACAAGAGCTAAGAAGAGAGATCTAGGAGATGTTTTGGGAGTACATTTGACTCCAAGTGATGCCCCTCCAAGGCTACAAAGTGTGAATTTTGGTGCAATACCTACTACCAGTCATGCTCCTCAACTGGGTCAAAATGCAATTAGGGTTGTCAAGTTTACAATGTAGTAGGTTTAGACTCACTCATTACCTTCAAGAATGCAATAAAAGTTAAATACTTCCCCTGTAAACATTGTTGATTCTTTGAAGAATACCAAGATAGGCATATCTCTTTGGGAAGTCTTGCATATGCCTAGTCAAAAGGAGTTGTTACAAGAATAGATTATAAACATTCATATAGCCCCTCAAACTTCAAAACACAATAGTGTGGCCCTTACCAATTCTCCAAGTCATGTTTTAAAGCCCTCCACCAAAACTGAAAATCCTCCACCCTTCTACCTCACACTCATTATGGGAGATAAGTTGGTTCATAATTGTATTGTAGATAGTGGAGCTAGTACCACTGTCATGCCTAAAGTGGTGGCTGATAAGTTGGGACTAAAATATGAGCCACATAGTAAAGGTATGTTATAGCTTGATGGGAATCTAACCAAGATAGTGGGATTGGTTAGAGGTCTGAAAGTCTTTCTACATGATTACCCAAGTTTCCCCATTTTACAAGATGTTGTGGTGGTAGACCTTTCAGTTCATTTTGCTATCTGCTTGTCAAGGGACTTCATGGCTAAGATATGAGGGTACCTTTCTACTGACTAGTCTTTTTTAGCTTTTAAAACAAGATATGGAACCAATGTGACTATAAGGACTCAGCCCTTAGCAATGTTTCATATTGAGTCATACATGGAGATGAATTCAAGTCAGAATTGTCTAATTAGTAAAGAAGAGGAAAGTTTCATGGATGGTGAAGCATCCTTCCCCATTGAAGGTATTTTTGATCTTTTCCTTGATAAGTACAACACTAAAATTCATAGACTTGATCCATATACATTCATAGAAGAGACTAGTTTTGGAGTTTATTGTATGCATGAAAAAGGTGTTTCCAATCCTTCACTCACTAATGAAGATCATGAGCTTGAAGGAATATGGGAAATGTTTTTTGATGGCTTAAAAATCAAAGCATGTACAAAATCTAGAATTATGTTAGTTTCTCTATCAAATAATCAATACTAATCCTCATATATATTCCACTTTAGTTGCACCTATAATGTGGTAGAATATGAAGGCCTAGTTCATGGCCTCTAATGGGCAATGAACAAAGAGATCAAGAATTTGAAAGTTTATGGGGATAGTGAGTTGGTCATCCCCCAAGTGATAAATCTAGCTACAGCCAAGAATTCCTTACTTAAATCCTACAAGAATAGGGTATAAGACCTACTTGAAGACTTTGATTCCTTCAAAATATAACCCATACCAAGGAATTCAAATAAACATGTTGATAGATTAGCTGCCATAGGAGCACAATTTGACGTAGTTGCTAATGTAGGGAAAGAGAAGGATCATTCCCATATCAAGGTCATTGTGAGGCCTTATATTATAGATAATTAAGTGTCATGGAAAGTGTTTGAAAGTGATGAACACATTGCACACTTCTTAAAAAATGAGGCAGGTTTCTCCTCAAGGAACCAAAAGAGACTACATGATCAATATGAAGAACAAGTTATTCAGCTGAAGAAAAACAAGATAGATAAGGGGATGATTAATTTGGAGAGTGTTTTCAATGAAGATGATAAAAATAAGAAAGAAAGAGTGAGCATTTGAACAAAAGAAGAGAACTATGAGAGATTCATGATTTACAAGGACAAGATCCTAAAAATTGGTAAGGTATGTTCTTTGTCTGAGAGACAGGCCTTTATTGAATTATGCAAAGAGTTCCATCACATATTTGCTTGAAAATTGTTGTTCCCAAAATCTATCACTCATTTTTGGGACAACATATGAACTATTTTGGTCCTGCAGGCCAAAATTATCTTTTCCCTTCTCAAAAAATTGATCTAAGTATTCAAATTCTCTATTATTCAAGCTTTTTCAGCTAACAGACTCCGTAGGTTGATTTCTATGGACTCTGCATGCTTGTTCTACAGACTCCGCAAGCTTATTTCTATAAAATTTGTAAGCTTATTTCTATGGACTCTATAGGCTTATTTCTATGGACTCTGTAGGCTGATTTCTATAGACTCTGTATGTTGATTTATATAGACTCTGCAGGCTTATTTCTACAGACTCTGCAGGCTGATTTCTATAGAATCTGCAAGTTGATTTCTATGGACTTTGTAGGATTATTTCTATGGACTCCGTAGGCTAATTTCTATGGACTCCATAGGCTAATTTCTATAGACTCTACAAGAAAGAAACAAGTTCCCAACACTTAGGCAAGGTTGGTTCAATCGAAAGGTTCAAAGGAAGGTGTCCCAAAGCCCAAAGGACAAGTGCCTTTGTGGAGGGCAAATGGAAAAAAAAAGATATCTTTCGAAAGGAATTCCTTTGGACATTTTGTCTGAAGGAATGATCAAAGGCCCGACGAGAAGTTCAAAGGAGTCTTCCCAAAGCCCGAAGGACAAGTGCCCTTACGGAGGGCACTTAGATGCCAAAAGCACCTTTGTGACTTTTCTGAAAGGCAATTTTGGAGATCAAACAGCCCTTATAGAGGGCAGGTGATGAGAAAAATAGACCATTGCAAAAGGATGAAAGGGTAAGTTTTTCTTTGGAAAAGCAAATAAGGCAGAAAAGTTAGAATTCCTTCGAATTTGTTTAAGGCAAAAGACAAGACGAATTCCTTCAGACAAAAAGTCCAAAGGAATTCCTTTAGACTTTTGTCTAAAGGAATTCACCTGAAAGAAAATAGCCCAAGGGAATAAGCGAGAAAGATAAAGGATTTCCTTCAGACATTTTGTCTGAAGTATTTGAAGAAGAAAGCCACCCAAAGAACCCTGAAGGGCAGGTACCCTTGCGGGGGGCTGTCGGTGACCAAGAAATTGACCTTTCTCAAGATCCTGAAGGGCAGGTACCCTTTGGAAGGATTCAAAGACTAAGCTCAGTCAAAGGAAGTCTGAAGGAAATAAAGCTAAAGGAATTGACTAAGGGGTGACAGGCCCACAGACGTCAAAGTTGGGCATCATGAACTAGATGTTGGAATCGAGACATCTGGTGACATCCCCGAAGCTATCAAATTTAGGGTAATAAACTAGCCGTTAGCTTTCAAATGGTGACGAGCACATGAACACCATCTTTACGGTAATGAAATAACCATTGATCTTTTAAGGCTTGAGTGCGAACCTCAATGCATTCAAAGGCCTTAAGGCCAAAAGGAAGAACCACTAAGAGAAGACCACAAGGAGCCAGCAAAGCTGGGAAGATAGACGTGAGAGCTCAAATTCTAGGAAAAAGACAAAAGTTAAAAACAAACTCAGTGACTAGTTGAAGAGGGAGCTGAAAGAGCCAGTAGAAAGGGAAAAGATAGTTCGTGAGCTCAAATTTCAATAGAAAAAAGGGAAAAACCAAAACCATCTGCATAGGAGTTGTCTTCAGTAGGTAGAACAGTCCACCAGGTAGACATCTGAGCTCACAAGCATTAAAAGGTGCAGCCTATTTTTCTTCCTTGATAGGAAAGTGAGGGGACAACTACGTACCTATTGCGAGAAAGATCAGATGACCCATGTAGAGGAGAAGATATTTTGAGATGAACTGACATGCCATAGTTAAGGCAGACGCCATGTTCCAGCATGGCCCCTTGACAAAACTAAAAAATGCATTCAAGGCATTGAATGCAGCATGGGCTATTTTATGAAAAAAAAGTGCCAAGTCTTTCTGGGCTGCTATATATTGTAAATCTCTTCTTTTTTCCAAAAGATTTTTTTGGTTATAGAAGCAAAACTCTACCAAAAGTGAAAGGCGATTACTAAGACTTTGAGCTCAGATTATTGATCATATTTCTTTATATGAATGAGAAAGTAGGTTACTTTTAGACTTTATGCTGTAATAGCTTATGTCATTTAGAAAATTATTCTTGTCTATTTCCTGAAAGTGTTCTTGTCCATTAAATGAAATAAGCAAAACTAGTGGAAGTAATCAGGAAGGTGTCCTGAAGCCAACTGTGGGAAGACTTTGTGCTGCCACCATTGTCTTTAGTGTGTTTTTTGTTTGTTTTTATGTAAAGGATTTTGGGACGGCTTTATGCCCCCATTATCCTTCGTATTTCACTCTTGAGCAGTCAATGTGGAGGCTTTGTGCTAAACTTTTTTTTTCTAGTTACTACACCCCTGTTACCAGTTACTTGTTACTTATCAAAAAGATCTCCTGCTATTTGCTGTAAGACCACTTCTAAAAGAAAAGAAGTGCTTTCAGTGTTTTCACCTAGATTTTTCCTTTATTTGTGAACATCATCTCTGAAAAAAGAGAAATGGATGGTGTTGTCCTCACCCTGAGTGTTATTTTTTGCATATATATATCGTATATAACCCCCTCATATTTACAAGGAACCTCCCCTTGATGAGAGGAGAGATTTGTCCCCTTTTGATGTGGTAAACTTGCACATCTGGCCAACTGATATCCCTTATTATGGTTGAAATCACCTATTTTGCTCATCAGTTAGCTGGTAATAGAATATTCACCCAATAGTTTTTTGGTGACTCCACTGGGGATCGACGAGCATTTCTAGTCCTTTTCCAGTCTATTCAAATTGAAGCATTTCATATCATTGGAGAAGAGCGCATAGTTTGGAGCCTCAAGCTTTAAGCTGAAGTAGGGCCAGTGCTTTTCCATTTTTATTTTACAATCTAGCAACTCCATGCTATACTATAAGTTAGAGAGCCCAAAGTGTTGTTGACCCTATTTTTGAGTTGGTGTAGTAGGGTAATTTTGATTTGTATCAAATCATGGTGGTTCAAGGCCCCTGAGGTAACTCTTTTGGCCCACTCAACCTAACTCCACCTCTACATGAGCTACCATGTAGTTCAAGGAAGAATTTCCCCAAATTCTTTGGTGATGAGAGAGTCCATCCTGATGAACACATTGCAGCATTCAACATAGCCTGCGGTGTGATAGGCATGGAGTATGAGGACGTAGCAGTCAAGTTGTTTATAGAAACATTGCAGGATGTTACTGTAGACTAGTTCTATCATCTACAGGCCCTGACTGTGACTGACTAGAACACTCTTAAAGATAAATTTGAAGCTAGGTTTAAACCTACAAAAGATACACATGTCCTACTAGCCCAACTCACATAGAAGAAGAAAGAGCCTCATAAACCTATGAGGGACTTCATTGCTAAATTTGACAAGCTAAAGAATAGGATTCCTATGATTGCTTAGCCAACACCTGAAAACTTTAAATATTTCTTCATCAACTCATAGTTTCTTGAAGTGAGTTTTTGCTTAGACGTGCTGGCCACATAGACCTTGTTACTGCTCAGGATTTGGCCACTAAGGTGGAAGATGACCTTATCTTTGTAGAAAAGATAAGGAGAGATCCTAACAGAGGTAAATCTTCTTCATCTTCTAAATATCCATCTATAGGCACCATTGATCCAATGGTGCAAAAGTTATCAAATGAGTTGCTTGCTCTTAGGAAGTAAATGGTGCAAGGGATGTCATTTTCCCTTTCATATAGAGATATACCAAGTAGGACATTCTCCAATCAGTCATACCAAGGCAATGCTGCCAAGAATCAAGAGCAACCAAATCATCTTCCTCCCCGTTAGGAGAAATTGGCTATTGAAGCACCTCTGACGAATTCAGCAATTGGATATCTTGAAGCAGAATTAGATTTCTCCTTCCAGCCTGAGTTGAACCCAAAAGATGACGCTAATATCTTCACAGAGGGAGAATAATAATTAACTGGCGACTCCAACATTAGTTTCTTGAATTACCAGGATGAACCCAGAAGTGAAGGTAAAGCAATTGAGGGATCATACGCTGTGTTCACCCAGTCTAAGAATTAGTCAACCTAGCAAGCTAATAAAGAAAACATAGAGGAGCGAGATAAGCCTACAATTTCAATTACCAAACAAGGAACCTCTCTACCTTTCCAACCAAAGGGCCAGCTGATTGCTAAAAAAGTAAGTACCCCAAACATTTTTGCACCTTCAACTCCAATTTCATAGATCAGTCCTTCCCCCCTTAAAAACCAAAAAGGATGAACTGCCTTTCCCCATTCCTAATTCATTTTAGACATTTGACATAGTTAACCATATCAAGAAAACTAAAATTCAAATGTCTAAATTTGAATTCCTGCAATCAAACCTTGAGCAGTTGAATAAGTTGATTCAGTGTGTAAGAAATAAAATCGTCCCTGTAGGACCTGATACTCCAAAGATAACTCCCATGTCCACTCAAAATAACCTTGTCATTTCTTCTCTTGCTAATCTCAAAAAGACTAAACCATTTTATATCTCCCTGTTGATAAATGGACATCAGCTAAATAATTGCATCATAGACTCAGGTGCATATGACAATGCCATGCCTACCAAAATGGCAAAATCCCTTAGTCTCACACTAACCAAGACATTTGGGAGATGTTTCTCCATGGAGAAAAATTAAGTGCCACTATTGGGACAAATCAAGGACACCCAATTTGTGTTTACAGCATTCTCAGACAAGAGGATCAAGATGACAGTTCTGGTGGCTGACGTCCCAGCCTCATACAGCATTCTTCTTGAGAGAAATTTCTATAAAGACATTGGTGGTGAATTAAGTATGGACCTGTCTGAGGCAAGGATACCAATCAAAGGCATTATGTAGAGATTGCTCCTTGAGAAGGAAGCAAAATATGTGGTCACTCAAACATTAGCACCTGAGGCTCAAATTTTGTGTGAGTCTTTGGGCATGGGTAATTACTTCCTAACCACAAAGGATGCTCCTATCTTAGCTAATAAAAATTTTAAAAATGACAATCTAAAAATTGGTTCAAATAAAATAGTAAAAGACATAAGAGAGCACAGTGTAAGCCTAAAGGAATCCTCCCCTCCAAATGAAGAAAAATCTAAGGTAAGGTCAGCTTCTGATGATGTATGGATACTAGAATTTGATGGAAGTTATTCCTCTACCGGTTCAGGAGCTGAGATTGTGTTGATATCTCTTCAATGAGATATTTTTCCTTCTTCATAAAAATTACAGTTTAGTAATACCAACAAAACTACTGAGTACAAATCTCTACTGCTTAGATTGAAAGCCGCTCAAGACCAAGGCATCAAACTCCTTCATGCCAAAAGAGATTCTAAGTTGGTAGTTTTTCATGTGGGGAAACTGTACCAAATCAAAAGAGAGAGATTGTGCCACTACTGCAATCTGGTTTGGGATCAAATTGAAAGCTTTGATGCTTTCAGTATCTTTGCAGTGCCTAGGGAATTCAATGATCAAGCTAATACATTAGCTATTTCTGCAACTCTATTGGTTCCTCACCCAAATTTTAAAAGAGATAAGTACACTATAGAACTAGTCTTTTAACCAAGTGTGTCTGATAATTCCAATCATTAGAAAGTGTTCAATGGTGACAACCAAATCATTGCCTTCTTAGAACAACAAGGCAGCTTCGAACAACTCCACTTTGAAGGCAATGAACCAGCCCCTAAAACAAAGTCAGATGCAAGTGAAGAATTCCTATAGCTGAAAGAGAATAAGATTCCAAAAGGCCTAGTTTCCCTTGAGAAGTTGTTTGATAAGCACGATAGGTTCATCAAACAGTAACAAATGTACTCCAACTCCTCTTAGGAGTTTGATCAGATAAATTTGGGTACAAAAAAAAATCTCAAGATGGTGAACATTGGGAAGTGTTGCACTTAGAAAGAAAAGTTCAAGTTCACTGCTCTGCTCCACCAGTACATAGATGTCTTAGTGTACTCCTATGATGATCTAAAGTTGCTCAGGCCTAATGAAATTCACCATGAAATTCCTCTCAAGAGTGATTCAATGCCTTACAAGTAAAAATCCAGGTAGTACAATCTAAAGATATTAGGTACTATTTAGTCTGAAATATAGAAAATGTTGAATGCTAAGATAATTTTCTCAATCCATCATTCCACATGGATTGCAAACATAGTCCCTGTGAAGAAAAAGAATGGAAAAATTTGCCTCTACGTGGATTTCAAAAATTTGAATTAGTCATCCTTAAAGGATAACTATCCTCTGCCTATCATGGACCAAGTTCTTCAGATAGTGATCGATTCAGAGATGTTATCAATGCTGGATGGCTTTTTCAGATATAATCAAGTAGAAGTTGGTAAAGCAAACTAGCATAAGACTATCTTCACCACACCTTGGGGTACCTTTGCATATAGAAGAATGCCTTTTGGCCTGATAAATGCTGATGCCACTTTCTAGAGAGCAATGGACCTTACTTTCAAGGATGAAATGGGTAAGTTCATTGTGGTATACCTTGATGACTTGACCATCTTTTTTAAGCATCACCCTGATCATATGCACTATTTGCAACAAGTGTTGGAACACTGCTGCCAAAATGGCATTTCTCTAAATCCCAAAAAGTCTATTTTTGGAGTAACGAAATGGAAACTTCTCAGACACATTGTATCCTAAGAAGGCATAAAAATTGAGTTAGAGAGAGTTAAGTCCATCTAGAAGCTTATCCTGCCTACAAGTAAGACTGTAGTTCACTCTTTCTTTGAAAAAGTAAATTTTTTATGAAGGTTCATCCCCGAGTTCGCAGAGAAGACTCACCATATTGTAAATATGATGAAGGGAAAGACCACTTTCAGCTAGACTGAAGAAGGCAAATTGTCATTTCAAGATATCAAGATAGCTATTGTCCATGCCCCAATTCTAGTTTGTCAAGTTTATACCAAGGATTTCACAGTGTATAGTTATGCTTCTAAGCACACTCTTTCAGTAATTCTAGTTCAATAGAATGAAGGTGTGGAATCTCCCAAATTCTTCATGAGCTATCCTCTCAAAGCTCATGAAATGAAGTATTCAAACATGGAGAAGCATGCTTATGCAGTGGTAAAAGTAGTAAAGCACTTCCATTTTTACATCATCAATTCACACGTTACTACCCTAGCTCTTGATACCACAATCAAATCTATATTAACTCAGTATGAGTTTGGAACCAAAAGGGTCAATTGGATTACTAAAATCTAAGAGTTTGATCTAGTTATCAAACCAACAAAGCTTATGCAGAGAAGGGGTCTCTACTAATTGATTGCTGATAAAAGACCAGAAGAAATAAGACATAAAAAAGCAAAAATTAAAGACATGCCAATAGTCTTCTTTGTCTCCACCATGAATGAGTGGTATAAAAACATTGCTCATTTCCTTACCTATGGTGAGTGTCCTGCTTACATGTCTCGTAAAGAAAAGAGGACTATTAAATTTAAAGCTGCCAATTTTGTCCTATAGGAAAACGGCTTGTATAAGAGGAGCCTTGATGGAGTGTTCCTTCGTTGAGTGGATAAAGAATATAAACACCAACTTTTGAAGTCCTTCCATAATCTAGCCTATGGAGGACATTTTTTTAATCCTATAACTGCCCATAAGATTCTATGAGCCAGGTATTACTGGCCTACTCTGTTTCAAGATGCATACAAATGGGTATGAAGATGTGAACTATGCCAATAGTTCATTAGAAGACCCAAGTTAGTTGCTCTGCCTCTCAAGCCAGTGGTAATAGAAGAGCCATTTCAGTAATGGGAAATCAATTTCATTGGTGCTGTAAACCCATCTTCAAGCATTGGACATGATTATGTCCTCACAGCCATAGATTACTTCACTAAATGGGTGGAAGCAATTCTTACCAAGCATGTTACTTCAGAAGTGGTATGCGATTTCCTCAATGAAAACATCATTTCCAAGTTTGGGATCCCAACCAAGATTGTGATAGATAATGTAGCCTATTTCTCTTCTCATGAGATCACTCAGTTCTATTTTTACTATGGGATTACCCTCTCCCACTCTTTTGATTATTTTTCACAAGGAAATGCCAAGCAGAATCAAGCAACAAGAACCTGGTGACCATCATCAGGAAGCTGGTGGATGACAACCAATGAACATGGCATAAAGCATTGGTTGATGCTTTATGGGTAGACAGAATTAAACTCAAAAGGGCAATAGGTATGTCACCATTCCAAATTTTGTATGGTCTCAATGCAGAGATACCAATCACCTTGGAATTGCCAACACTAAAATTGGCAAAGGCGATCAAAGATCAGACATATCAAAGCACCATTAACAAAAAGATCATGTGCTTGACTAAGCTAGATGAGCAGTGAACTATGGTGGTGGACTGAATTGCTATGCATCAAACTTGGTGAAGAATCTCTTTGACCAGAAAATAAAAACCTATGATTTCTAGATTGGAGATCAAGTTTTGTTATGGGACAAGAGAAGAGAACTAAAGGGAATGCATGGGAAATTCGATTCCCTATGGAGAGGTCTGTTTACTATCCATCAACTCAATGGTGAAAATAGTTTCCTATTGAAGTATCAAGATGGCACACACTTTTCTCTACCTCACAATGGGCAGCATCTGAAGCACTTCAATTCTTGAAGTATCAGATAAGATCATCTGTACATATGTATATTTGTATAGTCTTTAGTTTCATTTTGTGCTTTTCATTTTCATTTTTAGCACATTTATTTTTTGGGTAGCATGACTTCGTAGCCCAATAGCATACTTGAAGGCAATGGAGATTCTGGTTTCTACTCCCCTCAATTGTTTTAAAATTTTAACTAAAAGAAGTTCCCCAACTGGACCCAGCTGTTGTTCCCAAAATCTGTCACTCATTTTTGGGACAACATATGAACTATTTTGGTCCTGCAGGCCAAAATTCTCTTTTCCCTTCTCAAAAAATTGTTCTAAGTATTCAAATTCTCCATTATTCAAGCTTTTTAAGCTAACGAACTCTGCAAGCTAATTTCTATGGACTCTGCAAGCTTGTTTTTATGAACTCCATAGGCTTATTTTTATGAACTCTATAGGCTTATTTCTACAGATTATGTAGGATTATTTCTATGGACTCCATAGGTTGATTTCTATGGAACCTATAGACTGATTTATATGGAATTCATAGGCTTATTTCATTGAACTCTGCAGGCTTATTTCTACAGACTCTGCAGGCTGATTTCTACGGACTCTATAGGCTGATTTCTACAGACTATGTACGCTTATTTCTACAGACTTTGCAAGCTAATTTTTACAGACTCCGCAGGCTAATTTCTATGGACTCTGTAGGAAAGAAATAAGTTCCCAACACTTAGGCAAGGTCGGTTCAATTGAAAATTTCAAAGAAAGGTGTCCCAAAGCCTGAAGGACAAGTGCCCTTGCAGAGGGCAAATAGAACAAAAAAAAATCTTTCGAAAGGAATTCCTTCAGACATTTTTTCTGAAGGAAAGATCAAAGGCCCGATGGGAAGTTTAAAGGAGTCTTCCCAAAGCCTGAAGGATAAGTGCCCTTGTGGAGGGCACTTAGGTGCCAAAAGGACCTTTGTGACTTTTTCGAAAGGCAATTTTGGAGATCAAACAGCCCTTGCAGAGGGCAGGTGATGAGCAAAATGGATCATTGCAAAATGCTGAAAGGGTAAAGTTTTCTTTGGAAAAGTGAACAAGGCAGAAAAGTTAGAATTCCTTTAGATTTGTTCAAGGCAAAAGATGAGATGAATTCCTTCAGACAAAAAGTTTGAAGGAATTCCTTCAGACTTTTGTCTAAAGAAATTCACCCGAAAGAAAAAAGCCCGAGGGAGTAAGCGGGAAAGATGAAGGATTTTCTTCAGACATTTTTTCTAAAGTATTTGAATAAGGCCACCCGAAGAACCCCGAAGGTCAGGTACCCTTGCGAGGGGATCTCAATGACCAGGAAATTGACCTTTCTCAAGACCCCAAAGGGTAGGGACCCTTTGGAAGGATTCAAAGACTAAGATCAGTTAAAAGAAGTTTGAAGAAAATAAAGCTAAAGAATTGACCAAGGGGTGACGGGCTCACAGACATCTAAGTTGGGCACCATGAACTAGCTGTTGGAATCCAGACGCCTGGTGACATCCCTGAAGCTGTCAAATTTAGGGCAATAAACTAGCCATTGGCTTTCAAATGGTGACAGCTGTGTGAATGTCATCTTTATGGAAATAAAATAATCGTTGATCTTTAAAGGCTTGAGTGCAGACCCAAATGCATTCAAATGCCTTAAGGCCAAAAGGAAGAACCACTGAGAAAAGAGCACAAGGAGCCAACAAAGCTAGGAAGATAGCCCCGAGAGCTCAAATTCTAGGAAAAAGACAATAGTTAAAAACAAACTCAGCGACTAGCTGAAGAGGGAGTTGAAAGAGCCAGCAAAAAGGGAAAAGATAGCCTATGAGCTTAAATTACAATAGAAAAGAGGGAAAGACCAAAAATATCTGCGTAGGAGTTATTTCCAGTAGGTGGAATAGTCCACCAAGTAGACATCTGAGCTCATAAGCATTAAAAGGCACAGCCTATTTTTCTTCCTTGACAGGAAAGTGAGGGGATAGTTACATACCTATTGGGAGAAAGATCAGATGACCCATGTAGAGGAGAAGATATTTTGATATGAATTGACATGCCACAATTAAGGTAGACACCCTGTTCCTGCATGGCCCCCTGAAAAAACTAAAAAATGCATTCAAGGCATTGAATGCAGCATGGGCCATTCTATGAAAAAAAATGCCAAGTCTTTTTAGGCTGCTATATATTGTAAATCTCTTCTTTTCACTAGAAGATTTTTTTGGTTATAGAAGCAAAACTCTACCAAAATTGAAAGGCGATTACTGAGACTTTGAGCTCAGATTGTTGATCATATTTCTTTATATGAATGAGAAAGCAGGTTACTTTCAAGCTTTGTGTTGTAATAGCTTGTGTCATTTAGGAAATTGTTCTTATGTCTATTTCTTGAAAGCGTTCTTGTCTATTGAATGAAATAAGAAAAACTAGTGGAAGTAATCAGGAAGGTGTCCTAAAGCCAACTATGGGAAGACTTTGTGCTACCACCATTGTCTTTAGTGTGTTTTCTATTTGTTTCTGTGTAAAATATCTTGGGATGACTTTGTGCCCCCATTATCTTTCATATTTCACTCTTGGACAGTCAAGGTGGAGACTTTGTGCTACTCCTTTTTTTGCTAGTTAATATGCCCCTATTACCAGTTACTTGTTACTTATCAAAAAAAACTCCTACTGTTTGCTATAAGACCACTTCTGAAAGAAGAGAAGTGCCTTAAGTGTTTTCATCTATATTTCTCCTTTGTTTGTGAACATCATCTCTGAAAAAAGAGAGATGGATGGTGTTGTCCTACCCCTGAGTGTTATTTTCTGCATATATATATAGTATATAACCCCCTCATATTTACAGGGAACCTCCCCTTGATGAGAGGAGAGATTTGTCCCCTTTTGATGTGGTAAACTTGCACATCTGGCCCACTGATCTCCCTTTCTATGGTTGAAATCACCTATTTTGCTCATTAGTTAGCTAGTGAAAAAATATTCACCCAACAAAAATAGAAATATTTGAAAGGGTTTGATCCAATTCTAGCTCATCACACTATTGAGTTAGAACTTGGAGCTAAACTAGTCACGCAAAAGTAAAGGCCTATCAATCCCAAGATAGAAGAACTCATGAAGAAAGAGCTGACCAAGTTGATTGAGTCTAGAATTACTTTTCCTATCAAACACTCAACTTGGGTGGTTAATCTTGTACCTGTCTGAAATAAGAATGGAGAGATCAGACTTTGTGTGGATTTTTGAGATCTTAATAAAGTGTCTTTCAAGGATAATTATCCACTACCTTCCATGGAACAAATTTTGCAAGTTGTTTCATGTTCTCAACACCTCTCATTTCTTAATGCTTATTCAAGTTACAATCGAATACTAGTGAATGAAGAGGATCAGATAAAGACAACCTTCACTATAAAATGGGGGACCTTTGCCTATAATAAGATATCAGTTGCTTTATCTAATGCTGAAAATACATTTCAAAGGACAATGGACATGGCTTTTAAAGGTTTGATCAATAAGTTTTCACTTGTGTATCTTGATGATATAACCATTTTTTTGAAGGATGTTGTTGATCATATGAAACATCTAAGGCAAGTGTTTGAGAAGTGTAGGGAGTATGGAATATCCCTTAATCCAAAAAAGTGCATCTTTTTTGTCCATGAAGGTAAGCTATTGGGTCATATTGTCTTGAAAGAAGGCTTATCTATTGACCCTGAGAGGATTGAGGCTATTCTAGTCTTGTCTTTGCCTCAACATAAGAAAGGACTGCAAAGCTTCTTGGGGAAAATAAACTTTGTAAGAAGGTTTATTTTAGGCTTTACAACTATGGTAAAGCCTATCAAAACCATGCTCAAGAACCAAGATTTTGTTTGGACAAAGGAAGATAAGAGTATTTTTGAGGCAATAAAGAAAGCAATTACAGAATCTCCTACTCTCTTGAACTCAAACTTTACCAAAGATTTCATATTCTATACCTTTTCTAACCTTGATACAATCTCAATGATTCTTATGTAAAAGAATGATGAAGAGGTAGAATAACCAATTGCATTCTTCAACCAAGGATTGGAAGATTATGAGGTTAAGTATACATTTGTTGAGAAGCAAGCTCTAACAATGATAAAAGGATTGAAAAAAATTAGACACATGTTTTCAAACAACAAGATACATGTCATGGTTTCTCATCTTAGCACCAAAGAGTTTCTCCTAAGCAAAGACCTTAATGAAAAGAGAGTTGGGTGGATTACAAAGGTGATGGAGTATGATGTGGATATTAAGGTTACAAACTTGGTAAGAGGAAAATGGTTATGTGATCATTTAGCTTTAGATTTCCAAGAGCTAAAGGAGGAAGTATTGATCAACCAGGTTTAACCCCAGCCAGCTGATCACATGTAGGGTCAAAGTTAGACACAAGACATCATTAGTTTTTTTCAAAATGATGGGTGTCCCAATGATTTGAACAAGTCTCAAAGGAGATATTTTATATTGCAAACCATTCCCTACTATCTTGTAGATAGTTTTATCTTTAGCAAAGATGTGAATAGTGAGATATTAAGGTGTGTTAATAGTGATCAATTTAATATGCTGCTGGAAAAGTTTTACAATGGTACAAATGGAGGTCACTTATATCCTAAGATAATAGTTGTAAATATAATGAGGGCTGGTTACTATTGGCCTAGTCTTTTTAAGGACTGTTACCACTAGGCTAAAAGGTGTCCTCAATGTGCCTTCTTTGTAGGCAAACAAGAACTTGCATCCCTTCCATTAAATCCTATCCAAGTAGACTAGCCTTTCATGCAATGGGGCCTTGATTTCATTGGTATGATCAACCCTCCATCAAGTGTTGGACACAAATGGATATTGGTTGCTACTAACTACCTCACAAGGTGGGTAGAGGTTGTTGCATTGAAGGAGGCCAGTGAAAATGCTATCTTGGAATTCTATGACAGCATTATAAAAAGGTTTAGATTTTACCATGTTATCATTTTTGATAATGCACTTGCTTTCATAAGTGATAAAAATTTTGATTGGGCAAATAGGAATGGAGTTTTCTTGAGTACCTCATCCAATTATTACCCTCAAGGTAATGGATTGGTTGTGTCTACTAACAAGAATCTCATTAATATCATCAACAGGACATTGAATAAAAATCAAAGAGCATGGCACAACAAGTTGAAGACAGCCTTATGGGTAGACAGGATTACTCCTAAGAAATCAATTGGTAATTATCCCTTTATGCTTGTTTATGGGAGAGAGGCTAGGTTATCCATATCTAAATAACTTCCTACTCTAGAACTTACACAACAGCTAGAAATACTTGAGAATACTCCAATGGAAGTCATATTGATAGAACTAATGTAGATGCAAGAAGTAAGAGACAATACACACAAGACCATGGAACACCACCAAGTACTCATGAAGAAGTCTTTTGACAAAAGATCAAGTGCAAGAGTGTTCAAAGAAGGTGACTTGGTCCTAAAATGGGATGAGGATAGATCAAAACTAGGTAGACATAAAAAGTTTGAAACTTTGTGGAGTGGTCTTTACATCATTATCAAGTACAAACAAAGTAACTCCTTTCAACTGACCAAGATGAATGGAGAAGAATTGCCTATCCCTATGAATGGGATACATCTAAAGTTTTACTATTAGTCCTTGCAAGTCTATTGTAAATAGTAGTTTAGGTGTGTTTCTTTTGATTTGCTATTGTGTTCCCTACGTGTTTTTTAGTACAAGTGTGTTTCCTTCTTTTTGTTTTGTGTGTGTCTCTGCCTTGTGCATGTGAATCAATCTAACTTGTGTTTATTGAGTCAAGGGTATGTTCAAGTCATTTTTTGGGTGCCTATATGCGTGACCCCATACCCAAGGGAAGGATTTAAGCAACTTGTCTTAGGCATAATAGGCATTCCTTCCCTTGGAAATGCCAAGAATGTTAGCCATTTTTCACTCTTAGGTTTTACATCTTTTGTTTTGGCTAAGTGCAACATTCTATTTGTTTACCCCCATATCAAAAAAGCATCAAATTTTTTTCCATTAAAATCCTTTGGTTTAGTCTTTTTTCAAGTGTTATTTTGGTCTCTTTTTACATTTGTTTATTTCTTTTGGTGAAGTTTTCTTTGGGTTTTTTGTCCAAGTCTCAAAGGAATTCTTTCAGACTTTTTATCCAAAATAGAAAGTTTGAAGGAATTGTTTCAGACAAAAAGTCCAAAAGAATTATCCTTTGAAACTTTTTTGAAGGAATTCTTTCAGACTTTTTGTTTCAGACAAAAAGTCTGAAAAAATTGATCTTTACAACTTTTTCGAAGGAAATGTCTCTTATAACTTTTTTGAAGGAATTATTTCAGACTTTTGTCCAAAATAAACTTTCCAAAGGGTACATTACAAATTACCAAAGGGTCTTTTTTATTCAAAGTGTCCTTTGGAAAAAATCTAAAGGGAAAATTGCAAGATTTGTGAGGGGTCTTTTCTCATGAAAGTGTCCTTTTCAAAATTGTCGAAGGGTCTTTTTTCTTCAAAGTGTCCTTCGAAAAAAATCCAAAGGGACACTTTCAAAAAGTCCAAAGGGAAACTTGCCACATTTTTGAAGGGTCTTTTCTCAAAAATTGGTCACTTCATTTTGTCAAAGGAATTGGTCACTTTCAAAATCCTAAAAGAATTAGTCCATTTCAAAAAGTCCGAAGGGTCTTTTTACTATAAAAGTGTCCTTCGAAAAAATTTTAAAGCGACACTTTTCAAAACTCTGAAGGACACTTGCAAGATTTTGAAGGGTCTTTCTCAGAAATTGATCCACTTCCAAAAGTCTGAAGGGTCTTTTTGTCACTAAAGTGTCCTTCAAAACAAAGTTTGAAAGGTCTTTTTGTTACAAAAGTGTCCTTTAGAAAAAGTCCGAAGGGACATTTTCAAAACTCTGAAGGGACATTTGGGAAAAGTCTGAAGAGCCTTTTCAAAAGCTCTGAAGGGTCACCTTCTAGACAAAGTGCCCTAAACCTAAGGCCCCAAAGGGTATTTCCATGCCAAAGTGTCCTTCAAAAAAATTCTAAAGGGTATAGACATTTGTGCAGATTCTGTAGAAGGATTTTTAAAAAGGGACACTTGTAGAGTCCGTAGAAAGATGGGTCTGAAGAAAAGGAAAAAAAAAACCCATAGAAAGAAGATGGTTTCAAAAAGTTGTTAGTTTGGAAATTTCATAAAGAGAAAGGTTTGTAGGGAAATTTTTTGAAGGAATGGTCCCAATAGAGTGATAGTTGCACCACCATCAACTTCAAGGTCATGGATTAGCTGTTAGCATTCAATATTGTGGGTCCCAGGTAGATCAATGGTCTTCGCTTAATATCTCATCCAAAATAGATCCATGGGCTCATGTTCTTCATCCACTAAAGCCCATCAAAGGGTTCATCTCACCATTGAGCAAGTCATGACCCATGTCATTTTGTGATATCCAATTAAAAGGATCAAAAGCTAAGGAGCTTTTTGGAATGAATTTTCAAAGGGTTCTAACAAGTGTCATGAAGGCATACATGTAGGCTTCAGGCAACACCTTTCTAAGGCTAAATAGAATAAAAATAGTTGTTTTCCATGCCATTGCACACCTCAATGATCCAAAGCTATTGGGCATCAGGATAAATCTATCGCAAGTGGACTCTCATTTGCATAACTGATTGATGTCATTACCCAACTCAAAAATATCTGTTTCTACTAGTGCAACCATTGGGAAAGCATCTTTGAGAGAGAAAGCTAGCTACGTAACCACTGGAGGTGACATGGATCAATCAAATGACCTGAATGAGCATCACTATCAAAGATGATTGTAGCTACAGATGGAAACTTTTAATTGATTGATTCCTTTTGTTGGCACCAAAGGCCTCTTCTTCTCTCTTCTTCTCTGCTATAAATATAGCCCTTGGGCTAGTGTAAAAAAACAAGGTGACCACACAGAGTACGATGAAGCCTATTGGAATGATATCATGCCTTTAAGCATTAGTACAAGTCTATTTTCTTTAAAGTTCTAAGTAATTTCCTGAGGGTGTAAGTGACAACAAGTGATGGTTTTCATCCTTCTGTCCTTTATCCTTCATGCCTGAGCAAGGGTTTTGGGTCTAACAGGTCATATAGAGTGTGTCCAAGTGTGTTTAATTTTTGCATGTATATAACTATTCTTGGAATGTATAGGTTGTCTTTCAGTTCGTTTACCTTACATCATTTCATACATCTCACCTCTATATTAAAATATTTTTATTAGAATCTTTATAACTTGGAAATAGTCTGTGTATTTTGTTGTATCATGCACTAGGGTATGGTATTCATGTGGAAAATAATCTTGGTGCATCACCATTATTAGAACAAGTTTTTTTTATGTAATTTCTAACTCTTTTCCCTTCAATCAAATTGGTTTAGATAGAGGTTGTTTTTCAAAGATACATTTAGGGAGCTAGCCCTTTAAATCTAGAGGTTCATTTTCCCTATAGGTATACCCACATGCCTAGAAATGTTCCAAAATTGCTCAAATATGGAAGAGGATTGAACATTCTCTTCTAGGGTGCAAGATTTGGGGACAACAATCCACATTACATAGGTTAAGCATTGATGCACTATATGTAAGGACACAGGAGACACAGTGATGGGAAATGGAAACTTCAATGTACAGTGGGTAGTTATGATGAGGGCCAACTAGTGATAGATCCTGAGTGTTGAAGGTGAGTTGTGGGGAGGGGGATAAATGAGCCACTAGTGCTTGAAACTGATTGGTGTCCAAGTTACTAGGTACCTATAGGTCATTAACCACTTGATTTAATATTTACCTATGCAGAGCAAATGTTTTTAGAAGTTCCATAAGGGAAATATGGGTAGGGGTCTTTTATAGATGCTAAATAATGTCATAAGACTTATTAGGCCTATTTGTGTCATTGTTATAGGTATTCCCCCTTGGTATAGTAGAAGAAGTGGATGGTTTTTGGGAAGGTGTTGTTGGGATGGTGATTTTGTTATGCTTAGTAGTAATGGTACAATGAGATGTGGCCAAATTTATTTTTAAAATTGGAGAGGGAGGCTCCTCAAAAGTGGGGATGTGGCAAAGCTTGATGGTATTAATATATGATATGGCACATTATGATAGACAACATAATTAGAAGAGAATGCCTGACCCTGGTCCCTTGGTGGTTTCTAATTTATTTGCTCATGCTTAGGAAGAGGATATTTATAAATTCCCAATTGTCCAATTCCTGATTGGGTAGAAGTAGGCTCCCCTTCCAACTTGGTGTCACCTCTTTCAATCAAGTCTTGCACATAGCGTTTAAATTACATGCAATTATCGATATCATGGCCCTTTAGCCTATAGAACTTACAATATTCATTATCATGATACCAATCTAGTTTGGGCTAGTGATAATTGATAAGTCAAATCTCAGGCAAATTTATCATGTTGGATGTAACTAACTGCTCTAATACAGTCACCAAAGGGATAACCAAACTTATAAGAGGTCACTTATTTGTATGAGGTCTTGGCTTCCCCCTAAGAACCTTGATAGAAGAGACATGTGGTTGTGGTGGGATCCCTTTTCTCTATATATTTTTTACATGTTGTGCTTGTGGTTTGGAATCTATCACTCAATCTCCAAAAACATTCTTATTCTTGTTGAAGACCTTTGGCTTATTTGAAAGGGTGTTTCCTGAATTTGCAGTGTGCTCATTATGAGAGAATGGCTTGATGGTTCCCTTTTCTATGAGGGATTTTTCAAATTGCATCCCCTTTTCTATAATCTCATCAAAAGTATTTGCACACTATAATTTTAACTAATATTTCAATTTTGTATTAAGATTGTCCACAAATATTTTTACCATCTCCTTTTCAAGTATGGTGCATCTAAATTGACTTGCCAATCCATGCCACTGTTGCAAGAAATAAACAAGATTTTCACTTGCTCTTTGTTTTATTTTATAGAGGTCAATAATATACACATCATGCTCTATGTTAAAGGATAAATGCCTAAAAATTTATTTTGACAATTCTCCAAAGCTGTAAATTGACCCCTTGGGAAGGTGCATGAACCACTTTAATGTTGGTCTTGTTAATCTTTTAGGAAAAAGACTTAATAGGTGGGCATCCTCCTGAGATACTTCATGGCAAGTAATGAAAAATTATTGCACGTGATCCCTTGGGTCTCCTTTTCCCTTATATTTTTTAAACTTTGGAATTTCAAAATACAAAGGGAATGGAATCTTTAGAATGTTGTTGTCTAAAGGTGATGAACAAAAATCTGCATATTTGTATTTGAGGGTATGTTATTTGGGGTCCACCTGTTGGAGGGGTTCTTTCATCATCTTCCATTCTTGGGCAAAGGTAGGATCCCCAAGAGGATTGATAGTTTGGTTTTGAATTCCTTGTGGGATATGGGTATGGTGGCTATTATGAGTGGTATGATTGGTATGACTATTATTGTGGACATTGTTGGGACTTTGTGTTGCTTGGAAAGTGTTGGTATTATCTTGGGGTGGGGATGATGCACATTGATTTGAGAGGAGGATATTAAGATGTTGTGTAAGCTGGTCTAAGTGATCCTCAATGGTAGCTTGTCTCTTGTTAGCATCAGTATGATGATTAATGAGAGGTGGTTATTGGTCACCTTCATCTAAGAATCCATGGTCCACTTCTTGGTGATCATTATGTTGTAAGGTTGATGGATGATCAATATTATTTAGGTGGGTTCCCCAAATTTCCATATTCAAATTTTATTATATATATTGTTCTAGGAGTTGACAAACACCCTCATTATTAAGGAGGTTATTGAGAAGGTGAGCATTATCATTTTCCCCTTGAGGTGTAGGGATGTCACTATGGAAATCCTCATATTCCTAAGCTGGGTCCATGAGTTTCCCCCTATTATGGTCTTCTTGATTGGAACCTTATCCTTTACAGAATTGGGCTCAGGTTTGGATGACCATGATGAAAGAATATGATGTGGGATGAGGTGTTATTGAAGGTCTTTTGACTATTAAATTTTAGTCTAAAAGGTGAGACTACTAGTGGTCAAGGGAAACATATGATGGATAGGATAACAAGAAATTATCAAGAGAACAATAGTTCTTGTAAGAGATCAAACTAGCAAGGATAAAAAGGGAATAATAGGATCAAATAATTTTTTCAACTAGTAAGTGGACAAGTTGATGGGTGGTAGAGACAAAAGACACCTGATAAGTATAAAGGATAATGATGGGTGCTAGCTTGATGTCTTATAAGGCTATGCTCAATAATAATTTTAAGTTGGGATAGGATGATGATGATGTGTAGAAAGGAAATGACCATCAATAGTTTGATCTTTTGTCCTCAACCAATATTCGAAAGAGGGACGAGGAGAAAAAAGGTGTATGGACAAGGACCATTAATCAAGATAAATGGATGGGGGTGATGTCAAGATTATGACCACACTCAATAAGGGGTTGGGGGAATAATATGTGGACACAAGTGAATCTTACAAATGGGCAACTTAGGATGGATAAATGAGGGTGATTCTAATCTATTAAAGGATGACTCTTGATCCTATAATTGGCATAGACAAGGGATGATTATCAGAAACGGGATAATGGTAAGTGAAGGATAATATAGGAGATATGATTTTAATATATGGACTATGGACTAGGTGTTAAGGTGATGATATAAGAAATGGATGAAAAACAAGAGTGGGTGATGAAAGATACTCTATGAAAGATGGATAATATTCACAAGGAGGGGAATGGACCTCTATAAGTGATATGCAAGTGATACTAAGATATATAATATGTCAAGGTATTGATGATGACTATATAAGGGATGTGAATGTTTAAGTACAAGGGGTGGTTTATGTAGGTGAAATAAGTATGGATAAATGATCATGGGGTATGACAAAAGACAAATTATGGGGATAAAAATTAAGGATGCAAAATAGGGATTATCAAAGATGGACGTAAAAATACTATATATGAAGGATGATGATTTTATCTACTCAAGAGATAGTGATATGGGATGATATGTAGGGATATGTGGGTACAACAAGGGATAAGTGGTTTGGATGTGATATGATTGGATGTACAAAGAATATGAAATGGACAAGATGATGATAAGGTAAGATTGGGATGATGAAGGATAAGATGGGTAAGATGATGATAAGATCAGATTAGAATGATGATAATGGGATAATGAATGCTAGAAATGGGATGTGCCGATGGAAATGATCAAAAGAAGATGATATGGTATAAAAGTCTAATGGGATAGATGTAGGAAGAGTGATGTAATGTGTTGTTTTAAGAAAAATATGGATGATGGTGGGTGGATTATGGATGACTAAGGGATACAAATGTGATGGGGGTGTGTATAAGGTGACTACGAATAACTAAAAAGAATTGTGATGCAATAATATGGATATGATAAAAGGTCTCTATGTATGATGGAAAAAGTGGTGAAAATGGAGAGGAATGTTCCTAGATGGTTATCTAAGGTATTCACACAAAAATTTCAAGGGTGTGGCTGACTGGGATAACAAACAAAATGGGCCTTATCATAACACACAAATAAATCATGCACATATACAACCCTAATTAGGAAATCATATGGGAGTGTAACTCAATGTCCACACCATCTAATGGCTACATAAGTGAGGCTATAGGCTGGTGACCTGTTACAAAATTAACCAAACCCTCTCAACCTTGCTTGTTCTTGATGGTCACTTGGACATTGATATTGATGCCGATAGTGGAACACCTATTATGGTTGTAGGTTCCTATTCTAAGGTTTACACAAGGATCTAAGTGATTCCCATATATATGCAAAGGTATGATGGGGACCAAGTCCATATAGGAGGTTGTCTGATTACCCTGGGTATATGAACTTAATCATCCTCACTCCACGGAACTCTTTATGGGAAATTCTACTTAGGTCATAATGATAATGCTCTCCTAATTCTGATACACTACCAGAACACGGAGTATGGTTAGCACGTGGTGGTGAAATCCATGATACTAACCCCTAAAGACTAAGCCACGTGCATGGTGATGAAATCCACGTCATGTGATATCCTAGGGGAAGGCTTATACAAAAGACAAGACACACGATATGATTGATTAATAGATCTAATTACCTATGTGTGTTGGGTACGATACGATAAAGTTATCTACAAATCAACACACACACATGCAAAAAAATATTTACAAGGAGTGATCAAGAAGACATATATACAAGATGATTAAAAAATATATATATACAAGGCAAAAATATTCCAAGAGTGCCAAATGGATCTTTGACTAGCAACCTATAAACACACTGTTAGTAGTTTGATGGGTGGCACTTGAAGAGATAGGTCATGCAATCAAAAATATTAGTAGTTTCAAAGAAAAATGTTGGTTACCTGAAAAACCATGGTTAACTATACATAATCACTATCAAATTATGATTTTTTGATAAACTACAAAACTGCAACTTAAGACAAAATTGCTTCTATCAATAAATCGAGAGTTACGGTTATGACAAATTTTCAAAAATTGACTATTTGATCAAATAGATTATGATGCTGAAGGTGTTATTTATACATGCCTATGTGATATTTAAAACTATATTAAAATTTTACAAACAAATACCAAAAAAAAGGTCGAAAGTTCAAATTTTTCAAATGATTAAAAAATATTGCTAGCAATTTAAACCCCAATTTTAAAAATTTTAAGATAGATTTTTATTTATTTATTTATTATTATGTTGTTTGTTTGTTTTACTTCTTAGACACCTTAAGCTTTAATAATTAACATTTAATATCAAAACTAAGAAAACATATGGTAAAATAATATACAACTTAATGACACGTAAGATATTTGACAAAATTGTTAATACAAAGAAAATGCATTATAGGTTTGTTAAATCAAAATGAATCAATCTTGAAACTATGGTCATTTTTTAAACTCCACACCAAATCAAATCTGGTGGTTATGTCGTAGGATATAAACAAAATACAAATTTTGAAAATTGAACTCGTGCTAAAAAAAATTCCCAAAAATATTAACAGTTTTGACATCCAGACTGAGAGGTACACTTTTTTATAAATGACATTTAATAAAGAAGTTTGACCAAGTTTTTCAGAGGATTGGGATTACAAAAATTTGATACATGGGTCATGGCCTATGCCAGGCTACAAAATCACTCATACTAGGGATACCTACAGATCTGGTAACAGATTAATTTGGATGCCACAACTCATAGGACCACTAGTTTGACAAGTGAGTGGCTTGATTAGTAGTTTTTTGGTAGTGTAAACAAAAAAGCCTAGATATTAGCCAATTAATGACCATATGGTGCTCAAAATAATGTGAATACTAATTCAAAAAATGCTAGTTGAATTAAATGACAAGATTCTCAATAAATACCAAAAATATTACTCGACAGGTGTCTGCCCTGATCAATCTCCTTTATTGCGCAACTTGGGATGTCTAGCTGCAATCCATCACATCGACAGATATGATAGAGTCAATGGATTATTTTTAGATGCACTTAAGAAGATTTTAGACGTCTTTTACCTATTTTTACTTCTTTTAAATGCTTTTTAGTGTTCAATGGGATTAGAATATGTAAAATAAAATAAACTAACAGACTGTTTATACTATATTTCTAAAAAATAGTAGGTGGATTAACAAATTCTAGAATCCATTCCATTTGGCAGCAAGAGATTTCTTTCACAGACCAATGCCCAAAGCTCAAACTGGTTCACAGAGTAGCTAGTGGTGGAACACCAAGCTCGATCGACAAGGAAAGTGCCTATTGTTGTTCTCAAGCATAGTTTTACTATTTTAAAATTAGTTTCGTATGTTAAAAGTTACCTTACCTTGATAGTGGTGATAGAAAATTTTATAAGCAAAAATAGAAATCAAGCTTATCAATGATATTCATTACCATAATCTAGTTCGTTTGCTTGAGTTTTTTTAACGAGAGATGGATAAGTTACTGGCTTATGAATTTATGACAAATATGAATCTCAACAAACATTTGTTCATGGTTATAATGAAATGCCTGAGCTGGAAAATCCATTTAGATGTGATCAGCATACGAGCTTTTATACTTTAATGAAGAGTATCGGTTTCGAATCCTTTACAGAGATATCAGTCATCAACATTCTTTGTATAACCAGATATGAAGCAAACATATATATATATATATATATATAATGAATTACACTTTTAGTATATATAAAATCAATGTATCCAAAGAGATGACTTACCAAGACGTTGGAGAGCAGAACCCGGATTCTCAATGTGCAATTTTTTGTAAATTTCCAAATTTGTAATAGGATGTAATCTAATCATTTGGATGTGAGAGATTCTCCTAAGATCTTCCTTACTCCTTAAATACGGGGTTAATACAACAAAACATAATCATAGAGACTTGAACCATCTAAAATAGTTATACAATTTAATCATAAATTTATCACATTGAGCCTCACCAAAAAACAAAAATTTAATCAAATTGAACACCAAATTTGTTCCAAATATACCTTTCAAGCTTGTTATCACACTTTGTAAATTTATAAAATTAATTTAAATGGGTGGTCCCACTGCGGTCGCCGAAATGTGCACTAAGATTGGGTTATCTAAAATAATAAAAATCCAAAATAAATGACACTAGTAAGAAGGGATAGAGAAAGCAAATCAGAATGCAAAGCACATGCTTACCATCACTTTTACCTTCTCATAGCTCTGATCCAAGATTGATATTTAGGTGCTTGAATTTGATTGTTAGATTGCTTGTAGATGCTTGACAATGGCTTGGGTTGGCTTGGCCTTGGCTTGATGATAATGGCTTGCTTGATACACTTCCTCACTAACCTGTGTACTCAATTGCTCATTCAAATGTTCATTAGCTTAAGCAAGGGAAGGTGTGTTAGTTTTATAGAATCATAGAGAGAGATCTTATGGTCCAAATTTGAATTTGGGCCATCAAGATCTAGGGTGGAATATTTTCCATGGAATTTTTAATTTCATGGAATCCTCTAGAATAGAGGATTCTAGAGGAGAGGCTTCAAAATAGAGAGATCTCTATAATTCTTCTAATTTCTAGAGATTCCTCCATAGTATTTTAGGTCCTTAGGAAAGGCTAGTGTAGGATGGTGGGTGGCTAGTTAGGATTTTCTTGAATTTTAAATTGGCAAGTGGGATTAAGGATATGTTAGTAGGTAATAAGTCTTATTTAGGGATTAATGATATGATTAATTAGTTTTAGGCTAGGAGAAAGATTAAATGGGATATGGGAATGATTATATAAATTAAGCCAAGGGTTGTTATGGCTAGGAAATGGGATAATTAGACTAAATTAGTAGGAATTAGGATAATTAGTAGAGTGAGCACATTTTAGTGCATACACTATGTAAACCATTTGTAATGAATTTAGGAGGTTTTCAACATTTTAAGGGTTTATAAACCTTCATCATGCCAATATCACCTTTTAAAACAAAAGAAAGTATAATCCGTAAACTAATTAAAGTAAGTTTAGGCTAGCACGATCATGAGAATACATATCATAATTTCTCATGAATAATCAACCAAGCATCTTGAAGTATTTTATAACATAAGGACCTCCATTATAATATATGCTTGCAAGTACTGAGTATGTTGAAAACTCATATATGATGAATTTTATCAAAATCACAAGAAAGTGACTTTTGACAATGTTTTAAAATGAGAAAAATTAAGGAATGCATGTCCATTAGGAAGTGACATTGTCATGAACACTTCCCCTCAATGGAAACTTTGAGAGGTCCAACATTATACGAAATTGAAAAAAATTGGTAGCACCAATAGGTTTTGTGAAGATATTTACCACTTGTTTATCTGTAGGACAAAATGCAGAAGAATATCATCATTGAAGATTTTTTCTTGGATAAAATGCATATGAAATTCAATATGATTAGTTCATTAGTGTTGCACTAGATATTTTGTCAGAGCATACAACTTTGATTATCACAAAAAATAGTGGTATTGTGAAACATCAAATGGAGTTCTTCTAACAATTTTTGTAGCCACATGGCTTATTTATCAAATTCCATGTGATAGCTCATGTACCATACTTAAAACATATCCAAAAACATGTTTATGATATAAAATCATGGCTACCATCACAATAACAATATACAAAAAGATAAATGATGACATATGTTTATTTGTGGTACGACACATTTTAAACAATCAAGTCATGTTTTAGGCATATTAGTTCACTACTTTGATTTACTAAGTTAGTGATCATTATATGCAATTCATCATTGAATGTTTCTAATATTGATAATATGGGCATCCTCAACTGTCATGTGACATACATACAACAATTTTATTTAACCAAACATTATATATCTTATTAGAAATAACTCTTTTTATAATTTTAGTCTTACAAAAAAACCTTACAAGCTTAATATATTTTTATCATTTTCCAATGATCTATAATTATATATTATAGAATATTTAGGTATGTAACCTCCCATACATAAAATATGGACAATTTTAGCATGATATGCAATTATCTAATCAAACAGATATGGGACTGCAAAAAATAATTGTAGATATGTATGAATAGAATGCTTAGTAAAATAAATGACGAGGAGCCAATTAATAATAAAAACTCTATTTAAACTTTGCATTTCATAAATTATATTATTATCAAATGAAGCATCTAAGCATGTTAGCATGAACTTGCATATCTTGATAATTGAAACATAAAAGATAATTTCTTACTGATCATAATATTCTTACCAAATGCAATTGTCTACACCTAAAATCACTCACTTCATTACAATCAACTAATATTCCTATTAGTCGACACTATTTCTACTTAACCTATTTTATTTCACTAAATTATCCTAATCCTAGCCATATATCTAATATCCCCCTTCCATTATCCTTCATTCACTAACCTTACCCATCCCCACACTTTCATTAATTATATCCTAATCTCCCATTATCTTAATCCAATTCTAATTATGCATTATATATAAATTTAAAATCACTATAACCCCACCTACCCACCTCCTAACCTACACCCTAGGCTTTCCTACATCCCTATGTCTCTAGTCCTCACCTAATCCCCCATCTAACCCCTACCTAATCCTTCATTATCTTTAAGATAATGGAGAAGTCTCTAGAATTGGAGACTTCCCTCCATGTCTCTAGAAACTTCTAATTCTAAAGGTTTTCCAATGAATTTAATATTCCTTGGATAATCTCGAACCATTAATCTCATCTCGATAAATTCAAATTACAATCCTTGATTTTTTCTCCTAAAATCTATAGAAGCAACATTTCCCCCCACCCACAAACCAATTAGTGGAGCCCTTACCAAAACCATGTCAAAATGAATATAGAAATCTTGTGAGCAAGTCCATAATCAATCATCAAGCATCTATTATCATAATTCAATATCAAGCTATCACTTTATCAATCTAAGTCTAATCATCCATTTGCAAATCCTGGAAGGAGGTAACATAAAACAAGGGATGCAATAAGCTATTTTATCATTCTGATTTATTTTATAAATCCTTATTATTATGTATTTTGAATTTTGAATTAGATTTAGCTTGTTTAAATTCATAGTGTGCTCAAAATCCCTCTACAACAATAAGTAAACATGATCATATTGTCAAATGAAACAGGATGTTATGTATATAATGCATTACAATGCTAACTCATATGAATTGAAAATAATCATAAATGTAATCATTTTGAAAATAATATAATCACTACATCCTTTATTTGCTTTCATATCTGAGACTTTATATATATATATATATATATATATATATATATATATATATATATATATATATATATATATATATATATATATATATATATATATATATTACAATGTAGTTGTAATTAATATTTTTCAAGAATAATACTAAATAGTATTATTAACAAATACTAGTATGGTTGAGACAATATCAATTTAGTCAATATCTTTAAAGTAACAACAAATAAAGAACCATTAATAGAAGTAATTTCTAGAAGTCTTCTTAACATCACTATGAATAAGTTCTAAGGGATGAAAATAAATAGTAGGAAGACCAACTACAAGATTATTACAAGACATATCATATAAACTTATAAAATTAATATGACTTAATATTTCATACCATAATTGAGATTCATTTCTACTTTATGATGAAAGACAACATGTAGAAGAAGTATAAAAAATGTAAAAACTATTTTGTTTAATTCCTTTAGCAATCATAAGACCATATTGATTTATAATAAACCATTTATCCTTAAGCAAAGTTACTATGAACTTATCATTTATAAGCTGAGAATAGGATAATAATTTTTTCTTATGTATGGGAACATAGAAAACATTTTTTATGCCTACATTTGAAAAATTAGCTTTTTTTTGCTAAGTAGCTTCTCAAAAATAATTATCATCTAAATAAATCCTTTCAAAAATATATTTATTGTCAAATAAAATACTTGATAAACAATTCATATGATATGATGCACCACTATCTAAAATCAATTCATTTTCATTAGAAGTAAACAAGGCAACATACAAAGCAATAATGTTAGAATTTTGTTCTATTGTTGTTTTGATTTTTATATTCATTCTGATTAGAACCTTTCCTCACTTTATTATTTTTAGATATTTTTTTTATAACAGTCTTCTCTTTTATGTCTAAATTTACCACACATTGAATTTTCCATTAAATTTAACTTTGAGATTCTCATTATCATATTTCTTACTCCCATATTTGTCATTGACATCTTTAGGTTTAGAATTCTAATTTTTAGTGTTTTAGGAACAATATTAAGTGTAAAAAGTACTTGAATGGCATTATCTTTAGAATTAAAGTTTGACATCACTTTTTCTTATTAAATAAGAACATATATTGTAGTGAAGTTAGGAATGTCTTGTTCTGTTTAGTATTTAAAATTAAGAATAGAAATAAAATTGTTTATGATTATTTAATTGAATAATAAAATACAAAATTTTATCTTGAATATGATTACAATCATAACCATCTAACTGAGATTTACTATTTTTTATTTTTTCAATAAAATTAACTATTTTTTCATCACCTTTCATGGAAGTAATAAGTGATTCAAGAATAAGTTTAATTATTTTTTAGAGATAAGTGCCCTCATGCATAAACTCAAAGAGCTTCCAGGCATCACTATACAACTCCTAATTGCCAATATGGAGTAAAAAATCATCTTTTATATTCCTCAAAATAATCTACATAGCTTTTTATGATTTTTGTTGAAATCCATTAGTAAGCTCAGCCATAACATTTCTCCTTGATGGAGGTTTTTTAGTCCTGACCATAATATTTCATAGTTTTTGAACCATAAACCCAACTTTAATGTAAATTTTTCAAATGTTATAGTTTGATCTATTTAACATTTGTGATTTGTCTAGCACAAAATTAAGAAAAGTCATTACTTGCCTTTCAAGATGACACTATGAATTTGAGTTTTATATCAAACTAACACTATAAAGGTTTGGAAAAAAACTTTTTAATATGTTTTTATATTTAAATTTATAGTAAAAAATCAAATATATAAAATACAATAATTATTCAATTAAATACGAAACAATTTGAAAAATTGTAAAATATTACAACTAAGGAAAGTGTCACAAAACAAACTATGTAAACATTATTTTTCATTTTTTGCAAAAAATATATAATGAAGTTTTAAATCAACAAAATGGTCATTCGAATGTGTTTAAAATACTCAAAAATCTAAAGATTGACTGGTTACATGACTACTTTCAACGAAAGAAGTGACTAGATAAAGGTGTCAAAAGTGTTTGCACTTGAGACTTTTGTAAGAATAACAAAAACATTATCTAAATAATTATTTTGAAAAAAAAATTGACCAAAACATTTGACCAAAATTAATGTTAGGAGGGGTTTCAAACTCTAGACCACTTCTTTTACAAGTGCCTTCCAAAATAACAACTACCTAATTTACAAGTTTATACATACAAGCTATTCTTTTTAAAGTGTATTAAATTCAATATATTTTTTTTAAATATTACATGCATATAAAAATAAAGTTAAACTTGATTGTAAAAATCACTTAAATGTTTCAAACATTTTGGGTAAAAAGCTGCTATAAAGTGGGACCCTCCACTTGTCTACATGTAATTTCTTGATTTATTAAAAACCTTATTTAATAAATACTTTATGTAAACTATGTACTAACCATTTCAATGTTTTTTATAGTAGTAATGGCACTTTAGAGGAGGCAGAGGAGTTGTTGCAAGTTGTAGGAAGATAAATCAAGGCATGTAAACTTCAGAATCACCTCCAAAATGGTTTTTGAAGCAAACAGAGCCTTCAAAAATGAATTTTTATGTCAAAAAACTATATTTTCAAATTTGTTTTATTGTGTCATCCATGCCATGATGTTCAAGTGAGTTTTAAAAAATTACATAACTCATTTAGATGCTTCTTAGACTCTTCAAGAGGGTCAGGCAAGCTAAAACAATGAAGATCTCCACTTTAGAAGAGAAACAGGATGCAGATGTGCTAAAATGAAATTTTTTTATTTTCCACTTCTATAGATCCATACGTTATCCATACCGTCATGCCATAGCTGATTGAAAAAACAAGAAATTTGAATTTGATTCTTCAGGGGCTTTTCAAGGTGTGTTTGTAAAGAGATATAATGAATATTCAACCTCTAAAAACTAAGAAATAGAGAGAGAAGCAATAATATTGAATTTTTATGATTTATACAGCTTGGCATGGGTCGTGCAAAGATTTATAGATAGATTTATGGTTGATTTTTTAGATGCTTCTCAGGCTCTTCAAGAGGGTCTGGCAAGCTAAAATAATGAAGATCTCCACTTTAGAAGAGAAACAGGATGTAGGGGTCCTAAAATGATTTTTTTTTAATTTTCATGTCCATAGATCCATACGTGAGCCATACCATCACACCATCACTGATGATAAAATAATAAATTTGAATTTGATTATTCAATGACTTTTCAAGATGTGTTTGGCAAGAGATATAATGAATATTCAAAATCTAAAAACTAAGAAATAGAGAGAGAAGCAATAATATTGAATTTTTATAATTTCTTTAGCTTGACATGGGTCGTACAAGGATTCCCATATAAATTTATGAGTGCTTTTTTCAGGGAGAAAAGGTTAGTTGCATTGATTGATGTTATATTAGTCTAAAACTATATTAGATCATCTCATAGTCCATAGTGATACCCAACAAGGATTTAGCTAGCCTATATTCCTCCTATGGTTGTACAACATGTAGTACAAGGATGAGTATTCAATGAATATCCTTGTAAAAGATGTCTCCAAACCACATAACATAATTTAAATGAACTTTTTGACAATTAACACTTCAATCTTTCCCTAATATCATGATATAAAATATGAAACAATGCATTTATAAAATATTGGATCTAGAAGAGTAATTGAAGTAAAAGATATATACACAAATGAGCACATGATATAATGTGTAAACCCTGATGAGGAGGTAAAAAACCATAAATGATTATTCATTGATGTAAGAAACAAAACACCTAATATAAAAGATTTCCTCTTTTCACTTCTTTACAAAATGCTTCTTAATAGAACCTTGAATTATTTTACTTGGAACTCTTGAGAGAAAATATATTTGCATGATGTAATTTTATAGGTAAAAACTCTTTTTATAGTGCGATGTGAACCATTTTTGCGAAGGGGTCCATCCTCTCCCTGAGGCACAATGTAAATTAATATATTTTATTATTAATTTACACGATGGTTAACTCATGTTAAATAATAATAAAATATATTTATATTTACCCAATGTAATTATGGTAAGGGTACATTAATATCACCACTTAACAATTAAATGTTTCAACATAGTCAAGCTAAGTTTACTTACAGTTTTTTACTATTTTTCACCTCATATGATTGTGACACTTGTCATAATCATATGAATGTTAATTTAGTGGTGTTTTTCATAAATACCCCCTTTTTAAGCTTATTTTTGTAATCAATTCATACATTTGCATTTGTATTGCACATAAATTTTGCATATTTGATAAGAATACAATTTTTTCTTATCAATTTTGATCTTTAAATTAAGATTGTTTCTAATAAGCCTTTAGAATCATGCTAGGTTGTCTTAGCCAAATCTCCAAAATATGGAGTTATTACCTCATTGTGATTTTGGAAATCCAAGAACAAAGTTCATACTCAATGCATCCCATATTCTATTTAGAATAGGCAATGGTTGATACAAACCAATATTCTAAATTTTTCCCTAAGAATGTTTGCAAACTCTACGTCTTTGTACAAACTTATTGACATTTTTACTCATCTAATACCAATATTACTTGTTACTCAATTGCATCAAAGTCTTATCATACCCAAAATGATCAATTAGACTTCTGCTATGTGTTTATTTCAAAAGGTTCTCTCTCATAGAACCTTGATGTATACACAACTTCCTTCCCGTGACCAACACCCCATTTTGAATCATGTACTCCAACCATAGAGTTTTTTTTTGTTTTTTTTCTTACATGTTGTCCATGCATCTCAAAAATCTAAGTCTTCTTCATAAACCTCCTTTATTGAGTCAAACCCAATGACCTCGACCGTGATATCATTCACAAAAAGAGTACACCTATTCAAAGCATTTATAACTCTATTGGACTTCCCAATTATATGTTTCAAAACACAATAATAGTTTTGAATAAATTCCATCCATTTTATGTGCCTTTGATTGAGTTTACCTTGGTTTTTTATGAATTATAAATCATGATTATATTTGTAAAAAATGAACTCCTTTAACAAGTAGTGTATATACTTCTTGAGAGCTTGTACCATTTCATATAACTCTTGGTCATAGACCAAATACTTATTCTTTATGTATTTAAAATTATCACTAAAATAAATAATGGGATTACCTTCTTAGTTTATCACCACTCCTATGTCTATTTTATTTGCATCACAATCCACTTGAAACACTTATCTAAAGTCCAGCAAGGCTAGCACTGGTTGTTATATCACTTTCCTCTTCAAAAATTAGAAGCTACTATGTGTTACAATAGTCCATAAAAACTTTTGCTTGTCTCCCTCTATAGTTTTCATAATGGGTGCACATATACTTATGACTTTTATGATGAACTTTCTAAAAGAAACATTCCAACCCATAGAAACTTCTTGACTCAAACATACTTTTGTGTGAAGGCCACTCCATAATTACTTTCACCTTCTTGAGGTCCAACCTCAACCCATATTTGAGATCATAGATCCCAAATATATCATCTCCTCTTACATGAATCTACACTTCTTGAAGTTCACTGTCAATTTATCTTCTTTCAACTTATCAAAAAAAAAACTTCAAATGCTCATGTTTAGAATGACTGAAAACTAAAATGTCATCCAAATAAACTATCATGAACTTACCTATGAAAGGATACAACACATCATTCATGAGTCTCATGAATTTACTTGGAGAATTTAACAAATAAAATGGCATGACCAACCACTCATATAACCCATCATTCATATTGAATGTGGTCTTTCACTCATCATCTTCTCTTTTATGAATTTAATGATTCCCAATTTTCAAATAAATCTTAGTGTAGTATATAGCTCTACTCAAACAGTCCATTATGTCATCCATTCTTGGTAACAAAAAAATGTACTTAATGGTGATCTTATTTATTGCATGTGAATCCATAATCATCCTCCACTCTCCACCTTTCTTACATGTTAACATAGTTGGGATTGCATAAGGGCTTAAACTCTCTCAGATAAATCTCATTTCTATAAACTCTTATACTTTGCTTTTTATATCTTTATTCTTCATTGGATTCAATCTATAGGCTACATTATTTGGTAAACTTTCTCCAGGCACTAGATCCATGTGATGGTTAATGCTTCTCATAGGTGGTAGTCCCTTTGACAATTTGTTTGACATAATATCAACATAGTCTTCCAACATATTCTAAATTTTGGTTGGAAGATCAATTTTCTTAGTGGTTGTCACAACTCGCATAGGCTTTTAAACTAGAGAAAAACATGTATATTTATCCTTTTTCACCGTTAAAAACTCTGTACTAGAAACCAACATCAATTTTAAACTGTCGTCCACTTCATCTCCCCTATCTCTCGATGGGCTCAAGGTGAATAACTTGTCATCCTTCATTATGGCGTAGGTGTTTGCTCATCCATCATGCACAACTCTCCTATCAAACTAACATGGCTTTACCAATAACACATGACACATACCCATGGGAATAATATGACATATAACATCATCCTTGTATGAACCAATTTTAAAAATCACCATACATTATACATTTACCAATAGTTGATGGCCTTTAAGCAACCATGATACCTTATATGGTGTAGGATGTACCAACCATTTTAGTTCAAGATTTTATACCATTTTTTTAGAAACCAAATTATATGTGCTACTACAATCAATCACTAGCTTATAATACTTACCTCTAAAATTCTAAATACTATGAAATAAAATCTTCCTTTATTTTGATTCATTCACCTCCTTGGTTGGTTTCAATGGCACTCTCTTCAAAAATAGAGCCTCTTCTTGTTCTAGCTCTTATGTGTGTGTTTGGGATCCAACACTTTATTTAACAACATGAGCAACATGATTCCTCACTTCACTCCTTCCACTATTTTGAGTATTTTATGGACACTCATAGGCTATATTCCAAGTATACTTATTGCACTCAAAACACTTATCTAGAAATCCTCCACCTATACCTCTTTGAAAGGATCCTCTTCCTCTAGAAGAGTAACCTCCTCTCATGCTTGAAATATAATTTTGTGAGTTGTTTTCATCTCCACTATGAATTTTTATCCTTTTCCACCACTACCTTATCTTCATCCTCTCAAAGACCTTCATCTACTTCTAGAGTTTGCTTGTTATGTTTTTAACAACTTATCTTCCTCCTTCAATACATTTTGATAGTATTCTTCCACGATTCTCATGTTTAACAAACTAATTTCATCTTGAATTTAAAAATATATCCCATTCACATATCTTTCTACCTTCTCTCATTCATCCTTTGTATGTCCAACTCTTATAGTGAGTCTATATAACTCTTTAGTGCATTCCTTGATGTTAATCTTCTTTTGTGTCAAATTATGCAATTTCCTAAACAAACTCATCTAATAATTATAAGGTAATAATTTGGCATTCAAAATTTTCATCATCCTATCCCAAGATTTTATCTTCTCCTTACCTTTATTTTGTCTCTCGACTTGCACTTGTTCCCACCATAAAGAGGCATGGATCTTCAACTTCATCTAATAAAACTTTACCTTCTTGGGTTCCAATATAGATTCATATTCAAATTACTTCTCCATCTCTATTATCCAATCCACAAGATCTTTGGGATTCAAACTCTCATTATAGCAAAGTGTCTCTAGCTTTGGTTTACTACCAAGCCTTGCCATAACTCTAAGAAATATACTCTCAACTTCATTATCCATATCTTCCACTCCAAGATTTGGAGCTATTTGTTATGCCTATTTTTGGCACCCCTCTTTTTTTTTGAAATTTTGAATGTACTTAAACATCTTGCCATATTGATGACATAGGGTCATGAGATGTAAACTACCTATAGGGATCTAAGTAATTTGCTTTCATTTTGAATATGTATTATTATGTTAAATAATCAGTAATATTGTCGTATTTAATAAAATTATTCATTGAATGTTAACAAGTGGTTTTGAAAGCATAAGTGGTGATTAATGAAATACATTTAGTATTTATATGATCAGATGTGTATATTGGTAGTTTTTTCGTGAGTTGACTTGGTTTAAACAGTGGCAGTCATGAGATTTCATTTGTCTATTTTTAGTTACAAATGATGCAACTATTTTGATTGACACTTATAAAAAAATTGTATTATCTTGTCTATTTTGCACGAATAGATGGACTAGTGAAATGTGTAAAGATGTGTATTCAAAAATCTCCTGTGTAGAGTTTGCATTTGAGTTCATTGGTTAGTCTTCAAACTCATGAAGGTTAACTAGACATGATTGATAATGTTGTTATTTTATCTTGATAGCATATTCATATATGTAATAGATGATTAATGTCTAATGTCAAAGTTATAAGTCTTATGTGTTAGATTGAAAACCTAATGCATATACTAAACTTAGTAATTGTCTAAGTTTTATATTTATATCTAAGATCTAAATTCTGAAATCGAAGGGGTTAAGTTATAAGGTGATTAATTTGATGGCTTAATTAACTAAAATTAAGACAATGGTTCAAAATAAAGATTAAAATTAACTCAGGTATAGTGGGGTGCCACCATAGAAGTTTTGAGTAATGTGAAGTTAATGTTTTATGGTACAGATTTTTTTGCAAGATTTCTTTGGGATATGTTAAAATCTTAGAGATTACATTTCATTGAATATTGAGGTACTTGCATTGGTTTTTGATGCATTGATGGGATATTTGGAAGGGAGTTTAGTGATTACTAAATTGTTAATGATGTGTTTGGATAAGTAGAATAACTAAACTAGTCGACAACAAATAGAATAACAAATGGTGATTAAACACATATACATTGGTTGTTGATGTTCACCCAGCTCATATAAAAGGGTGATTGTTTGCATTTGGATAGTCATTTCATAAAACTCTTAAGTAGAAGTGAATCTCTGTTAGTAGAAAGAAAGGGATTGATCTTAAAAAGAGCTTTGTAAATCTGATTTTGTTTATAGAAGTAAGGTATGTCAGAACTATCATGGTTATTGTTTTCATGAAAAATTTGTGGTCTGGTGACTATTTGAGTGATAAAGTTAAAATAGTCATCTCTAATTTAATATTTTATATGCATGGAATTATCATATGATATTGTAATAATCTTGTATATATTCATTTACAAAGAATATTGGTTTTCAAGCTATTGTAAGTTTCACATAAATTGATTTTGGAATATGAGCTATTGTTAGAAGAGATTTGTGGGGAATATGATGCATGTAGTATATTATTTAGATTTAGTCTTAGTGTTCAATTTTGTATGTGCAGTAAGATGATAGTTTGGTGACAGGTTCAAAATCCTTTAATTTTGTTGATATCTTTCTTCGTGTTCAATTTTTTCATGTGAATATTGTCTGCATGTGATGCTTCTTTGTTTTTATTCATTTGAAGGTGATAATGAAATAGTATACTTAAAGCACTGTCACAATTCTTAGATCTTGAGGTGGTAAGAAAATAATTTTTATCAGTGATTTAGTTTTTAGCATCTATATAAATCCAATGATGAGATAGATGGTTTTTGATCTGATATTAGGTTTTCATGTATCTTCTTCAAAAATGGTTACTCTGAGATTTTTTTTGAAAGTTGTTTTATCTATTTTCTTTGACATACACAAAACTCAAAAGTTAGTTATCATTGAAATATTAATAAAAGGTTGAATCTATAGGAGAAAGAGGTGATCTACATTAAAAATTGGTGAATATTTTAGAATATTTACATTTTTTTTTTTTTGGGTTGTGACTGGATGTGAAAAGGAAAGAGTTGAAGAGATAACAAGTCTAGAAGTATTATTTTTGGTCATTTCTAAAAAGGCTTTTTGGACTTGTTAATCATTTTTGGAATGTTTGTAAAATTACAATGACTCTTTGCATATTTTTAGTGATTATAATTTTTTTTATAACATATACATTATAAGGTTGCAGTCATCCTTTGTTGTTATTTTGAAATAAGAGCTTTATCTATTAGAATATATGAATTCATTGATAATAGGGTTATATGGATTTGGATTCATATATTTTATTTTTTTGTTTCAAATGTAAAGAATTAAGTTGTTTCTATCAGTATCAGTGTTGTAATAAAATTTTGAGGAATGCAAGCCTATTCAAATTTCCAGTCACTCTTTTTATAAGTTTTTATAAAATAGTTTACAAGAACTTATTTTCATTTGTTTGTTGAGTCTAAGTGTTGACAGTCTATTTTAAAGACTGATATATTTTCATGAAGTCATTGTGCATTGATGAATGAGGATTTGAAGTACAAATAGAGTTTCAATTTTGATTAAATGTCATATATTTTAGTATAAAAATGGCTAGTTGGACTCCTCCAAATTCACATCATTCAGATGGAAATAATTGGGGACATAATAATGATCAACAGAGAGAAGATACTCCTGCATAGAGGCATGCTCAGAGGGGTCAATTTTTTTGTGTTCATAAGGGTGGTAAAAATTCTCCTAAACCTTTTAACCATGGTACCTACATGTCTATTCATTTTGATGTTGCTAGCCCTGCTTTTTGGCATGTGTTAAATTATTTTCCATCTAACCCTGCTTATGCCCATGGAAATAGAGGTTGTATAAGTTCTCATTGGAGAGCTCATCCTCATGGATGAGGAACCCCAAGTGGTTTTTTTTAATATATGCATAAATTTGAATAGTCTGAGCTCCATAATTCTCTTGAGCATAGATCACCCACTCTTGAAAATAAACTCCAAATGACTACAAAATTTCATCTATGTTCTTTTGTGCCAATAAATACCAAAGCTCCATCTATTGAACCAATAAATAGACATGTAAGGTGTTCTAAGTTAATTCTTTATCATTTTCCACCTTATTCACATGAACAAGATAGGTTTACTTCTTTTAGTGGTAAAAAACATGTAAACAATCCTTCAGTTTCAAATTCACCTTTGATTACAAGGATGGTTAAAAAGATAAAGGTGGAGATAGATGATGAGGAAAGTGAACTGGGCATAAAAATGGTTAATCTTCCTATAACTACAATGGAATATATTGAATATGTGATAGATAAAGGCCATCTTTTGATTGAATTACTTTTAGATACTAATGATGAGTGGACTATTGTTTAAGTTATTTTTTGGTTAAAAATTGATACTTTAATTTGTTGTTGGTGATACTTCGATATTTTTGAGTACGTGAATACTTTGCATTTTGACCTTTATGGACACATGATAGCAAGTTGGTATTTTTTGCACTATATTTTATTTTAATTATATATTTTATTGAATTATATAGTTAAATGCATATGGAATTAATATTTATAGTATCTAATTTTATTCAAATTGTTATAGTTATTATGTTGTTTGGTATATTTTAATGTTTATTTTTAATGATTGTGATGACTAAAGGGCCCCTACCCATTTAGAGTTATATTTGGTCTATTATTATTTAATTTTGATCTTAATACTTTATTAAACTCTTGAACTTAAAGTCAAATTATAAAATTAACTAATCAACTTTCTTAAAAGTCAATTAAAGTTAACAAATAAGTAACAAATTAGTTATAATTTATTTTCTTGACCATCTCTTGAGTAAATTGTTTAAAAGGAGACCAAAGTTATATCACAAAGAGAGAAACATTACACAGGTATTCTAAAGACTCTGAGTTACTTCAAATTTATTCACCATTCTCTTTTCTATGTAACATTTTTGAGATAATACAACTTTTATAGATAGATCAATAATACAACTTATGATGGTTAAGTAATGCACTTAATAAATACAGGTATATCCAAGTTTCTTGTTTAATTTAAATATTGATTATTTGAAGTCTATTAAGTCTAATATCTTATGATGATTGTAGATATGCAATTATATGTGTAGAATCTGAAGTACTTGACCCGAATAATAATGATTACATCATCATGTGTGACACTTTATTTATTTTTTCAAACTATAATAGTTGTCATTTCAAATAAATTTTGTATTGAAACTTGTTTCTCAATTAAAAAAACTTATTCTCTGCTAAAACAACTATTTTCTAAGACTCGTAATTTGATTTTATTTTTTGTTAGTCTTTATTAGATCAGTTTCTCTTTTCCTTTCATTCAGGTTCAATTTTCTTATTTCATCTTATCATTTATTTACGTTTAATTAGTTCATATTTATTTAGATTTGAGTTTCATATTATTTAAAGTGTTAGATTCATATTAGTTCAATTTACATTTCATTTCAATATTATTTTTCTTTAATTTCCTTCTGATTATGTCTAAAGTTTTAGTTATCGTTCATTTCTTTCTTTCAGGTCTATTAATCTAGAATCTTTATTTGATCATTTCTGGTTAGATTTAGTGTTTTGATTCAATTACTTGTTTGATTTCTTTATATTTGATTAGATTTACTTATGTGTTTAGATTAATCTTTTATTTTCTATAACTTCATAAATTAATTTTATATAGTTTAGATTAAATTAATTCTCTTGAGCATAGATCACCCACTCTTTGAGTTTAGATTAGAAAAAAATTACTTTACATTGTTTATTTATTATGTGTAGGTTATTTATTGATAGTTTGTGTGTAATTTAGAATAGTTACTTTATTATTTAGAGATAAGTGCACAAAGTTGGGGGACAAAAAGGGGCCCACCCATGGATATGATTTTCCTGAAATTTCAAAAATTTGAATTTTTGTAGATAATTTGAGATATCTACACTCCAAATTTGAAGATGGTATACAAATATGAAATGTAACATTTTGAGTATAGTTTTCAAAACATTAATTTATTTTTAAAAAGGTTAAGTATAACTAGGTCAAACATCTAAAATTTGAATAGGAAATCCTGTTTGTTTTAAGAAAATAAGTAGATAGACGGTACGACCCGCCATTTTTTGAGCAAAATTTAATATTGTTTGAAACCCTTTGGTGAATAGATAGATAAGATATATTTTGTGACTTGTAATTTTTTTTCAATGAATACCTTTTTGTATGAATTTTTCAAGTAAATAGATCCTAAAAATTGATTAAAAAAAAAGATAGTTGGCCATATGGACCCCCTAACTACCTTAAAAAAATGAAAATCATTTTTTTTAAATATGTGTAGAATTAGGCCTAATTTGTGACCATATAACATATTTTTCACTTGTATCAATGAAAAATAAATTACGTGAACATGTATAGGCATGTATATTTATGACATATAGTGGCCTAAAAAATGTATAGTTAAAAATCAACATAGTTTGAAATCTTAAAGTAGTTCAAAAATTATAAAAATTATATTTTGGAAAGAAGAGAGCATGCTTGTCATAATGGTATTAAGTTTTTTAATTTTACCATTGAAATTTATAGTGTATTTAGTGATCAAAATTGAATTTTATTATTTTCTATCAAAACTCTCAGACTCAACTGTAGATTGATAGGTCTAAGCCCTTGGCTTGAGAATCCAAGCCATTCTCAAGCCAAAAGGATTGGTGTTTAAATTTAAATTCAAATAGGATGATCATGTTAATAACATGATAGTGTTAGTAATATGATCACATCAATAACATGATCATGTTATATCTTCATAACACCCAAAAACACAAATTTTCTCTTGAGCTCAAATTATATATATGTTCTTGAGCTCCCTAATAGTGGTGTTATTTCATATGATACGGGAAAGGTCCCTAACCTTGGATAGTGAATTAAGGTGTTGTGGTATCACATTAAACTTCAAAAAAATTATGGGCATTTTAATATGATAACTATTTATAATTACTTGGTTTTAAGGTATAACTCATTATACATTTTATGATATAACTAATTTTATCACAAGATGTCATAAAATACATTTTTTAAACCTATGGCCAAAAATTAGCCTTTGGAGTACCAATCTAGTTGTGCACCTGAAGTAAATTAGGTCTATTTCAATCCCCTTCAACCTATTTGCATGACTATAAAATGTGGTTTATGGGTTGATCAGCTCCAATTTCATCAACTTGATAGACGCAAAGAAACATTATTTATTTATATAATTTTTAAATGCATAGAATGTGGTTTTGAGATCAATAAAATTGAATGTCATCAACTAATGAGTGTAAATGTTGATTAGTTCAATTGTGGAGATAGTTAGGGTCAAAATGACCCACATGAATCTATTTTAAATTATATATGATGTGATATGGATTGAAATTAACCCCTAATGCCATGTCATATATAATTAACCAAAGATTTGATTCATTTAATTGAAGAGGCATTTGAGGCCAATTTGAACCCCTTCAAGAGCAAGTTATGATTTGGGGTAAAATTAAATTTGATTCTGTCATGCATTGATCCAATTAGTCAATTTTTACAATTAGGGATGTAATTTGGGAAAAATTGATCCCCCTAAACCAAATTTATGGCTCAATCGATTGTATAATGTATGTAACATGTATGGCTTAACTAACCTTACTTTTATTAGAAATGCAAACATGAAGGAAATTATCACAAATAAGTTCAAATAGCTCAAGTTTTATTTAATTACCTTAGTGATTAATCCCAATATCCTATACCTTAAACCCTAAACCCTGTACCATTTACCTTAAACCCTAAGTTATAAGCCCCAAACCCCAAACCCTTTAAATTATAGACCCTAAACCATTCAATTTATCCCCAATTAACATACTTTATAGTAAGAATTAGGTTCACAATGATAACTTGGTCAAAATTGCATCACTCATTACCACAATTGACTAATTGGATCAATTTGTGATGATGTGGGAGCTAATTGATCCTAAAATCACATTTTTTATTCATAGATCTAGGTTAAAAGAGCTCAAATTTACCCCAATTACCTTTATAATTTTACCTTATATACCCTAAAACCTATACTCTAAGCCTTAATCCCTAAACTATAAACCATAAATATAAACTATTTAAACCCTAAACCAATCATTTTAGCAAAAATTAAAATCATTTACACTAAGAATTAAGTTCACAGGGCTCAATTTGGCCTAAATAACATAATCGATTGCCTCATTTGACTAATTCACTCAATCTACATGATAACATGAGGTATAATGACAACCAAAAAACACATTTTATAGTCACAAATACGTCCAAATGATTCAAATTATCATCAATTATCTTTGCAATTAGACCCTATGTATACTAAACCCTAATCCTTATAGGTCTTAAACCCCAATCCCTAAACCATAAATCCTATAACCTATATTTTTAACCCTAAACCAATCAGTTTGGCACTAATTTAACATCATTTAGAGTAATAATTAGGTATATATTACTTATTTTTTCCCAAATCATATTACTCATTATCCCAATTGACTAATTGGCTTAATTTGTGATGATGTGTGGGCTAATTGAGCCCAAAAACACATTGAACCCTATGTACACCCTAAACCATATATAAATAAAACTTGAAGCCCTAAACTATAAACCCTGAATACTATACCCTAAATTGTAACCATAAGTTCCCTATTTACCAATTGATTTAGCCCCAATTAACATCTTTTATAGTAAGAATTAGGTTCACATGGCATAAAGTGACTAGACCTTATATACACCCTTAAACCTAAACCTTATGCCCTAATTCTTAATCCCTAAACCCTAAAACATAAATTATAATCCCTATGCCATAATGCCGTAATCCTTAAACCCTATGCCCTAATGCCCTATTCCTTAATCTATATTAATAATAATGTGATTGTGTTATATAATGGGATCACATTATTTCATAACATGATTACATTATTCCTGATATATACAAAATTCAATTTTTAATGTCTATTTTTAACCCAAATTGATAATTTTGTCCCCACAACATTATCTACGTACTTTTATGGGACCTACAAGATATTTATACTTATTTTGACCCCACCTTTGTAAATTTATCAATTATAATTGATGGGTAATTGATCACGTTCAAGTAAGAGGAACAAGATGAAGAATAAAACATCATAGTAATTAGTAGAGTTGAGAGAGAAACACGAGATATGAAAGGAAAAACTTTGTTAAAGACAAGGTACAAACCCTAATCCTGATGAACCAAATTTCATAGATAATTAATCAATTCACAATAAGGAATTAAATGATGATAAAATTAAACATAATGAATTGAATAATGATGAAATTAACCATAATGAAATTAATAATAACAAAATTTAAAATAATTAATTAGATAAAATTAGAAGTTTACATTCAAAGTTATAATTTTTTGACTTTTTTGATGATTAGTCTCTGTATGATGCTTTACCCCCATGAATGAATAAAATTTGATAGTAAAAAATAATGATGAAATTAACAATCAATAAAATCTCATGGAAACATATAATAAAGAAATAACAAATGAATAAAATGGCATCCCACCTACCAATGAGATGTGGGTGAGTTGGTAAAGCGACTTGGTTACTTCAAGCACCACCTAGGTTTAAATGTATTTTTGGTATCAGAGGCCAATTATGGCCGATTATTGGTATTCTTGGGTCGGTTTTAGATTTTGATGGTATTCTCAAGTCGGTCATGAATATTTATTGGTATTTGCAAGCTTGTTGTGGCCATTATTGGTAATTCCAGTACTTGTAATAGATGATCACTTGGGGCTTTAGGCCCCTGATTATGTCCCAAACCAGTTAGAGCTCCGATCAAAAGTGAATAGGGTAAAGATCCCATTGAAAACTAGTATCTATCAAAAAAAATGTCATTCCACATCAAAATAATGAAATTAATAATGATTTTGAAATGCCCTCTCAACAAATTCCACCATTAACAACACCTTCAAGAATTGTGCATAGAAAAGATAAGTACTTAATTAAAGTCGATGAAAATATTTTAGAACCAATGCATAACAAAATGTCTGATCATCATTCAAGAAGATTGGCTTAACGAATTTGGAATAGTTTCTTTCATAATTTGGATTATGATAGTCAAAAATGTTAATTATTTATTTCTTTGATAAAATTGATTAAGATGAGACCAATAATGTACACATTAGGACTAAGAACATCTAAAATAGATGAATAAAACAATAAAATTGTTGAAAATTTACATGATGCATATCATATTATAAGCCCAAAATCATGCACCTAAGATTGTAATGTTTTTTGTCATATACTTACAACTTGTGTAGTAAGTGGCCAAACAAGGAAAAAATGAATGCTTTCAAAAACAAGTTGAGCACTTAATATAAACAAAAACACATTAATGAAAGTAACTGAAAGACATAAAAAGACTTAATGAACCTAATACCAATGAGCTCTAGGCATTCTCTGGTAGACTTTTAAAAAAGGACAAGGCTATATTCGATGCTTTCAAAGAGTTACTTGCTCAATTTTGAAAAGATAATACAAGAGTTTCAGCTAATGCAAGAAATGTAGTGAAAAGAAGAGTTCATTCTCGTAATCGTGAACCGTATCTGAAACACTTATTGGATATGACTCAAGCATAATTGCACTATAAGTTTTTAGAAAAACATCTACAAATTTATATTTGTTAAAGATATTTTGAGATGGCCAAACCATTTTATGTAAAAATAAAACACACACGCACCACTTGTTGTTATAGGCAACATGTTGAATTTTCAATGCACTGATATTTTTTACAATATTGATTGTACTTTGCATACTAAAAATATTTTTTAGGAGTTTGAAATTGAATTTCCATAAAAATTAGCCAGGTAATTTATTCTAACAATTTTTTGCAAAAGACCATATGGATAATTATTTTATAGAAAATCATCTATAGATGGAAATTACAGCATTTGTGGTGGATTGCCAAAATTGAAAAATTGTATCCATGAGGAGATTACAAGTGTAATTGGATAGGAATTAATTGGTTTAAGAAAATATAAATCAGTGACTTATCAAGCAAAATATGGCAAAGAATCTAATTGGTATGAGCTTGTTACAAAAAAGATACCTATTTCCAAATTTTTGGTCAAATTTAGGGAGAAAATTATTTATGAGTATATAAGGAACACACATAGGGCTCGATGGTTGCATGAACATTTAAATATAAGCAAGGATACATTCCCACTTAGTTTGATTATTTCAGTAGTTGACTTTTCTAAAAATTACACATTCAAACCACAAATGGAAGTTCAATCATAGTATTACAATTCATCACAAGTTGTCATATTCATGCATATAGCATTCATGCATGAATTTGATAGTATAGAGTAGTAACGAAAAATATTAGAAGAATACCATGTCTATATTAGCTATGACTGATCACATTATTTAGAGTATGTGTAAGTTTGTTTTTAGAAGTTCTATGAACAATTGAGTCAGAGGAACATTACTTTTAATCAACATTACATTTTGTCAAACAATTTCATATTATAATTCAAAAATGCACAGATATTTTATTGGTTGAGCAGGATACACATTACCATTGGTGTAGAACACATTTGAAGTTTCACAAAGGCTGGCCATGGAAAAGGGGAGCATGACGGTGCTAGAGCATGTGTAAAAAAAAATTCATTGCAAAGGAGGAGTTAAAATTTGAAGAGGGTATTGATTTCAAAGATGAAAAAACCATAGTTGAATGGTGTAATGAGAACATGTGTCATTTGCTCAACCAAATTTTATTGATCATAGACATTTCTAGTTAATGAAGAAAGAACACGTGGAAAAGTAGGAGGATTATATGACTCTAATAGGTTCAAGTGAACTCCACTCATTTCATATCTCAAATGTAAGTTATTGGATTGTTCATACAAGACACATAGCATATTTATGTTATGCATGTGTGGAATCTCTTTGGAATGAGTGTGAGTCACAAGAGTGGGTGGATGACTGGAGTTCCAAACCTCTAAATCCAATCAACACATATCAAGTTCTAATAGCATTACAACTTAAAAATATGATATTATCAAATGACTTTGACCATGTATCTAATCTAGTGTAGCCAAGTAGAATAATTTTTATTGTGTACAATTTATTCTCATTAAATATCTTCATAGTGTCACTAAAAATTATTTTTTGTGATACAGGGCAAGTTTTTGTAGATATTGCATATGAGAACAATGAATAGGTCACAGATTACTAATTGTGTCGATGTGTAGAGAGAAATAAAAATTTGACTTCCCTAATTATAGATGGAGAAAACATTGACTATCCCATTGGGTCAGTGGTAGTCACTAAAACTTAGTTTCAATGATATCCTATAAAAAATTTAAATCAATGGTTGTGTGAAGAGTTTAAAATGCACAGGAAGATACTTCACTATTCAAATTTGATTCTCACAATGAATATTCAATTGTAAAAATATCATGGGTTGTAATTAAATAATAAACTATGAAAAGTTTTGGAGTCAGACCATTAAGTTATTCTTAATACTATCAAGGTTAGAGCAGATCATAGTGGTTCATTGGATTGAAATACACAAGTATGTTAACTTTTCAAATGTAGGTGTAATCAAGTTTACCAAATGTTTTTATTTAGTAGGTAGTACATATAAATTTATTTTTTAACTAATTACTAATAATTTTTTGTAGGTTAGTTGTGCCAAATAATTTTCCATCTTCATGTGGTTGGCACAGTCAGTAAAGAATTCCATATTCTTCAAGCTAAGAGAAGCTAAATTTGTAAATATTTAGTGTTTTTGTGCTCCTGAATGGTAATGAAGATGCACTTTCCAAGTGGATCTAAATGTTTTGGTGGTGGGATCACATGTAATATCTCTATCTATATGTGATAAAAGTGATGAATTCTTGATTGGAGGTCTCAAAGGCATAAATAGTAGTTGGAGCTCAAAAAGTTGCCTATTTAATGCCAAAAATTTGTATTTTAGGACCCATCACTACAACTTATACCACAGATTGCTCTCAAAGGTTTCACCTAAATTTAATGGGATGAGATTAGAGGGATTCAATAGGTAGGGGAGGGATCTAACGGTTCATGGAAATGACATACAAGTTTTGTTTTATGTGTGTTTGAACTGAGGCTAAAAATTACATTTTTTTATATTGGGAAGGGCTTTTTTGAGGTCAGAATGGGTGGTGGGTCTATTGACCAGGCATGATGGGAGGCTAAAAACCTGGTCCTATATGTTATCCACACCCAAAATATGTTAGAAGTGCCATTTTTTGGTCAAGAAGCATCAGAACCAAAGTTCTACAACCATAACTTCAACGTTAACAACATTTATTGTCAGTATTTTTGTGCTCCTGAACGGTACTTGAAATGTACTTTTGGGTGGATTTGGATGTTGTGGAGGTGTGAGAACATGTAATTTTCCTCTTTATATGTGATCAAACTGATATATTCTCAACTGGAGGTCTCAAAAGCATAAATGGCAGTTGGAGCTCAAGAAGTTATTTATTCAATGCCAAAAAGTTACATGTTAGGACCCATCACTACAACTTGTGCCATGGATTGGTCTTCAAAGTTCTACCTGAGTGATCCACGTTAAGACTAAAGGGATTCAAGATTCAAGGGAGGGATCTAACGATTCATGAAAATGACTTATAGGTTTTAGTTTATGCAGGTTTGAACTTAGGCTAAAAAACTATATTTTTCTTGTATTGGGAAGGACATTCTTGAGGTCAGAATGGGTGATGGGTTTATCGATTAGATATGATGGGAATCCAATAACCTAGTCCTAAACATTATTTTCCCCATCAGACATGTTGATAGTGCCATTTTTTATTTAAGAAGCATCAAAATCAGAGTTTTACAACCAAACTTTAACTTTGACAACATTTGTGGTTAGTATTTTCATGCTCCTAAACGATAGTGAAAGTGTACTTATATTTGGATTTGAATGTTGTGGTAGTGTGAGCATATGTAATTTGCCTATCTAGACATGATTAAACTGATATATTCTCAAGTAGAGGTCCCATAGATATAAATGGTAGTTAGAGCTCAAGAAGTTGTATAATCAATGCCAAAAAGTTGCATTTTAGGACCCATCACTGCAACTTGTGCCATAAATTTATCTCAAAAGTTACACCTGATTGTTCCAGGGTCTGATTATAGGAATTCAAGAGGTAGTGGAGGGATCTCATGGTTCTTGAAAATTACTTAAAGGTTTATTTTATGTCTATTTGAACTCAAGTTTAAAAACTACATTTTTCTTATATTGGGACAGGAGTTCTTGAGGTCGAAATGGGTGGTGGGTTTGTCAATCAGGCATGATGGGAGAACAAGAACCTAGTCTTGGATGTTATTTTCTCCCCTTAGACATGTTTACAGTGCCATTTTTTGGTCAGGATGAGGTCTTTACATATTGACACTTTACTTTGAACTAATATTTTTTGTTTGCATTTATTGTTAATCCTTGTATGGTTGAATGTAAATTAATTGTTTGTTTTTGAATAATGCAGGCAATCTATGGGTAGTATATTCAATTTTCTAGTTACAAGTATGTATAATTTTTTTGAATTTTATTATGCCTTGGGTGTGTTCTCTTGTAGCAACCTTAGCAAGCCTTTTGCATGCATATAATCATCCTCTCTTGTCCAACACCCTTTACCTACTAGATCATTCACTCCTCTCACACAAACAGCATCCTTTCCTTGTATAATTTTCATAACTTCATCATCATTATCTCTTTCAAACTTTTGAATATTCTCTAGGCTCATAGACCTAATGCATGGTTCCAAGTTCTTGTCCCCTCTTTAAGGCTTATATAGAAATCCACGTGCTCAATTGAATACTCTGACACACCTAATCCAATAGCATAATATATAAGTCACAACTCTTCAATCATTTAATTTGTTCTCCTAAATAGGATTGTATGTAAAATATCAAGGTTTAGATCAAAATTATACCGTTAAGTCTTATCCGAAGCATTTCAAAAGGGATAGAACACACCCATACAAGATTGAACACTTACCAAGGACCCTAATGAACTCCAACAACTCAATCAAACTCTTTCCATAGGACTGTAGTAAATTGTCTCTCCATGATTGTTATTCCTCAAACCACATTTACTTAAGGGTGAAACTACCCCTATGTTTCCCTACAACCACTCAATACTCCACACACCTACAACTTAATATGGGATGTTATCTCTAGGCTTCAATGACATAGTCAAACATCAAATTTTATTCAACTACATTCAAAACAGAATGATAAGGAGGTTCTTCCACTAGCTAACACATATTTTATTGATCTTCATAAATATTTACAATACAATCCATTGTCAAATCCTTGTCCTCATGGATAGCACAGTTTTCCATCTTCTTTCTCTATCTATCCCTTTTTTTAGAACCTCCTACCTACTCTAATGACTCATACTACTTCCCCCTACTCTCCTTAACCACACACCCCCATGCAACTCTCTCTCTCCCTTTTCTCACCCATTTTTGCATGAAAGTGTATTTTAAGTACTCAAGGTGATTTGGAGGCTAGAATATGTTTGTGATAGAAGATATTGTCAAAGATTAGTTGTAGTAGGCTTAACAACCTTAAGGGACAAGCCTATAAATCAATAAAACTATTAATGGGCATTGAGTTCAATCTAGAGACCTCAATGGGAAGTTGAAGTACATCAGGAGTGAGGTGTTGAAGGTGTTGAAGGAGTGAGGTGTTGAAGGGTTAGAAACTAGTCTCAATAAAGTACATTAGGCCTATTAGGCCAAATAACCCTTGACGAGAAAAAGTGTAAGAAAGCGTAAAGGGGTGTGGAGGCATTTGAAAGTAGATTGAGTGGGTTTAATGAAGGTTGGATAGGTGGATATAAGATATATAATAAGTGTTCTTGAAAGTATTAAAGAAGAGGAAGGCATCTAGGCATAGCCAAGCCTAGGGAATGTATAGTGAGAGAGTGTGAAGAGTGAATGACAAAAGGGATAGGTTGGAGGATAGTAAAACAGTTGAGTGTAGAAGAGGTATTGATATAGATTACTCTAGATGTGAGGGAAAATATAAAGGAACAAGAATCATAGAGGCCATACAAGTAGTAGGCCTAATTTTAATAAAATCTAGCCAAAAAGGCATTAGATCCAGGTGAAGGTGACAAATTAGGTTTACAGGTATAGGTATCAAAGTGATAAATTTATAGGGGTTTATAAATGATTTTATGTCTCTACATTATACAAGTATGAACACAATTTGGTATGGGCCTTAAGTGAAATCAAAATGTATTAATGATCAATTGAAAAGTTGTAAATGGCTAATGACAAATGCAAAATATATAGGAGTGTCATCAATTATTTTCACTACACACAATCAAATAAAAAATGTAATTTGAAAAAATATGGGAGATTAGAGATTTATATCATTGAAAAGAACAAATTTTTAATCTTCATTTGTGTACAACATTAAATACAAGATCTGAAAGATAATAGTTTGGAAGATCATAAATAACATTATACGACAACATTTTAAATTAAAACTAAATATAATTTAGATAGATTAACATAATTCAGATTGAAAACTCTAAAAAAATCATATAGGCACATGTACAATGTCAATAATACATAGATTTCCATGATAGGAATACATAAAATTACAACATCTAACAACATAGTATCTAATGTCAGATGAATGTCATATACACATATACAATGCCAAAAATGCATACATTACCATATAGTCATACAAAAAATCACATCTCATGTAAGACATATTAATCATCAAATAGCCACCCTCGCTTTGCCTTCTTCAAATAAGACTCTCCCTGGGATGCCTTACTGGTAGATGGAGATCCATCGAATGCCTTGGATTGCTCCAAGGTCAAACCTCGAGTCCTACACTCATAGCTTGCTTGTAGCTGAACATATTCAAATACAAGCATTATTGCAAAATTAACATAAAATAAATTTAATCACTTGTTAAGAAATTAATTTTAAACTAGAATAAAAAATCATTTAAACATGCACTTACTACAAGCTCATGGTCCTCTTCAATATGCTTTTGACGCTCAAATGATTTAGTGGAAGGCTCAGTTATACAAATAGGCATTTGAAATAAGGAATAAACATGAGAAGTTTCCCTACTAATCATCTGATTTGGACTATCAGATGTCATGGCACAACCCTACATAGACAATACATTTACATAAGTTATATTTTCCCCAAGTATGTAGTAAAATTATTAAAACAAGTCTATTTTTTAAATTCAAAATTACATGTTAATATATACCTTTGTTAGTGCCTGTGTAGATGACATCGTAACAACAATGCCTATGTCTATCTCAGCTTGTAGTGATGGAGTGTCTACTTGAGCCATCAACTGAATGTAAACAATGTCTCACTTACTTTTATATATAGTATCAAAGATATATATGAAAAGTTTTTCTCTTTTCTTAAACCAAGAGTGTATTTAATAGCATTGTATTTAAATTTTGAGATCCTTGATAGATAAATTTAACTTAAATTTACAAGACAAATATACATAGACTAAATGTATATAGAGTATAATATTAACTCAAAATTTTACTTAAGTATAAGTAAAAGGTGTCAACCTAACATAGACAGATCCATTAGTGGATGGGTCAGCAATTGGATCCATATATGTAAATAATGGTTGCGTTAAATCAAATCCTACAAATGTGGATTGTGACGATGAAAGCACCCTCTCCTCCTAGGACATAAAAAATTACATATATGTTATTCAATTTATATGTAAATTAATTATTAAAATTAAATTTACAAATATACCTTAAATTTAACATGACATTTATATAAAATATACTTGCATCTGTGTAGTAGCTAATGTCTACACACCAAATGTGCATGCCAAAAACTCATCACTCATAAGTATATTATCCAAGCCCTCTGAACCATCAGTGTCATCATCATCAAAATGTCCAATGTATATAGCTCCATAATATCTGTAAGGGTGGGGTCGGGTATCCACACTAGGTGGTGTACCTCTAGTATCGGTCTATGAGAGCCTACCCACATGTTGAACGATTATATCAGTGAACGAACTAAGTGCATACAGACTGTCAATATCCATGACCTCTTGAACTGCATAGGGGATCTCAAATTGAAGTGGATTTTGGATAAGGATCCTTGTAGGCTAATAAGGCACACAATGTGCACCTAGTTGATCTTGTGTGGAGCCTTTCTATCAACCCTGAAAATCACTATAATAAAAATAGTTTGGAATCTCAATGAGGACAAACTCATAGTAGTGTTTTCTCAAAAAAATAATGGGACCTCATGGTTATTACAGGTGGATAATCAAACACCATCCACCATTGGTCCCAAAAATTGGTTGTGATTAAATTATGTTGGCAATGATAGATTGGGAAATGTTTAGCACTTATTGGAAATGATGCATTAGTGGTTGGGTCAATGAATAAGGTAGAAATAGAGGGTTTTGATATGTCTTTATTTTTGACCTCACATGATAACAATTTTTCATCATAATAAGCCCTACAACTATCTCGATATGAATCCCATATATTAATTAAACTCGTTATAGAGTCAATTTAACCTAATAAAGACTTTAGGGAATTAGATAGATAGGTGCAGTGGGTGTTCGTGGAAGTGGGATCCCTCATTTTCCTAATTAATTCTTCAATTTCAATTTTATTTTCCACAATGTGGTCAACTAGACTCTCCTGACTACCTAGGGGATTTTTTAAAACTGTAGGAGGGTTATGAAGAAGGTTAGGTTGAGGAACAAGAGGGTTAGGAGGAGGGTTATGCTGAGGAACAAGAGGGTTAGTAGGACATGATGTTAAAAACAAATAAATTAATAATTAAACAATGAAAATAACAAAAAATTACTAAAACTTAGGGTTAACACGTGTAGATTTTTAGCACTTACCTCTTCTACGTGGTGATATCATCAATTAGTCAATATGTCGAGCTTATTAGGACAAATTCTAGCAAGGTTTGGCCTCACTAAGCCAAAACACAATCATGGAGTGGAGGAGAGTCAAGAGAATAAATAACTCGAACATAAAATGAGAAAATTTTACAATCGAGTTTGTTTTTTTATTTTTTATAATTAACACAAGGAACACAGTCGCATTATTGATTTTACAATAATGTGACTACATTATTGGTTTTAAATAATGTGATCATGTTATGTATTTATGTGATAATGTTATGGCTTGATAATGACTGAGCCATAATTTAAATAATGTGATCATGTTATTAACATGATTGTATTATTCATTTTAAATAACGTGATTGTATTATGTATTAATGTGATCACATTATGGCTCAATAGTTACCGATCCATAATTTAAATAATGTGATCATGTTAAGTCAATAATGTGATCGCATTATTCACATTATGCAATTATGTTATGAGAAATGTCCATGGAATTATCCCCCAACTCCATGCACGTACATTTAGATAAATAATTATTTAATTAGTAATGTTAATATTTATTTTTGTCTTGTTATTCAGTTTTTATTTCCAATTATTTTATTTATCTTTTGGTTTGTTTTATTTTTTTTATTTGGACTTATTTTGAGCTTAATCGAGGTATCAAAAAATCATAGACAAATTGATAAAACATAACTATGAAAAATCATAGATCTTTCCTTCCAGAGATTGTCTCTTCCATAGACTTTCTCGGTTAGATAGGTTAGATTATATAATCAAAATCTTATTTCTTTCATTTCATTTAAGTGATATTTAATTTCTGAATTATAATGTAGTATTATTCATTATTTGACTTACCTATTATTTCTCATAACAACTAAAAAACCCATTGCACATCTATAAGATAATTCATGACTGATTAGATCCTCACTATTATATTGGTATGATTCCATCTTAACCTTTGCGATAGATGAAAGGGTTGATTCATTGGTGTAACCATTTTGATCATCAACACTACTTCGTCTTCATCCTCACTCTCATTCTCAACACAAGTTCTCATTATTTGCATTGTTTTCATTACATCTAACCTTGTTTATATTCCTCTCATCATTTATACCAGGGTTATAACTCAAGGTCCTATTGGTATTGTTCCTCTTATAATAACATTACCTTTATGTGACATCACTTATCCCAATGCAAACTTCTCTTTCACAACTTACCTAACAAGTTAGTTGTATTATTCACACACATAATCCACTAGGAAAAACTTTATCTAATACCAAATGGTGCAATCACATATAGGGTATTCATTTAAGGACATCCTCTAGTTCTATGATGCTTAAATATTGTCATAGACCAAGACATACAACTTAGACCAAATACACAAACAGGAACACTTAAATATTTGGGTTTTCATTAATTCAAGACATTACAAAGGTTGGACAATCCACAATGATATCATATACCTTGTAGGATTATTAAAAAAATAACAACATGAAGCGTAACCTCCCAACTCTCTTTTGTTGTCCCCCTTATTCACTAGCTCACTTATGTATTTAAACTGACTTCTCTAATCAATCTGAATATTCCTATGACATATCAAGCCTCGTGGGGTGTCTCTTCAACTTCCCTCGTCTCAAAAAAATGCACAATATTTTTCCACCTTTTAGTTTCTATAACTTTTAGGATTAAATCTCAAACTGTCAGCAGCTATACGCAATTATTGTATAATAATATAGGAGCTATAGACAATCAAAAACTTGACATGTAGGCTGAAAAATAAATCTCCAAGTACCTCTACAAGTCTATGATACTTATGTGTTTCTACATCAAAGAACTAATTCTACTAGCTCCCGGATGCTCAAGTGATGTTCCAAATCAAATGACAGATGTCATAACTCTTATTACATTAGCATTGTATCTACAAATGATCTATAACTTAACACATATATTGCAATATATAAATTTTATGATCTCAATAAGTATCTTCTACCAGTTTGTCTCTACATTGAAGAATCATCTTGCCAAATATTTGTCACTAAAGAAACACGTAGACTGATAGAAGTGTACGAAATATCTTCGTATTATTGTGGTAAAATATAATTTTACAAAATCATTCTTAAAGAGTCAAAATATTATGCAATGCATAGATACAACACAATATAAAAACCTAATCTAACATATTTTTTGGTTGATGTATTATTTCCATTCACATTTGGATGCTTCTGCATCGATATTATAAAAGGTTGTTTATATATACGTCAGCTTGACAAGTATTTTGCATGATATTGGACATGATTTTATTCTTCATGTTCTTAAATTATGGGATTCATTCATTAGAAAGAAAGGCTTGGATGAGAGTTAGGTCATCATTATCATCTTCCAACCAAGGGGATTGTTTTATTTCAGATGTAGGCTAGGCAAATGGATATAAGACCAATTTTTTTGTGGTGTTTCCATTTAAAATCATAATATTTATTTATCTACAATCAATGAATTCATATTTTGTAGCTATCCAAGGTCTTCCTAAGATGAGAGGGTATCCTCTTAATTTGGCATTTGGATATAGTATCATGAAGTCTATTGGGTACTCCCATGAGTCCACCATGATGAAAATGTCCTCAATGACTCCTTTAGGTTTAATAGTTAATTTGATTTCCATTTGAAAAATAATAGGAGTTTTATGGAGATATATGAGTTTAATTTTATTCATGGTTTCCTTAGTCATCATATTTATTTATGCCCCTAAATCTATTAAATTTTTTTTGGATAAGGGTGCCATTAATGTAGACATCGATAATAATGTTGCTTGGGTCAACATATTTAGGTGGCACAATATTTCCAAACATGATATCCACATGTTGTCCAAGTACTTGGATAATCTTGGGATCTTTCATCTTCCGACTAGGTTTCTCAAGGCATAAGTCTCAAATAACCTTGGTATATATGGGGCATCCTTGATTACTTGTAATAGTGGGATTGTGACACATACATTTTTGAGCTATCTTATGAAGTCAAATTCAAGTTTTGGATTTTCTCTTTGGAGATTTACCCTGTCTAGGAAAGGAGGAGTGGAAGATACTCCTTGATTGAGGGATTTGGTTGGCTTGAGAGTAGGGGTTTTATTTGGTAGTGGACTAGTTTTTATGTCAAGGACCTCTTCAAGAGATTCCATTATTATGGGAATGACAAATTTTGGGAGAATATTCCCCAACCAAAGTTGTAAATTATTTGTTGCCACTGATTAATTTGGGTATGACACCTCTTCAATATTATATGTTGATTGAATCGACCTATTTTTTAGGTTGGGTGTAGGTTACATAGGTAATCAAGGTGGTCAAGGATTTGATTGGTGTTGGTTGTTAAGAATTAAAAAAGGTTGTTTTTGTTGTTGTGAAAAAACAACATTTGGGTTAGACCATGGTTTGTTTCCTTTCCATGGTTGTTTCCATTGATTGGAATGAGAGTACCATTGTTGATTCTGATTTTGAGGTTGTCATGACTAGTTTTGAGACTATTTCCATTTGGTTTGAGAATTTTGTGGTAACCAATTTTGGCTTTGGGATTGCTGCCAATCAATCTAGGCTTGAAGGTTTTGTTATGACTAATTTTGGTATTAGGGATATTGCCAATTGGTTTGGGATCAAAAGCTTTGTTGTGACCAATTATTTTTTTTTTTGCGGTGTTAGGTTCCAGGGGTTTGATCCGTACCAATTAGGATGAGAAGCTAAATTTTGAGAATTAAAAATGAATTTTATGGCATACTTAGATTTTGTGACTTTTTTAACCATGGTTTTTGTTGAGATTTATAAAAATATAATCTCCTTCACCTCCAATTTTGTGAATCTCCATTGCTTGGGGATCCTCATCCATTATTCTTGTCGCATTTACATGAGCAACATGGCATTTAGATTCTATTTTCTTTGTGCATTAGTATGAACAATGTACAGTCAAAATTTGTTCTGCCTCTTCTTATTTTCTCTATGTATGCAACGTGTTTAATTGTGTATCCAAATGGTTGATATTATCTTGTTTCATGCCCTACATAAAATTGCTCACTTTCATTCAGTGAGAGTCTGTTGGTAGATTTTGAAGATGATGACAACAATGTTTTGTTGTTGTGGGTCCTCTTCATCATAGAAATTGAATAGTTTTTTCATAAGAGAGTAATCTTGTCAAATGACACTTGTGATGCATCTTTACCACTCATAAGATTTGATGCCTCTAGGCATTTTCTATTGATTCCTTTAAAAAATATTAATTTGATGGATTCTGGGTATAGTGCATTTTGTTTAGACTTTTGAAAGCTAAACATGAATCTCTCCATATAGTCCTCCAATGGCTCTTATTCTTTTTTTGCCATTCAAAAGATGTCATCTCTCATAGAATCTCTTCCTTTGCAATAATCTTGATACTTAAAGAGTAATTTATCCTTCATATCCTTCCAAGTGCAGAATGTATCTCTCCCCAACCCCATGAACCACTAAAGGATTGCATCCTTAAGAGTATCTATAAATAATTTCAGCATTTGGGCATCTCAATTGTATTCATAACTAGAACATAGAACATCTAACTCAAAAAGGAATGTGTCTAGATCCTCACTTAGCATTCCCCTAAAGCTAAGTAGATCAGAACGGGGAATGTTTTTCATTGGGACAATACCCTCGGGGGTGTTAATGGGAAATTTTAAATTTGTGGCTTCATTCATAAAATTTTCTCATTGTAGGTCCCCAGTGATTATTCAGGCTTCTTGTCAACCATAAACTTTCACAACCCACTCTTCAAATTCCAGTCAATACTTTTGGCCCAAGGTGAATAATAAATGGTGACTTTATATTTTTCAAAAGGAAAATAAAATATTATGGTTGGGGGTGATGGAGTGGATTCTCTTATAAATTCTTTTGTAAACTCGATGTATATATCATCTTGTCCATCTAGTTTAGTTGGTCCTCAAATTCTTTTTGGGAGATAGGAGGCCTTTAACTTCTCTTTGGAGAAATGTTTAGGTGAGGGTGGAAGGAGTTGAAAACTAGATTATTGAGTAAAAGGTGGGAAAATAGGCACTTTTTTAAAAGGTGCAAAGATATCCTTCTCATGAGTATGAGGATCTTCTTATTTCCTATTCTTTGACTGCTTTACCAATTCAACTAAGAACTCCTCAATTGTTGCCTCTTTCAATGAAACTTCTAGTGATTGTTGTGGCGTGGCTACAGATGTTCTTTTGTAACTTGTTGTTTCAAGTGATGTACTTGTCTGTGTAGAAAATTTCAACTATTTATACAAGAATCTACCTAAATGGTCTCTTTCTCACTGCAACTAATCTTTGTTTCTAATATTCTACCTTGTCCTGCACAAGGTTAATTTTGAACATGGAAAAAAATGTTTTTATTTAATCTAATTTATATAAATTTAAATTTTAACTATAAAATGGTAAATTTTAATCTATAAAATTAGGAAATTTTAATCTAAAAAGTGGGAAATTTTGATCTATGAAAGTAGAACATTCTAACCTAAAAAGTGGGAAATTTTAATCTATGAAATTTGGAAATCTTAAACCAACCTTATCAGATCCTAATACTTGACACATATCCGTAGAAATAGCACCAAAATGATGATCAAAATGAAACCATCAATTAAATCGATGTATAAATCACTCACATATAATCCAACAAACATGTTTTGAGGGGCAACCATTTAATTTATTCATAATGCTACTTTCATTAATTGTTAACTTGGAGGCATGTATTTTAGTAAGGTGTAGGAAATATATGCGACACTAGTCACTTTTATGAGTTTGGGTCCTAAGCATTGTGTATAGGAGACACAGTTGTTGTATTGAAATAACACAGTTGCAAGAAAGGTAAACGCTGGAAAGTAAACACTTGGGGAAAATAAATTAACAGAAAATAAATTATTGTAATTGTCTGTTAGTTTATAATTCGAAACTTACCATGCATAAACACATGTTTTTAATACTAAAATTAACTTATGAAATAAAAATATACATACATGTAGAAATTGAAGAAAAATAGAAATGTTTCACACAACAAAAATCAATACTACTAATGGGTTGATACTTTCACAACTCCTTGTGAGTGGGCCCTCCTTCGTTGGATTTGCATTCCAATCCCTTCCTTGGTTGTGACCATTTTAATTCAACTCACTTCAATTGCATTAAATTATTATGTATCAATGGTATTGCTACTACAAGCAAATTACAAAAAATGTTACATCAGAAATCAAATTCTTTATTTCTTTTACTTCCACTTCTCTAACTAATTGCACTTTGTTGTTCCTCTCTTAAATAGAAAAGGCATGCTCTTATTTTGAGTTTACTATATCATAAATTACAACAGAAGATCTAAACTAACCAATAGAGATAACATAGGGTTAAAAAATGAGAAACATGTATGTTGGTGTAACTATTCAAAAGGGATGGTCCAATAAATAAATGATATGGTTTAATAGATCTAGAATTAACTTTTCCTTTCCCTATAATTTAGGAACTGTTTCAACCCTCAAACCATGGAGGATATCCACTCAAATTTGATAATTAACCACAACAATTCCAAAAATGCACACATTGCCAATACTATATGTGATTGCCTAATTGCTAAAGGTGTATTGTGAAGGTTAAAACTACTGTTGTGGGTGATACCTAGGTTAGTTTGTCTAGTTTCCATGGGTGCCCTATTTTCTTATAGTTCCATTTAATATTTACATTTATTTGATTAGTAATCCTGCCAAAATAATGAAGATGGTAATAACACTATTTTATCCATAAATAAACAATTAAACACAATAAACACAAAATGTCACAAATATCACATATACCGACAACATATTCATTGAATGCTTATAGTGTAAAAAATGAATTAAATAGCTCGATTTGATGTACAAAATGTTGGCTATATGAGGGGGAAAAGGAATATTTGAATGGGTCAAATTGGGTCAATTATTAGACTCATCAGATGAAGGGTATCTTAAATATGTCTATGAAGACTTATATATTCAGTGACAATAGCTACAAATTGGACATTACCAATTAGTCTAAGCCTAAATTGATGTCTTCCATGACCTATATACAAAACTCAACTCATTCGAATCAAATCAACATAGACTCCTTAAGTACTGTTGCATTCTATGTCATTCAATTTAAACTGAAGCTAGTTAAGGTAAAGATGATGGAAGAAGCATATCACAATGTGACAGCGATTGAGGAAGGTTAAATATAAAGAGCAAGTGGGAAATGACTTCCATGATAAATAAATTAGTTACTTCAGAAAATGTAAAATTACCAAAGACAAGTAAATGGTACAACGAGCACAAAACCAATAGCCACTCTAACACAAAATTCCATGCATAAAAAAGCTAGCTTGCATGCATAGAAGCAAAGGCTCCATATTTCATTGAGGTAGAGGAAACTAACTTAGAAGCTACTTGCCTCAGGACAACAACCACACCAATATTGCCTGATCTAGAAGCAATGCATATGTTCTATTCATAGAAGTGGGTGTAAGGGCAACCACTAGATTTTTTATCGATGGTGATAACATGAATAATATCATATTTTAAGTAATCATCAAGTGACTAAATATTTCAACCATGCCTCATTCATATCCATATATTTTTGGATGGATCAGTGTCTTCCACATCAAAGGTACACATTCACTCACCAATGTCACTTCACATATGTTATCCATCATTTCAGAGAGGAGCTAGTTTTTGATGTAATATCAATTAATGCATGTGATATAATCATTGGGAATGCATACATGCATGACCGCCATGGTGTGTACACATATAATCATTGGGAATGCATATGTTCCATTCATAGATGTGGGTGCAAGGGCAACCACTAGATATTTTATCGATGGTGATAACATGAATAATATCATATTTTAAGTAAACGTCAAGTGACTGAATATTTCAACCATGCCTCATTCATATCCATATATTTTTGGATGGATCATTTTCTTCCACATCAAAGGTACACATTCATTCACCAATGTCACTTCACATATGTTATCCATCATTTCAGAGAGGAGCTAGTTTTTGATATAGTATCAATTGATGCATGTGATATAATCATTGGGAATGCATACATGCACGACCACCATGGTGTGTGCACATATAATCCTCAAAGTATCACCATATTAGTGGGAGTAAGAGATATTAGATTCTTAAAGTGATTCCATGAGTTAATCATGTTGCACAAATTTCTAATAATATTACACTACACTTACTTCTGAGACATAATGTGATCGGGATAATTTCTTCTCTATAAAACATGAATGATATGCATGTGTCCATGCAGATTTGTGATCTTAACTTGAGTGCCTTAGTTACATGCATGATTTCATGCAACTCAAGGATTCGAGAAACTTTGTGCAAATCCTTGCATCATGCATGTCCGACGTAGTGATAGGATCCATGCCACACAAATAATAAGACAACTCTCATCGTTTGATCATTTATACACAACACCTTGCATCATGCACCTCCCACGCAATGCAAGGATATACGTTGTACAACTCAAAATTCAACATGACGCAACTCCACATTTCTAGCACGGTCAAGTACCTCCAATAATCTTATGTATTTTGTGTAGCACTTGGATATATGCCACAAAGACCCAAGGAGATCAAGTGCAAACACCTTTCAATGCAATCTTATTATTCCACGTGGAGAAACCTCATAGTTATATGCAATACAGCTTCACAACACTTGCACAACTCTACACTAGTGCACACAATACGCATAGTCCATGAACACCATCTATAATTATATGATTAATGCCAAATCAGTTCACAACACTTGATGGTACTCCTAGATCTTATTCCAAGATAGAACACCTATCAGCATGCTACACATTTAGAGGTGAATATGTGTAACCATCAAAAGGTAAAGAGTCACACATGGAAACATAAATGATTCGACTTCCATGAGAATTATTGAGCCTTTAAACTTTGTAATATATGTATGCATGCATGCATGGATGAATGTATGTATGGATAAATGAATGGATGGATGTATGTGCATGCATGCATGCATACACATACAAGAAATTGTGAATAGAAGGGGAAGGCTTGGTCTATCTATAACAGTATCATCTTCTTCAAAAATTGCATCTCCTTCGTGAATGACTGCCCTTTAGTTTGAAAGGCACTTGAGCATGGACATAAGTCACCATTTATAGTGAAAAAGTTTAAGCATCACCTCAAATTTATTCTATAAAAACATGAAGGAGGTCATTCTATAATTTGTGGTTGAAATTAACACTAGTCAACAGAACCAAATGGTAGGTGATTCATCTTCAGGGCTTGCCCTTCATATGTCATTCCCAATCAGAAGTGAGAAATTGTGTAAATGGACTTTATTTTTGGTATGCCAAGATTCAAAGGGAAAGATGAAATCTTTATTGTGGTAGATCATACCTATTACCAACACAAGGTTTAACAATCCTAGGGTTACTAAGCCATATTTCCAATGTCTTTGAACTACATGGGATCCCACACAAGATCATTTGTGATCAAGACCATATTTTCAAAAGTAAATTTTGAAAAGAACTATTTCAACTAGCAAGTGTCGCATTCAACATGAATATTGCAAATCATTCTCAAACTAATAGACAAGCACAGGGGGTGAACAAATGTTTGAAAGGTCACTTGAGGATGCACACATGAGATAAGTAGAGAAAATAGGCAGGATGGTTATATTTAGCCAAATATTGGTACAACACCACATACTACTATGCCATAAAGATGAACCTATTTAACGTGTTCAATGGTTATAAGCCTCCATCACCTATGGATTGAGCAATTCAAAGGGCCAAGGTTCCTATAATGACATAAATATAATTGAAGGATAAATTAGCAATGTTTAAACTGTATGAAGCAATAAGCAAACCAAAGTACAACACATCACAATTTTGAAGTGAATGATATGATGTTACTTCAATTGCAACCATATAAGTAAATGATGTTAAATGAAAAGGTAAAGGAGAAGCTTCAACCCGAGTACCATCGACTATGCAGGTCTTTAACCAAAGGTTGGGGAACTTTCCAATGCACTAAGTATCTCCCAAAAAAGGAGGATGCATAATTTTTTCTATTTGTCATGCTTGGAGGAGGTAAGAGACTGTATAGTCTCATCAAGTAAAAAACCTACCACAAACGAGAAACATAGGTTGGTACGACAGCTCGAAGGCATAACCAGGGGTGAGCTAAAAGTCAGTTGTAACACAACCATTCAAAAATTGAAGATAAAGTGGATAAGGTTGCCTGTAAAAAATGCAACATTAGAAGACATACAACGTTTAGGCACAGATAAAAACTAGTCACATATTTGAAAAATGTTTGAATGTATTTTAACGATAGTAATTAATTTAAAAATTAATAAGATCCCATCCACATTCATGGCTTTTGTTAAACTCTATTGTTTGATGTGTCAATTTGGGCCATATTTTGTAACTATTTGGCCATGCATTCGATTCTCAATATTACGTTTAAAAGCATATCTCAAAATTGTCTCCCACTACTTCCCCAAAGATCATCTATCCTAGTGGTAATCTAGGTTGAGTGTGTTGTATTAAAGAGTTTTTATTAGCTTTAGGGACAAAACTCTTTCAAACATGCATACATAAGCACAACATATTATTATTTTTATGTTTATAAGATGTTTTGTCCCAAAGTCCATAGCATTAATATTATTATTTTTATTATGTTTCATGTACTTAAGCTAATGAAGGGATACATCATGAGAGAATTAGGGGTTTCTTTTCCATTGAGTATATAATGAACGAAAACTCTAGCAATGTCTCTTTTTCATCTCATTTCCTACTTCAACGCAAAGAGCCACCATTATGTGGCTACTCGAGTGTTTAAAAACAGATTTGAAAGTCAAATCCGTTCCAAGCAAGCGAACACCCCAATTTTTAAGCTTATAGTTATGATATTAATATTTTAACATTTGTTTGTAATGCAATAGATTATTTTTGTCACGATTACCATCCTTAGATTATGTACACATGCTTTAAAATCAAGGACCATGTTGAACAATATCCAAGCAAAGACATTTTCTAGCTATCCTTGCATGCCACTGTACATAAATTTTAGAAGAAAAACAAAGCTTACAATAGCAAGTGCATAATAAAGACTCCACTAAAGCCACCATTGTAATAGGATTCTTCAATGGAAAGAGGATATGTTTTGTCACAACACATTTATATGCCACTAAGGTTTCAAAAGATATTAATAAATGGGTATAAAATAAAGGATTGCATGGAAAACTGAAATTAGGTTTGGAAACAATCAAAGCCCCTTATACAAAAGTGTCCATAAATGGTTTTGTTATAATGGCTGAAAAAGTAAAACATTCACATGGAAATGCATTTTAAGTACTAGAAAAAAAATTAATTGAATACATTACACAAACAAGAGTCTTTACGTGAATCATGTCACCATTCTTACTTTCCCCATTCAAAGAACATTTTCAAAGCACATTACCTATGATACAGAACCTATCATGTAGAAAAACACCACAAAATATTTATGTGAATTAATTGCATGTACACAAAAATTTGAAGACATGCTAATAATTGAATAAATTAAACCAAATATTCAAACTTCAAAGAAAGAGGCGTACATACTCAATGCAATCAGGGGTTCACTTTTCCTCCACACACACACATTATGATCATTTATATCTACTCTATTAAGATGTAAAGCTTTTCAAAAGTTACAAGGTATGAACATCCACAAATAAGAAAAAAATACGCCTTCGCTACAGTTTAAATATTTATTGACTCAATTACACAAGTCTTTTTTTCATCTCATTTCCTAATGCAATGCAAAGAGCCACCATTATGTGAGTACTCGAGAGTGTTTAAAGACAGTTAAAAGTCAAATCCCTTTCAAGTGAGCAAACGCCTCTTTCCAATTGAGTATATAGTGAGTAAAAACCCTAAACAATGTCTCTTTTTTATCACATTTCCTAATTCAATGCAAAGAGCCACTATTATGTGACTACTTGAGTGTTTAAAGACAGATTTGAAAGTCAAATCCATTCCGAGCGAGCAAATGCCCTAGATTTTTACCTTATAACTATGATATTGAATATTTTAACATTTGTTTGCAATGCAGCAGTTTATTTTTGTTGCAATTACCATCCTAAGATTCTGTACACATGCTTTAAATTCAAGGACCATGTTCAACAATGTCCAAGCAAAGACATTTTCTGGTCATCTTTGCATGCCACTGCACAAAATTTAGAAGAAAAACACAGCTTACAATAGCAAGTTCACAATAAAGACTCCACTAAAGCCACAATTGATCCAGGATTCTTCAATGGAAAGAGGATATGTTTTGTCGCAACACATTATATGCCACTATATCTTTCAAAAGATTTTGATAAATGGGCATAAAATAAAGGATTACATGGAAAACCAAAATTAGCCTTGAAAATAATCAAAGCCCCTTACACAAAAATGTCTGTAAACGGTTTTGTTATAATGGCTAAAAAAGTAAAACATTCACATAGAGATGCATTTAAGGACTGAAAAAAAATATTTAATTGAATCAATTACACAAACAAGAGTCTTTATGTGAATCATGTCACCATTCTTATTTTCCCCATTCAAAGAACATTTTTGAAGCACATAATCTACAATATAGAAAAACACCACAAAATATCTCTGTGAATCAATTACATGTACACAAAAATTTGAAGATATGCTAATAATTGAATAAATTAAACCAAATATTCAAACTTGAAAGAAAGAAGCATATATACTCAATGCAACCAGGGGTTTAGTTTTCCTCCCCACACATATTATGACCATTTATATCTACTCTACTGGGATGTAAAGCTTTCAAAAGTTACAAGGTATGAACATCCGAAAATAAGAAAAAAACAAACCTTCACTACAATTGAATATGTATTGAATCAATTACACAAACACGAGAGCGTTAAAGTGAATCATGCCACCATTTTTATTTCCGCCATGCTAATAATTGAATAAATTAAACCAAATATTCAAACTTCAAAGAGAGAAGCATATATATTCAATGTAACCAGGGTTTTAGTTTCCTCCACGCACATATAATGATCATTTATATCCACTCTATTAGGATATAAAGCTTCTCAAGAGTTACAAGGCATGAACATCCACAAATAATTAAAAAATACTTCTCTACATTTGCCCCCTTTGGAAAGATTTTACAAAAGCCATCTTCAACCAATTAGATTTTATCAATATATGTCATTTCTAAGCAAAAACATTCTGACATCACACACACATGGATTCTCAAGACAATCTCCTTCGTGTCCATACACGGACAGCATTTGTTTTACATTGCAGCTGTCTTTCCAAAGAAATCTTTCACAGAAAATATTACCTGAACACCCAGAGCAAGTAAGTTGAAAAGCTTGAATCTGAACAAAGTACAATAGGTACTTCTTTTGTCTGCTATTAACTTGGTCTGATGACAAAAACTCATGAAAAGATTTTTTGTCAAATTACCTTGTTAATTTCAACTCGGCTTTTCTCTTATAAGCAGCGAGATTGCAATGAGTGTTCTCTGAAAAAAAAAAACTCCATTTATGCTTTTTTGTAAGATTACTAGTTTTCTTTTGAACTCAGCTTTTCTCTTAGGCACAGAAAAATTGCACTTGATGCTGTCTGAAACAAAACTCATTCATAATTGCATGACTTGGAATGCACATCAGACAAACGATACCTTCAAATCGACAACCATGCAAAATAAGTCTGACTCATGATACCAGTAGATCTGTATTAGGCTACACCATTAGGGTGTTTGCTTACTAAATTTGACCAAATCATATGACTGCATTCATGAGCATCATTGTCTCTTAAGTCATTAGACAATTGCGCATGGAGAATAACCACATTCGAATAATCATCTATTGTGTATGACACATTGATCCCCTCCAAAATCAAGTGATAGACAACAGTATCTTGTGTAGTAGTTAATGAATCCTCTCTCCCATTTGCTGCCATTGATGAGATTGTGGCAGATTCATCAACATCATCCATGCAGTTGTTTTGTGATGTACAAGCCTGATTTTTAGTGTAGCCATTTAAATCCATATCCAAGTGATCAAAAGTTGTTTTGTGGGGCCGTATCCGTTGAGACAAGGATCGTATATCCCGAGAAAGTATTTGCTCAATCAAAATCTGAAATTCATATGAAGAAGAGTATAGGGAATAATTTCCCTGTAGAAAGGATCAATATTGTTTAATTTTCTTGATTAGTTGAAGAGAATTTCCGCATTTCCCACACATATTAACAACAATTAAATATTTTAAGGAAGAATTTCAAACATATATGATAAAACATAAAATGTTTTGTTTGTCAAATATAAAAAATCTTTACCCTCGTCTTCCAGACACTTTCCAGAGTAGATGAGAAGTTTGGGGAAAATATAACAGATGCCACAGCTAATGGATCATCCGCACCCTCTGACTGTAGCCAAGAGAAAAATCAATTAAATGTGAATGTTTCAACTCTAGATTAAAAGAAGTGTGACATGTTAAGGTCAGAAAATATGAAATACAGAGAGGCCAAGTTATCAACTATGAGAAAAAGCAAATAGAAGTCATCGTTCCATTTAATATTACAATTTCAAAATGAATATTTTAAGTTGCTAAAATTAATATAACATATTCAATCTGATTTTTAAACCACAAGAATACATTCTATTGTTTGAAAAAACAGTCCCTAAAACAACAGTGGTCATAAAATAAATTCTGTCCCTTCAGTCAACATTCCATTATGCAACACGTTCATCCTCTGGCATGTCCACTGTAATTGTCTTTCCTGTTACTGCTAGTGCAAAGTCATATAAAATAAATGCTTGGTAGTACCTGCCGCAGGCAGTGTACTATTTTTTCACTTTTTGGCAATAATTTGCATGGTATTTGGTGCCACAAAAAAAATTATTACATTTTTCTTATGTTTGAAATTTCTTTTATTTATCACCAATATTTTAAAAATAAAAACAAATTTCTAATTTCTAAAGTTCATATTATCTTTATTCTTATAAACTAATACATATTGTTATAAACGAATACATATTGATGTGACATTTTTTTAAGTTGCCTTACAATTTAATTGGCTAATTTAACACTTTAATAACATAAAATATCACAACCATGTCACATCAGGACAAAAGTTTGTCATTTAGGCTTATCCATTTATAGTTACTGAAATTTGTATTATTAATACAACCTAATCATTTACATTTGGAGCATACATTGTCAATGATGTATCAATTAATAAAACAACTATACACAATGCCACTGCTATGATCTAAATAGCATCACTTTTGGATACCATATAGATATTCCATTTCCCACCAACTCATTCCTTATTCTACAAAATAATAATAATAATAATAATAATAATAATATAGACCAAAGCAAATGGCATGGGCTTCCATAATAATAGACAATTCCAAAAGCCTTTTCAGAAAGGCGGGTTCTAAAGCTGTACACAGCTCTGGTTTTAACTATGGAATCGAAATATGCTGTATAGTGAAATTTTATTAAAACATCTGACCCTTATATATATGCATAAACTGTTGAATTAAGAAATGTAACATGTTTTATCCTATGCTTCACATGAAGTTTAGTATCTCAATAATATATTTTAGTATCTCAATAATATATTTGATTATGACTTGTTTGCCATACCAAAGCTTTAGAAGTATTTGAGGATCATTATAAGCATCTTGTTTGTCCCATCTCCTATTTCAATAACGTCTCTTTGATGTGCCCATTGTATTTTGTATGAGCTATCCTATCTTAATGGAACACACATTGCATATTTTAGTGTCTTAAAATCTAACCAAACTTGCTCAATATTTACCGTCTTGACAAGTTTCAAGTTCAAAACTGACTGAGGGTCAAGTCGTTGGCCCCAACTGCACCTCGTGTGGAAATATTGTACTTGTAACATTTTGGACTTCATAACTTGTAATAAAACACGTACGTGAGTCAAAGAGCATTCACCATGAATAGACTTTCACCACAATACCCAAGATAGTCGTTTACCATGAAATATCTTTCATCAAGATTAGTTATTCACCAAGATTAGTCATCACTGTGGTTATTGAATCACTAAACACGAAGGGCTGGAATTGTGTATAATACAGTGTCTTTAATGTCTAAATAACATACATAAACGTATGAGTATCAAATGAAATGTGGTTTGCACTTATTCGACCAACTTTTTGAGTTGTGCATGGTGCACAACAGAATATTTCTTAGCAAAGAATGGACAGCTACCCCTTATGCCCAGAAGATGGACAACATTGACATTGTTGACTATGTTTTTTAGGAGTTAGTTTGGAAGACAGCTTATGGGGATACAAGAGTTAAGAGTCTTTGGTTAAGGTGCTTTCTTTACTCTGGGTTTCCTACACTAAGTCTCTATATGATATCCAAATCAGCCCATCATCAGAAATCTCCTACCCTCCCCCCTGCTGCCATTTATTCTCTCCAGGTGATGTCAAGAGGGCTATTCAAAAGCTTTCTACCAGGAAAGCAGCAGATTGTAAGGAGCTTCAGGCAGACTCCACAAGTAAGTTGTGGATTAACTTTCATCTCCTACTGCAGAATTATTTAACGTAACTGTTTGTTTTGACTTCCCGTCGTTCCAGTCTCAGCACATCATACACCCAATATACAAATCGGGAGACAGTTCAAACCCAACATCACATGCACAAATTGGGAGACAGTTCAACCCCAAATAACTACAAGACTATCATGATTGGGCATATATTTGCTCTACCACAATATTGGACATGAAGCTTTCTGAATATTTGGAGAGTGGTAATCATAGAGCTAAGAGGCAAACCGGCTTCAAGAGAGGCTTCAAGACAACTGACTATATTTTTACACGTCAGGCTATTATTGAGGAGGCACGTCAATGGTCTTCCCAAGACTTTTGCTGCTTTGTAGACTTTAGGAAGGACTTTGACCCGTTCTGAGACATTTGTGTTAGCAGCGGTCCTTGGAATCACTCATCAGGACATGCTATTTGTTGTAGTCTACAAAGGTTGCAATGGAACTCGGAATGATTACAGGAATTTACAACCTAACTTGGCTAAATGCATTGCATATTATGAAACCAAATGTTCTTCATTTTTGCTTTGAATATATGCGTAGTCATTAACATTAACCGATTACAGGAATCAGAAATCATAATTAAACATTATGCAAGAGTACATTCATTTGCAAGGAAGAGGCGATTAACTCAAATAAGCTTTATACAAGTACGGGATACCTTTGACAACAGATTATCAAATCAAAGAGTACTATATATTAATCTCTATTGCATTCCAACCTTTTCTTTTACAAAAACAAAGAATATATAATGCTGCTAAGAGACTATGACTCTTCATTTTCATGACCTTTCATCTTCAAGAACCAAGGAACCGTTCATTTCCTTATGCTTCGATATCCTTCATGAGACCCAATTTCATACAAAATACACTATGTTTTACACTTGTCGCTTATTTATATTACAAAATTATGCGTGTGACTTATGCCTCACATCTTCCTACTAACACTTGCCTGGACTTAAAGAGTTGTCTCGTCTCGAGACAAAGATGCTAGCAGAGTACCATTGAGTGGAGCTGGGGGGGGTTGCTTTGAGCTGAGTTGCTGAGTCGGTCAAGAAGCATTGGTCACAGTCTCGCTCGAAGCACCATTTGTCGATTTTCACTTCTTGCACACTTAGCCTTCTTGCACGCTACTTAGCTGCCCTTTCGGGTTTTCAACTAAAAGCATAGTAATCTACCACCCTTTGCGAGTTTTCAATAGATTGGCATAATCAGAAGGCCGCCCTTTACAAGTTTTCAACCTTTTTGACCCCACTTGCAAAGTTTCTTGCCTACAAAAAATTTCAACTTAAACTTTGAATAAAATTGCAAGGCTGAAGTAATTGTGACAGAGGAAGCATATTCTGCAAGGCTATAGAAGGGTCGGCTTGCTACAATTAGGCAGTTGATAAAGAAGTTGTAGATGTGGACACAGACACTGATGCTGAAGCAGGGGGTTGCGGATGAGGAGATTAAAAGCCCTGAGAAACCTTCTTTGCACAAAAAATCTTTATCAGCTCCACATGTGGAATGTATTTGGGTTCCTTGATGATCTCCTAGACAAATGTGTCAAGATTGGTCAACTCTTGCTTATACGTTGCCAAATCTACCAGGACATCACTAACCATGTTGAATAACATGTGAAGGGCTTGGCTTTACATGATGGTCTGCATGCCATCGTCAATTGCAGCTGCAATAATTGGTTTATGTTGCACAACCTTTTGTTTTATATCTTGCATGATTTGCTTTATTCTATCGACATACCTTGGCATTTCCACACCTGCAAACGTGTTGTGCAACATCTCCAATGCCCAAGTGCGCATTTTGGACATGACATGATCTCTCAATGCAAGAGATTCTTGCAAGGCATTATCCATCTCGGTTGTCGACACTTGGCTCTCCATTACCGCCTTGGATTTGTCTACATGGGAGAGATCTAGCGTAATATCCTTTCATGCATCTTGGAGTTGGTCCTTCCAATCGAGCATCTCCCTAGAGAGTTGTGTAGCTTGCAACGCCGCGATGTCCAAAACCTGCTCATACTCCTCGAGCAACTCAACTATTGTTTTTTTTTCGTTGTGCAAGGTTCAAACTTGAGCTTTGATGTCCAACAATTGTTGTGTTGCGGCCCAATCCTGAGTTAGCCTTCTGAGGAAAGGAGTGAACTACTTTTCTTCTAACATTACTTGGTCCCCCAAAAACCTTTTGAACCAGTGTCAAGCAAGTGTCGTCAATCAACTTCGTGCTTTACCAAATCATTATTGTAGCTCAGCATTCCATTCGCACGATTGAGTGTTTTGTTGCTCGATCTTAGCTATCTTCTACATCATGGATGTCTGGAATGCAATAGCACTTTCAATCAGCATCGCAAATGATAATTGAACTTCCCATGTTGTTCCTTCTGCAATTGTGAATGTTTCCATTCACTTTGAGATGTCGGGTGCAGATGAGCAACTCCAACCGTGCAAGGTTTACACACCAAAGGTTTGAAATGATTGTCTTCCTCTGCACTGCTCTCCACCAAAAGAGATTCCCTTCAGACTTATTTTCTTAGAGCCCTTTCTGTTGGTTGTTCCCTCACACTTGGTCGATATGCAACTACGACTTCTTGTGGTGTTGTTGTGGACCCCAATGCCCCTTCTTGAAACAGAGATTGCACTCTGCACTTGGCCTCCTCTTCTTGCCCAACAGTGTCCACTACAATGGACTCTAGAGGCGGAGATATATGTACAATCAGTACGGATAGGACATCATTTTGCCCCTGGCATGTGTGAACCATCTTCCAAAAGAAAAACTCCTTCCTCATCATGGATATCATCCTTGATATCTTCAAGCAGCACCCTGTATACCTATTTAGGTGTAACTCCCAACAGATGCAAATCATATTTTGCTGCAATTTTCAACATTCGTGTGTCTTTGAGCCATGGGGTTGTTCTGCGAGTCCATTTAGTAGGCAGTGAAGGTGGAGAAGCTAATGCCTTGCACTTGGAGGGAGCTGTCTGCGAAGATGAGGTTGATGGTTGATCTTGCTGATCAACTTGCTTGTGCTCTTGGTTATGATTGTGGCTAATCTTGCATTGCTGCTTGTAATTGAGGTTGTGGTTGTTCTACTCCAGGTGGCATGGATCGCAGCGGTTGGACACTCCTAGCAACCAAGATCCCTGGCTACCTTTGCTTGAGCCATGTTGATGTCGCTGAAGATTGGAAGAGTAAGGATGAGCAGTTCTTGTAGCTCATGAGTCCAAATTCGAACTCCTTTGTACATCTTGGTGACGGTGGCAATTGGTCCTAGATACTTGTGAACATCCTCAAGTACGCACAAGTGCATTGTGATCATGTTTTGGATTTGTAGCCTCCATGCAAAGAAGCTGCCCACTTGGAGGTGTTGTCCATCATGTGGCCAAATGAGGTTGGAGAAAACATTGGCTGGCCAAAAGTCAACATTGGATGCAATTTGTCCTTCCAAGGATATCCACTGTGTGAAGCAGAGCAAGAGTACCAAAAACTGGTACTAGACGATTCGGTTGTTCCTACAAGGAGCTTCTAGATGTTTGTGATGAGTTCTACTGTGAGGAATTCATGCCAGTTGAAGTCTTCCCCCAGCCTTATCATTTTGTGTGCAATATCAATTATGCCTTTTGTAGGGTGCCTCGCACCTTTTGTTGTCTACCAATATCACCACATAATGCATTTTGTTAGGACATGAACGGGTGCATCTATCACCTGGTCTATTGGCACTCCTCTAGTAGTCTAAACGTATTGCTCCTAGATTTTTGAATGGATGGGAGGGTTTTGTCTTGTAAGCCTACGTAAACTTCGCCCTTGGTGGCAGTCATATAGCCTACGCAATGGTGTTGGTGTCAGTCTTAAATGTCATTTCTTTGGACAAATGGATGGCTCCCTTGTATCTACTAAGGAGGGTCATCATTAGCTCTTCGTGTTGGCTGAATATGGGTAATCAAACCAACTGCTCGGCTTTAGACCCTCGTAGTCTATCAGGGAGTGCAATCCATCCCTATTGTGAAGTAGTTGCTTGTGGTGAAAACCACTCTATTTGCCACAACGATGAAATCAAACAACTCGGCATCACTCCATTTTCCCACCTTAGGACCAATCTAATGCCCATCTCCTCCTTTTGAGACTCTAACAACAAAATGAGAATGTGATGCATGTCCATATTATCTTGTGCGAAGTGTGTTGTGATTGTAGACAAATTCTTCACAAATGCACAAAATTTTGGTCACAATAGCTTCGTTGTTCACCTAAGTTTGCAAGTATGACTTGCATCATTACCCTACCTTATATAGAAATCCAGCCCCAAATCTTTGCCCTCACTTGCATTCATCCACCAATCTAGCTTTTACGCTTCCACATGCTTGCCTTAAATTCAAATAGTCATTTTGATTTGACATTTGGATGTATTAAGGTTATATGCAATGTTTCTTTATTTGACTTTGCTGATGTGACGCATCGTCGTTTCATTTCTTTAATCTTTCCTCTTATGAACATCAACTACCTTTCAAAAGATCTATCTTTTTCAAGAATGCCACGATATTCTTTTTGCTTTGACATTAACAACTTTGTACCATTAGTAGTTATCCACCCTGTTTTTTGTGTTTGTTGACATCTCATTCCCATATTTGGAATTTTTTCAACCCCAACACAAATCTTTGTCGTTGACCCGATCTTGCCTCACTTCAACCAATTATTACATTGCATCATGGTATTTCCTGCGATAGAGATCGGACTCAATTCTCTAAGCTATGTTTGTTGCTAAGGAACTTGCAAAAAGAAACAAACCATAAGAAAAACTCCTAATTTACATTGTGCCATACGACAATTATTTTGCCTAGTGTGTGATGCTTCAAGATCATCGGTGGTAAGGTTTAAACCTACAACCATTTATTCTTCCTGGAAGGATAGTTCCTTTGAGATCCCTGAGTATTATAGTGCCTTGTTGTGACATTTGATGAATGATGTAAAGACAATTCCATCTGATGTGCAACTTTATTGAGTGTGTTTTGAATATGATATCATATAAAAGGACCATTTGTTCTACTTGAAACCCTTAGATTGCAAGTTGCGATCATGCCATGCCTCCTGACTTTTCTTATGGACCTCATGAGTCCAATGTGCCAAATGTCTTGTTTCATCCATGTGAGTCAATTCTTAAAAACGTTCTTGCAATGACTCCTTTGTCCTAACTGCATGATCATTGTGATTCACAGGCTTGGAACTATGTACTCCATGGGCATCACAATGTCCGTTGCATACACCAGCTGAAATGGTGAGTACCCAATTGCACATTTATAATTTGTTTGATATGCCCATAAGGTCACTAGTATGCGATCTTTCCAGTCATCTCTCTAGATGTTACAGATCTTTGTCAGCATCTTCTTCATAACCTTGTTAGATCCTTTTTCTTGGCCATTTGCTTGAGGATTGTATGTTGTGCTTTTATGATGCAAAATCATAAACTCCTTTGTCAATGTTTTGATAGTCTTAATCACAAAGTGTGTACCCATCAATCATTAGCTTTTGGGGACATCCAAACATTGTAATGATGTTATCATACAAAAAAATTGCAGCATCTTTTGCATTACAACTCGGAGTTGCAACTGCTTCAACCCATTTGGTGAAGTACTTTGTCATAGTGATAATATATTAGCATTGAATTGCTTAGATGCAAGATTGATATGCCCCACAAAATCAATACCCTGTCGTTCAAATGGTTGCACAACTAGAACTAGATTTAATGGCATCTCATCCCTCTGCTTTGGTTTTCCTACCCTCTGACAAACATCAAAGTGTTGGCAACCATATGTGCATCCTGAAATAAAGTTGGCCACCAAAGCCACTTTGCAGTATTTTTCTCGCAGCCAAATCTCTTGCGAAATGTCCTCCAGCTACTCCTTGATTTGCTTCTTCCAAAACATGGAGTCATTCATGATCTAGGACTACTTTGTGCAAAATCTCATTCTTTCCCAACATCTAGAGAAATCCATTTATGATGCTGAATGGTAAAGCTCGTGAAACTAGCTACTTTTTGCCACATTCAATATAATGTGCAAGGAATATTCCATGCTCCAAAAAATTTGCAATGTCCTCCCATTGTTTAGGAATTGTAGTCACTCTGAATAAATGGGCATCCGGAGATTCATCTTGCACTTCTTCCAATTCCTCCCCTATTTGAATGCGGCTCAGGTGGTTGGGACCCACATTTTCCTTGCCTTGTTTCACGTTGATTTAAACTAGAACTCTTGGAAAAGCATTAACCACCTAAAAAACTTTCCTCCCAACATTAGTTTTTTAACCAAGTATCGTAATGCTTGGTGATCAATGAAGAACTTGAATGGAATAGCCAACAAATAATGTTTGAACTTTTGTAGTGCAAAAACCATTGCTAGAGCTTCACACTTGGTGGTAGTATAATTTTTTGTGGCAGCTGATGCGTTGCAATTTGCAAAGTGAATTGGATGATCCAAGTCTCCATCCCTTGGTTGCGCTGGCACTGCTCCAATTGTTATTTTCGAAGCATCAACATGAATATGGAATGGTTTGTTCCAGTCTAGAAAAGCCAAAATGGGTGTTGTAACCAACTTTTGCGTCAAATCTATGGAAGATGTATGGCATTCAGAAGTCCATTCGAAGTTGTGGTCTTTGAGCAATAGCTTCTCCAACGGTACTGACATGGCTACATACCCGTAAATAAACATGCGATAATACCCCCTATGACCTAGGAATGATCGCACCTCTATTGGGCTAATAGGGGATTTGAGTCCCACAATGACTGCAATTTTCGCTTGGTCCACCAGAATTCCATCACTATAGACAACACATCCCAACAATAAGCCCAATAGTGTCAAGAACATGCACTTCTTTAGATTTAGTGGGATTCGCAAAGCTCAACATCAATTGCAACTTTTATAGATGTTTCTTGAATAGTGAGGAAAACTACCCAACTATCTAGATAAACCTCCAAAAAGTCGTGAATGACATTTTTGAATGCAAGAACAATTGCTCATGAGAACACTGCAAGTGCATTTTTCAAGCCAAATGACATCACCTTATAAGCAAATGATCCTCATTTTGTTGCAAATGTTGTTTTTGTTTAATCCTCAACTGCATTAGGGATCCGATGGTATCCATTGAACCCATCCGTAAACAAGTAGACTTAAAGCCCTGCAACAGATTCAAGTACTTCATCCGTGAATGGAATTGGAAATGGACCATTGACACAAGCATCATTCAATGCTCGATAATCTTCGCAAACTCGTATCTCTCGTCTTTTTAGGATGAATCACCATGGGACTAACCCGATCTGAGTTCTTGACCGGATATATAATTTCAGCTTCTTCCATCCGATCTATTTTTTATTTTACCTTCATTTTCATGTTAGGATTCATCCTATAAGGTCAATTTTTGATTGGGTGCACACACTCTTTTAGCTCAATATGCATCTCACCTAGGGAAGGGTCTACACCCATAACTTCTGAAAACTTGGTGGGAAACACATCTTCATAATCTCACAACAACTGAACTACCTCTGAGATTTGTTGTTTTATCCAATAGTCAGCAATAGTTGCTAGTTTTGGTATTGTGTCTATACCGATATTCTCAATTTTCTTCCACATTGGTTCTTGGTATATTTTGGTTTGCTCTGCCTAAATGGAATCCCTTAATTTTCTTTGACCTTTTTGCTCCAAAATATTGATATTTCGCAGTTGTTCCTATTGTCTTCTCCGCATTCTTCATCTCAAGTATGTTTCCTTTTCAGGGTCAAAAAATCCTTTCAAATCTAAATCTTCCTCACTTTCACTATGATTAGAATCTTTTGCACTATTCCATATTCTATTGCAAGATTTCAACATAAATTCCTCTTTTTCCTTCTTCACCCAGTACTCCATGGCTGTGTGAAAAATTGTGCTTGTCTCGCCCTGCAATTTTTGTTTCTGTGCAACAGGTATATCTTCTTCTCGCCCATGACATGAAAATTTTCAATTTCTGTAGAGCATTGTGCACCATTGGATTTTCATCTTCAAACGCAAACGTTTGAATGAAGTCTTGTTGAATTTGTGGCCAATTTTGAGTCTCCCATTTGCATTCCTAATGTATGTACCAAGCCTTGAGCAAGGGAGCTAAGGTACCTAGAAAAACATGTATCCAATATTTTGGCTCAATTTGCTGCGAGGTCCATACTTCAACGCATTTGTGAACATGCATTTCTGAACATTAACCCTCTTGAGAGAATGGCCACTTTTCTAAGATTGAAGTTGCAACTTGAAATATTGCTCGCAACATTTCAAAATCTTCTTCCCAATGAAGTTTGTTAGATATATGAACAGCCCACCAACTCGCCGCAACCCCTTTCAATGCGTAATTCAATGCACTAACTCATATGTCTATATCTAGAACATGATTTTCCATCCTATGAAGGAATTATGCTAGATCCTTTGTATCAAAATATTGGGGCAGCTGTCTTTCTGTAGCAAACACCATTCACATGGGTCTTATTTCAGGATCTCCATGCGCCCAATTTATCCTATGAGCATCTGAATCGCCACTTATTTAAGAGGTTGATTCCCATGGAAAATTGTCGTCATTCGTAGGTTCAATATAGTATCTATCAGTAGGAGTTAGCTGATAGAGACGATCAATTTCTAACCTTGTATGAGAACCCACAGAAGGGGACTTACATTCTTCCATTTGAAACTGTGGACAGGTCCCAAGTGTCTAAATTGGTCAAATCCAAGTTTGTTCCATTTTCTGCAAATCTGGTATCTCTCGCATACATTGTGAGAAGTAATTAAACTCTCTACTTTGCAGAGCTTCTAGTTTGGGGTCCATATTTACTTTGAACTAGCTATCATTCTTGCATGCATATGGTGAAGATGGTTCCTTTGGGATCATATATGGCTTGTGCTCAGCGTTATTCAAAGGTATGACAATGATATTATCCCCTTGGTGTGCTTCTAATTGGTTGTCAACCATGTTGATGGTCATGCGACCATCGTATGCCTATATTTTTGCAATCAAAGTCAAATAATGTGTCTCATTTGTCTTCATATCAATCACTTCAAAGTCTCCACACATACTTAAATAAGTGACCTTTATCTCTATATCCTCAAGTCTTTCAATAGATACAAGTCAACCATAATCTGCCAAACTGAGAGTAACAACGGTGTAACTTAAAGTCAGACTTCCAATAGCTTCCCACATCGATCTAGGAATTTTGTTTACAGTGTTGCTGAAATCAAAAACATTGGGAACTGCATAACCTGCAAACTCAAAATCCATTATGGCGTCCACATCCCATAGCTTCTTAGTCTTGACATACCAAACAACTCGCTCTACTCTCTTTTGTCCTCTTTGTGCACAGTCCAAAAAACCATGCAATAGATTCATAATGTTTTGAGAAATGTCTTTGTTTCACAGAGTACTTACTAGTTTTAGCAATTTTGTCAAAGTTGTGACCACTCCATCCTGTCCCAAGATCTGGACAATTTGTCCATACATTAAAGCATTATTGCAAGAACTCCATTGGCATTTTGATTCTGTATTGATTGTAATAGCTTGGCTGCTTCCATCATCATAATCTTTTCTCATAGGATCTGGATACTTGTCCTCTCGCGATTTTCTAATCCGGTTTTCTTCAAGCATCCCTAGAAGTGGAAGACCTTGTTCTGTGTTAATTTTTAATAACAACCTAGACAAAAGCATGGTTCTTAGGGTGAGATTGTACCATGTTTACATTGTGCATTGTCTTCTCCTTCCTCTACTTCTCAAGAATAGGGCAATCCTCAGTATTGTGTTGTCCCGCAATCCTAAAATACTGCAAAACATTTCACTCTATAGATTGCATGGACAATTTCGTGTGATGTGATTCATTTCTCCGAATAGGTAACAAGTAATAGGTTGCTTGGATTGTCTATTTCCTTAACTTCGGTTTTGATTACCTCCTTGAAAACCCCCTTGATAACCTCCTTGATATCCTCTGTCTCTACAGTGATCCCCACCCTTGTTGACCAACATGTCCTCGATATTGAATCCGAGGAGAAGGTACCCAATTTAGTTGAGGTTAGAGTGACACAGGGGCCCATCCCTATTGATATTGCGAAGGTGTCCACCCTAGTTGATACTACAGAATCTAAGGTGTCCAACCTGATTGGTATTACGATGACTAAGGAGTCCACCCTATTTGATATTGAGGAGTTTGAGGATTCCATCTGATTGTACGTTGTGTTATTGGGGGACCCCAGCCACCTAGTGCTATGATCTCTGCTTCTAGGGTTGGCACACTCAATTTAAGAATCGAAAACTCCTACGTAGTGACTATGAAGACATTTCAAGTGGCATCCTCTTTTAGTTCTTGTGGAGACCTGCAATTCTTTCAATCATGATTATAGAATTTATAAAAAGTGCAAAATACATTGCATGATTGTTGCACATACTACTGTAAAAAATGACACTTCGCAATTGCATGTCCTACAATGTGACAAACTTCACAAAACTTTGCTTTGATCTTTGGACAATCATCCCAGTGATGCCCTTCCTATCCACGTTCAAGGCACCATACAACCAATCTTAGTTTCTTTCCTCCCTAAAGTTCATCCATCCTACGTAATATTGCATCTAACTTAGCATCAATTTTTGTTACGCCAGGAGGGTATTCTCTACAATCCCTATTTGTTCAACTCTAATTGCAGCAAATCTTGCCTCGCTTTTATGGTGAACTGAGTTTGAATTATGGCAAATCAAGTCTGGCTTCATAGGCCTTTTGCAAACCAAGTGGCTTTATCAAAGTCCTTAGATTGAAAATCCACGTTGTTCATCACATCTGAAAACCGATGATCATAATCCCATACTAATTTTCCGAGTTTTTGTCCAATCTCTTTCAAGTCTTGAATTTTGCATTTTGAATTCTCCTACCAAATTCTCCCTGACCTACGGAAGAATCATGGTTGCATGATTATTTTTAAATATGATCTCTAGAGATCAATCAGTAAAGGCTTCTATGAGCTTGCACATTTTATCACCATCAGTTGCCACACCCTCACCCTGCCACTTCATTTCGCATGTTAGTAAATATTGCTCTGCATCGATGGACCCATCATATGGTGTCAAAGTAACAAATTCTCGTACAGGAAATGACATATTTCTTGCAATTGTACTAGATATGACCAGCTTGCTTGAAGATGATTTCACTGGTGTCTACAAACTTCCTGCAAATTTGCTTGGAGTAACAAGAATCTTAGATTCCATAGTTTAGCTGACTTCACACCCAATTTCCTTCTTATTCCTACTTAATTTCTCTGTAGTTTCTTCAAACCATTTCTTAGTTGTGGCTACTTCTTTGACTGCTTGCGAACTAATTTTATCAATTATTAAAATAGGCACAGGGGATGTGTCCCCTTGAAGTAAATGAACCATGTTTGGAGTATCTATCATATCCATTCCTGACCCTGAGCTACCTTTGCATTTCATCAATATTTATCGGAGAGTCTGCTTTTCTTCTTCCCCTTGCAATCATTGTCTACATACCTGCTCTTTAAATCTATTATTAAGTTGTCTAATTGCCTTGTTGCAACCTCTTCACAGTAACTCTATTCTCTTCCTCTCTCTTTCCAGGTCAATTTCTACAGTCTCAATGGTTCCTACATTCCCTTCTTTTTCTTTCTATGCTCTCTGACCTTCAGCTTCGGATTCCTCTCCCTAAGGTCTAGTTCCTCCCTTTATCTTCATAGCTTCCTGTCTAATCCTACTTGTAGCCACTCGTGGCCCTTCGTCTTCTAAAAAAATTTTGCTTGTTCCATCATCTCTGTTGTCACAACTCTCTTTGAAGCCCCAAAATTACTTTCTCATTTTGCTTCTCTACATTATCTATTCTCTAGGTTTAGGTTCAACTTCCTTGATTCACTACTTCTTCATTCAATTCCCTTTAGTTCACATCCCCATGGTGCTCTAAGCAACTACTCCATATCAGCTGGAATCGGCCCCATGGCCTTTTCCACAACAAAAATCTTCAATAGCACTAGAAGTCACTTTAAATACCTACCTCTAATCCCTCTAACAAACAAGTCGTATTCAGCTTCAAATGCAATATATCCTTGAACAGCAAATTCCATAATGTACCTGCCAATTCTACTTTTTACTGATGGTCAATTGCACTGGTCCATTCAGTGTCTAAATTGCGCAATATTTCCAAGTTTTCTTCGTTACACAAAATGTTTTGTTTCTCGTAGTCTAAAGCAGTAGTATCTGGACAACCATACTGCCAGCAACTCAGACAACTCGCACCAAAATACTTCGTAAATTTTTCTGTGAATTGCTCAGAAATGATCTCCTCTACAAAAACTCCTGTTCTTATGGCTTCTTCCTCTGCAAACTTGTGTATTCTTGCGTCTAACCAACTTTGAAGGTCACTTTGACCATGTAACCATTTCAACATATTTAGGGCATGGCAACAAAACCATTGTTAGCAGCAGTCCTTGGAAACACTCATCAGGATCTGCTATTTGTTGTAGTATGTGACGGTTGCGACAAGACTTTGAATGATTACAAGAATTTACAACCTAACTTGGCTAAACGCATAACATATTCTGAAACCAAATATTCTTCATGTTTGCTTTTAACATATGTGTACTCATTAACATTAACCAATTACAGGGATCAGAACTAAACATTATGCAAGAGTACATTCATTTGCAAGGAAGAGGAGATTAACTCAAGTAAGCTTTATAGAAGCACAGAATACCTTTAACAGTAGATTACCGAATCAAAGAGTAACATATATTAATCTCTATTGCAATCCAACCTTTTCTTTTACAAAAACAGAGTATAGAATGCTGTGAAGAGATTGTGACTCTTTGTTTTCATGACCTTTCATCTTCAGGAACCAAGGAACCATTCAACTTCTATATGCTTTGATATCCTACATGAGACCCAATTTCATAAAAAATATATTATATCTGACACTCGTCGCCTATTTATATTACAAAATTATGCATGTGAATTATGCTTTGCATCTTCCCACTAACAATTTGCTTTCCATAAGTTGAATGATATTGGTATTTCAAAGTCTTTTGTCATTGCCATCATGAGATTCTATGACTTAATTGTTGGTCGATTTTGGACTCCCCGTGGTCTCTTTGAATTTGTTAAGAGTACCATTGGAGTTGACAAGGGTTACTCTCTCTCACCAACTTTGTTTGGTATGTACATTGACGAGCTAGAGGAATTTCTTTGGTAGCATACTCATGTGGATGATGGTTGTATGTTGCATCATGTTATCATGTATGTAGCATACTCTTTGCTGATGTTCTGCTCTCGCACTCTAACAAATCAATCCTTGAGCATTTTTGCAAGTCTCTCCACCTTGAGATGAACCTTGGTAAGACTAAGGTCATGGTTTTCAACACATCTACCAGTGCCCTATCTAGCATCCAATTCTTCTACAATGGCAAAGTTGTAATTTTATACATATTTGACAGTCCATTTTAATGGACCGTCTTTTAGTTTGAAGATTGCCCCCAAATTGCATCTTTGTAATGGATACACCTCACTTTCAGTCTTGGAGCACCAGTGTTTTCAAATATATTTCTAGAATATCTCTTCTAAGATGTGCTTTATCAATGCAATTATTAAACCTACAATTCTTTATGGGTCTGAGGTTTGGGGCCCTATCTAGACTCTCATCTTCAGCCTATAATTTGTTGCAAGCATATAGTTACCCAATGCTATATCCAAGGAAAGTTTATTGCCCAAAACTTTTGCCTTGAGTTTATATTCAAGTTCACTTATTATATCCCCAGACTCATATCTTTGGGAGATTATGCTTTAGGCCATAAGAGATACCCATACTTGGCACTTTGTTCTTATAAAATATTGCTTCTTTTGGCCCCCACTAGATGTCAACATTGTTAGTATTCTGAGGCCAGTCGATTCCTTCAATTTATCAACATCTCTATTGATTGGTTTCCTCCATTTAAATATTTCCTTATATGCTCCTCCTCCCCTTCGTCTCTCGAAGGAGGCCATCAATAGAATTGTCAGAAAGGATATTTATAAGCAATACATTCAAGTCACGTGGACTTCTCCACAGTTGCTCAACCCAAGTTATATTTTCTTACAGATAGTAGATGGCACCATCATTTAGTCATACTATCTCTTGCACCAATGGATGGTCACATGGCTTGAGGATTCCCCTTAGCTACTTAGGGTGGGATCCCACCAGTTACGTGTCAAGATTGACCACCATCTCCTTCGGCTTGATGGGATTTGTTGTCATTTCCCCCTCCAGAAAGTTAAGACTAAGGACCACTTTATTTTTAGGTGTTCTATATCCCATGAGATCTTGAGGATATACTACTATTTGTAAAGGGAGAAAAAAAAAATTATTTAGCCACCTTCTTTCCATACCCTCATCAAAGGCGCCATACCCTTTATCTTTGAGAGACTATTATTCTCTGGTGCAAATCCATATAGGGGAGCCCCAAAGTTGTCAAGTTGATTACTTCCTTCTTTCAACCCACTATAGGTACTAGGGGCATTAAGTGCCCGATGGATAAAGACGACTTGCATCTAGAGAGAGTTAGATCAATTAGACAAATTTTCTATGTGTTTCATCCAGATCTCCCCAATGCCCTCAACCTCATTCCAATCATAACAAATCTACTTTATTTTGACATCAAGGACCTTATCCTTTTCTGCAGCCCAGATCTCTAAGACGAACACATTAAAGATTTTTTTCTAAACAAATAGAGGTTCTTCTGCCTTGGATGTTAGGAGAGGCTCTAGAGGGAGTACTCTTCTTCCCAAGATTGTTCAACCTGGGCCTCACAAAACTGCACATTCTAGGATCTTGTTTGGGCCCTTTCACTATGATAAACAATTGTTATGTCGATTCCCCTGATCTGAGTCATTTTGTAGATGTAATAGAGTTTGGTACTCTGCTTCCTCCTCGGATTGGCTAGCCCTCTCCGCCCTAGGCATTCCCCAATGAACATCCTCAAATCTTGTCTAGGCCCATTCACTGTGACAGGTGATAGTGTTGTTGGTTCTCCTAGTTTGGGTCGTTTCGAAAACATGTGAGAATGTTCAAATCCTTTCACAACCTTCTGCTTAACCTTCTGCATTAACTCCATGTTTTTTAGGGGTCCTTGATCTGCACCACAAGATCAAGACAATGGCGCGAAGGACAACCCAATCACTTAGCTTGTAAATGACGGAGCTATAGAACATGTAATGGAAAACTTAGTAACAATAAACCATAAGACATTTGAATGCGGATAATTTGCAAAATAATGTAACTACTATTCAATGAGTAAAATGAGGTATAATACATAAGCTTGAAATATGCAGCACAACTGAGAGTGAAGATTCTCGTGATCAAAAACTGAAAAACACTTCCTAAATAATTTTACGATATTGGAATGTGAATATAGATAACCAGCTTGAAGCATGTAGGTATTTTTGATTATCCCCTTAGGGTCGAATGGCTTGCAATATGTATAATTACAAGAAAGTAGTTACAAAAGAGATGGTTAGGAAAAAGGTTCATTGTTTGCAACGATTGAAGATTTGCCTTCTTACAGGGGTAACCGTAGGTGGTTGATTTTCCTTGGCGTTCAATATGCTGACATGGCATAAGCCTTGGAAGTGCCACTTGGCATGACAAAAAGTTGAAACATGGTTGTTGAGTCCAAAAGGTTATGCACAATTTGAGAGTTGCATGGTATGTTGCTTGGCATTGTGGGCTCACACAAGGGTACTGTGAGGTTGCATGGAGGTCAGGTGCACAAAGTCCTTATGAAAAGAGCATGGACAAGCACACTTGCACTCAGATCATTCTCCTTTTCTTGAGGAGCAATGGTCCCCATCATGTCTTCATTTGGCTGCAAAAACTAACCCCGAAGAAAGTATGTGCCACTTAGCCTTATTAATGTATTGTCCTACCTTGACCAAACTTAACAATTGAAGCATGCCCCAGTGAGTGCACGTTGTTGTGACTTCAACAATTTGATCTTTTAGTGTTGTTTGCAAGGGTTCACGATCCAAGTCTGAAGGATGTTGGGTTGTTGTTGTCTCAAGCAAAGGTGGAAAGTATGGCTTAAGGGGTTCCACATTGACTATTGGATAAAGACCCAAGTATTGTCGCAGATCAGGGACACATGGGTTCTCTCTAGTTATGTGCAATATGGTGCAAGGCCCATAGCACAAAGACTTGATCTTCATATGGGGACCCTTGAAGCATTCCTTCTTAAGATGCAACCAAACTTTATCGCCCACCTTGAACTCATGAGTTGTGCAATGTGCATTACGACACTCTTTATACTTTTGTTGTTGGTAAGAGTATTTCTTGACCTTGCTAATGAACATGTTGGATGCGTTGCATAAATTTTTGTGCTTTGTCCACTTCCTTCTCCGGTACATGTGATTTTGTGTTGGATGGCCCATGGTATATGTTTAGAGGTGTCGTTGGTGGAACCCCAAACAAAAGTTTTCAACCACACACTTGTCCATTTGCCATGCACTTGGGGTGAAATTTTTCCTCTTCAACATACCAATATCCAAGTGATTTTGTGTTGGATGGCCCATGGGAAATGTTTAGAGGTGTCGTTGGTGGAACCCCAAACATGTCTAAAAAAGACTATGCCCTGTAGAACTTTGATGAGCTTTGTTGTAGGCATGTTGAAAAGGAAAATTTCACCCCAAGTGCATGGCAAATGGACAAGTGTGTGGTTGAAAACTTTTGTTCGTCTATCGTTTGCCACATCGTATGCCAAAAATGACTAACAAATCACGGGTCATGATCAAACACATTGGATATTGGTAGTCCAAAGTGAACTCAAACATGATTTAAGGATGAGCATGTGGTGTCTTGCACGTTGATGCTCTTCTTGCAAGCAACCATGACATAGGCATAGAGAAGATGACAAACGATGAAACCCTTAGAGACACAATTGTAGATGAGTTTTAGATTTAGAATAATGCAGAAGAGTTATTCAGCGATATGCATTCTAAGGAGAATGACCCAACAATCAGGTAAGAAAAAAGAACAAAAAAACAAGTCATATAATCATAATCTTCTAGATACTAGACCTCTTTAACAAATACAATTCTAATTTAATCAAAAGTTATAAATCCCTGTTTGCAAATTTGTGGTGGGAAGATTATGGTACAAAAATACAAAATATTCAAGGGCTTACCATTCATATTTTGTGCCAACCATGTAACACTTTTAGGTGTGAGCACAATTGGAGCAAGTTGAAGCCATTCACACAAAGAAGCACAATAGGGTGACCCAAAATGTCTCAATGGCTTTGTTTTTGTGGGATATAATCTGTCTTCATGTCAAAAAGCTAGAGAAGGAAACTCATGACGCAATTGACTTGGTTGATATCAATCAATATTTTGACTAGATTGCCGAGGATGTGAAACCCAAGGGGGAGATCACATATTTTGAGAAAGAAGCAACGGAAGGGACAGTAGAAACAAATATATAAGTGGAAGCGAAAGCATCAAGAGGGTTTGGACTAGATGATGACATGCTTGAGGAATAATTTGTTCTTGAGGAGGAATCTTTATCTTCCAATTTGAGGGAGATGTTGATGTGAGTAATTTGGCTTGTCAAGGCCAAATTATTACCCCTACTATTCAAAACTTTCCCCAGAACGGTCAATTTCCCTGTACAGCTAGTTAAACTGGTGAATTATAGTCTAAAGGCATGAACAAAAGGATATGTAGGCAGTCAAAGTATCAAATATAGTCATGATGAGAAACTACAACAATGTTACACAATCAAGTGTGTTCACAAGGATGATATGTTGAAATAAGAAAGGTCTTTATCAAGATTTAGTGACAAGTGCTTCTAACCATGAAGAAGAATGAAGATCAAATCTGCCTTTGAACCTTCTTTTAGGGTCATTGACAAGCTACAGTCCGTACAAGGGCAAGACACCTATAGCAAGTTAAAAAAAGCATATCTCCTACTCAAAATGTCACATACAGTTATAAAGTTAACCTACAGGCCTGTAGGAGGAATGACTTCGTAAAGTGGATGAGAGCCAATGAAGAATTAATCAAGCTACAGTGATTACGCCTACAGAAGATGTTCCCTACAACAATCTCCTATAAACATTCTTTGAACGTGAAGGATTGATTGGTGGATAAATACACTTCATAGAAATACATGATATCCAATGCACGATGGATTGTGAATAATGCTCACAGGGACTTCTTCGATTAGGCCATCCATCTAAGGGCCACCTACAACTCACAAAGGTACCTTCAGTCGAGTTTGATCACCAATCAAGCATTTGCCTCAATCTAGGGTTTGAAGGCCATGGTGACAAGACAACTAATGCATCAGGCATTAAGGAATATATATAAGAGGCCAGTAAAGTAGACCTACTGGTCTATATAGCTACAGCTATCCTTAAGATTAGACTTACAGACCTGTAGGTTCACTTACAGATAAAAGCAAGGGATCAGAAGCAGGAGTACAGGTTTGTTTTTTCGAACTTTACATCAAATGTTCTTTTTCCCAAGTGTTTTCTTTCTCAAACAAATTTTGGGCTAAGAGTGGGAACAATTTCCTCGGACTTTTTGTCCGAGGGAAAAGAGATTTCAAAGGACTTTGCAAGAAGTCTGAAAGAATTACAAAGGGCAGTTCGGCAAAGGGAAAAGGTGCAATTCAAAAAACCCAAACGGTATGTGCCCTTCAAGAAGGTTCATTTCAAATATCCCGAAGGGTATGTACCCTTCAGGAAAGCTCAAAACAGAAGTTTCAAGGGACAAATTCAAGAAATCCAAAGGACTTTCCAAATTTTTCAAAGAGAACCTTTTACAAAATCCCAAAGGGTATGTACCCTTTGGGAAAGTACATTTACAGAAAACCCGAAGAACTTTTCAAGGGCAAGTGTACCTTTTATGCTTTCGAAGGGTCACTTGGACAAAAGCCCGAAGGGCATCTTCAAGTTGCCTAAGGGCATTTTCGAAAAAGAACGTTTTCAAGAAATTCGAAGGGTATTTGCCCTACGAGAAGGTTCACTTCAAGATTTCTAAGGACTTTTACAAGAATTCAGAAGGGTATGTGCCCTTCGAAAAAGTTCATTTACGAGATTTCCGAAGGGTAGGTCACTTGCAAAGAGGCAGAAAAGAAGACAATTCCTTCGGGCTTTTTGTCTGAAGGAAGTAGGAAAAGACAAGCAAATGGTTGAGGACAAAAAGTCCGAAGGAATTCCTTCGGACAATATGTCCAAAGGAATTCCTTCGGAGAAGGAAAGACAAGCTCAAAAGGAAAAGCCAGAGACAATTCCCGCGGACATCTTGTCCACGGGAAAGTGGAAAAACAAAAAGCCCGAAGGGAATATTTACTTCGGAATTTTGTCTGAGGCACATAAGGGAAAAGACCCGAAGGGAAAGAACAAAGGCATAGCCAAAAGCCATAAACAGATAAGTGCTAAAGAAATGCATGCATAGAAACAAGAAACCGAGAGCAGAAGGCCGAGAAATAACAAGGAATTCAATCTGAATATATCTCCCACTCATCAAGATAGTTGTACATGCAAGCAAGGACTATTTATAGTGGATTGGTCAAAGCTTCAATTGACTGTTTGATGAAATCACACATCTTTGTTTTCATGCAATCCAAAGCTTTCAACGTTTCAAGCAGTTAAAGCGGAGTTCTCGGTCCAAGATGTGGCATAGCTTTTCATGCAAGTGGAGACCATTGGAGATTGACTGGTCTTGAGTTGGAGTTGACTAGACAAACTTGTTACGCATCTTCCTTGTTTTCCATGCAAAGTGGAATAATCTCTTCTTTCAACTCGGCTTTCAAACAAATCAAATGGAGTTCTTTATTTAGAGATTTGGCGTAGTATTCCATGCAAAAGAGAAGTTTGACTTTCAATGATCCCACCGTCCATACTTCTATGCCAACATTTGATTCACGCATGTTTGAAGAGTTTTGGAGAAGTGTATTGTTTATTTTAAAAATTAATATTTCAAACTTGGCCCCACCGCCATACTTCTACGCCAAAGTTTGGAAAGGCATGCAAATTTTGTAAAAGGAAAAGATTTTATTGAATATTCTAAATATTGTAAAAGGTGTTAAGTCTTGAGTTAGTTAACCAAGACTAACCCTTTCCCTTTTTAGAACTCCACTTAAGACTATTTTAAATTTTGAAGAGCTTATTTATTGGCTTAATCCAGCGATTTAGAGAGATCCCTGAAGTTGGAAGAAAGAAATTTTAAGCTGGACTAGTGATCAATAACGAAGTTTTTGTTCTGAATCTGAGTTTTGACAGAAGATAGTGTGTATTTGATTGTGCATCAGCGTATAAGTGAGATTTTTCTCCTTTTGTAAGTCCCTTCCTCACCTATCTTTCTTTATCTCACCCTTTTGCAGGTCATTTGAAGTGGTTTTCAACCCTTCATCTAAAACATTTTTGCTTAAGGACAGAATTATAAATTTCATTTGATTATATCTGTGCATTGATTTCAGTAACTTCAGAGGATTTGAACAATTCGGGTGCATCACCCCATTAGATAGGATTTCTTTTAAGTTTCCCTTCCCCTTTTCAACCCAAAAATCACAGTAGTCAAATTTATTGAAAAATCTAAAGGGAACCAGCCCTCTGGAGGTTCTTCTTATCAAAAAGTCACCCACACTCTGAGAAGTTCCAATTGTATCCGCTCGAGTGAGGGTGTGCTTGCATACCTTCAAACAAGGTGCACTCCAGAGTGATAAAAATTGATAACTATGAAGAGTTGGAGGGAGAAGAGAAATTTGTAAAATATTTTATGGGTTTGTAATTTTATATGATGATGATCAATCATCATATAATATTATCTACGTTATCGATACGGATATGGGTACAAGTATCAAATACAAGGATACGGCAATTTTTTTTGGGGGGTTTGGATACGGCCATACAAAAATATATTAAAAAATTTTAAATATAGCCATATAAGCAAAATTAACCACATAATATGCATAGAGGAAACAAAATAACTTCAAATAAGTTAAATAACCACAAAATATATACCCATAATTCAATGTCAAATATCATAATATTCAATAGTCGAACTTATATTAGTTTTATAACAGGTACATGGTGCAAATGTTATAATGTATGGACAAAAATAAAGACAAATCAGCATTCTCATTGTTCACTGTATTCTTCTTCGCCTGCAATGTCTTTATCATCATGTGGTTCATTAGAACCACAAGCAGTAGAAGTGCCACTCCCACTAGCTCCACTATGCAAGTCGTGTGAAGCACTATCTAGCTCCGTGTCAAATAAAAATAAATAGGCAACAAAGGCATCTAAATCAGCAGTCTCTGGGTTCACATCCCACAACTTTGTTGGCCCTTCCATGTATTGAGGTTGTTTATGTGAGAAAAGACTTAAGTTGGAATGCACATAAACCAAATCGTCCGCCTTTTTTGCAGAAAAAATTGTTGCGTTAAACTGAGTGGATAAAGTCATAGCTGCCCCAACTCTGTTCAGCTGAAGAGAAACTTGCAACCTATTAAAGCCACAAAGTGAATTCCAATTTATAAAAAATTAAAAGACAATTAAAACTTAAATCAAAACATCGAAAAGGTCAAAAGAAGGATAGAGTAAAAAAATTAAAATCTTACTTGTGATAGAATTTTTATTGCAAGTGGTTGAAGGTGGGTGGATACTTGTCCATGGAGGTACCACCAAAAGTGAGCATCCATCTTGTACTTGTCACGAATAGCACCAAGGGAGTGACCCACCGAGAATATGAAATGCACAAACTCTTCTCTGACTTTGTCTTCTACCTCTGGATCAAGAAGGATTCTAGAGAATGTTGCCTTATATCCCTCAGCAACCTCAACATCCCTATATGGTGCGACTCTCAAGCAAAGAAAGAATCTTTGCACTGTAGTATTTGAGTGTCAAGGCAAAAGCAAGATGCAATGGGGTGATCATTTTGTTCCACCTTTCAATGAGATGCGACTGCATTTCCTTAAAGAACCTCTCTGTGGAATCTTGCTCTTTGACATTTATGATGAATTTAATGTTCTCAATCATTGAGTCAATACCATCATAAATCTCACCCAAACATGGATGATCCATGTCCACATACCTCAACATGCTGACGATGGGCTCAGCAAAACTCAGCAAATACTCCACATATTCCCACCACTCATCATCAAGAATCCACCATTTCACCTTTGTGGCCCTCTCACTGTTTGCCTGCCTCCATACACCCCAAAGGTTGTTGATGACCATGTTACTCAATGCCTCACACACCTTAACAAGTCGTCTCAAGACGAGAGTGTGTGAGGCAAATCGAGTCTCAAGAACCTAATACAAAATTAAAACAAATAATTAATAAACTTAAAACAAATTACAAAATTATAAAATTAAATTACATTAAGATTTACCTTCAACAACTACAATTTTGAGAAGGCCCTGAGGATGGCTTGGAACATGTGATGGTTGGTTATGAACATTTGGATCTCATTTGCCTCCTCATATACTTGTTTAATCCAGTCAATTTTTGTCCCCAACTTTTGCAACATAAGGTTGAGGGAATGAACGGCAGAAGGTGTCCAAAATATATGCCCAGACCTTGCCTCAACCAACATGCCTGCAGCTCTGCAATTTTTGGTGTTGTCCGTTACAACTTGGACAACGTTTTGAGGCCCCACTGCCTCAATGGACTCTATCAAGACGTCAGTAATGAATCGTGCATCATTCACTTGACCTTCACAATCAACGACCTTCAAAAACATTGCCCCTTTAGGGCTCACTGCAATCACATTAATCAATGGCCTATTTGTCATATCTTTCCATCCATCGAAAATGATGGATACCCCTGTTTCGATCCATGAATCCCTGATGGGCTTCCATGCATCTTCAATGTGTTCTTTCTTTTGTCAATAAGGTGGTGCGCACCTTTTCATAACCTGGGGTGACAAACCCTTTAGGAGCAGCATTAATAAATCTCACCATTCCCTGTCAATATGGTGATCTAACAATATTAAATAATAGCCCACATGTGTAAATACAACATGCGATGCTTTGCTCCGCTATCTCCCTGGATTCATTTTGGAATGACCTCTCCAATGGGCCTGCATCTTTTGTTCTCTTGCAACCAAGAGGTGAATCCTCTTCCTCTTCGGCTACAACGGGTGTAACAAGAAAGGGGTGTGATGGGATCACCACATTAGTGCGCACTGGATCAACCGGTGGTGATCCTTTTTTTCTCAAAGGATGCTTCGATCTTTGCCCCACAACAACATATGCCTCTTCTTGCTCTTTGATGTATGCAAGGATCTTTCCCTATGGCAAGCCCTTTCCCGGCTTTCCACCTATGCTTGGCCCACCACAAATTATGATTCCAGTGCCAGAAATCACATACAAATGATCCTTTACTCGACTATACGAGCTCTTGAATTTACCATTACACTCTAAACAAAACCAATGAAAACACCCTCCACCAAGTATCTGTTCTAATATTGTCACATACTTCCAAAGGGGCATTCATGAATCAGATTTGGGGGTTATCCCTTGCCCCACCGAACTAGCACCTTGAGACATTCTAATTTCTGACAAATCCCTATAGGCTTATAGCACCTGGTAAAAAATAAAAAATTGCTATTAAAATTTAATGGTAAAAACTAAAAAAAAAACAATTACTATTGAAATTTAAAACATAATCATTGTATTTGATATTTGTGAAAATAACAGTTAATAAATATTAAACAATAAAATATATAAAATTTAAATATAAACAAACTTATATATTTAACTACTAACAAACTAAAATACTAATAATAATTATAAATAAAAACAAACATGTATATTAACATAATTTATGAACTATAATTTTAAAGTTTAAACTATATAATCTAATCTAGATTATTTATTAGAATTTTAAACAAGTTAAGAAAAAAACCAAAATTATAAACTATAATTTTAAACTATATTAATATAATCTAGATTATTTATTAAAATTTCAAAGAAGTTAAGGGAAAAAAAATGAAACCCACATACCCAGGGGATAAAACGCGAGCAGTGGGCGACGGGCAACAACAAGGGCAGACGTAGACGCAATCTCGCAGATTTAACACAGCCTCACACGGAGATTAAACGCAACCTTCACATGGAGATTAAATGCACCCTGAGGAAAGCAGAAACAAGGAAAGCTAATAATGTTTGCTTTTAGCCTTTTAGGGTTACGTGAGTCCACGTTTGACTTTGGATTTTTTTAAGTGAAAAAAAATTAAAAATGTTTTTTTATTTGACATATCCGCAGGGGATATGGGCAGGGCACGCCTTGCCACATCTTGCCCCCTGTGGATACGGCCGGATATGTCTATAGACGTATCCGATCGTATCCAAAGGGGGCAAGGCATGCCCTGCCCGTATCCCCCACGGATCGTACCCGCATCATACCGTATCCGCATTTCTTGGCGTGTCCAAGACCCTCAACTGTCGTATCCGCTAACGTAGGATATTATGATTTGCATTTTAGTCTTTTTTGGTCTAAAACTAATAGAAAATATACTTATTTGTTCTCTAAATTCATTCATTCTGCTTTTTAAGAGAATTTTCATGTTATTTAAGTTTATTTTATGAATTTATATATTTTTTTTATTTTCTAAATTTTTGCCAAGTCTGAGTTAGAGTCAAAAATGCGGACCACCGAGTTTTGTCAAGTCCAAGTTTTAAAACTATTATTGATATAACTTTGTAATATTTCTCCAATATATTAGAAATAGTTAATCACCTTGTCTCAAGTTAACCAGCATATCAACTCTTAGTAGCTAATAAAAATTTAAAAAAATTGTAAATATAACATAAATATTATATCCAACGGTGTTTGTAGTCATGTGTGAGCACATAAAAGATGGTGCAAAAAAACGTTATATAAGGTGTATTGAGAAAGCAGAAGAGAGAGAATGCACCTTTACCCAATTTGGAACTATCGCCCCTTCAACATTATCACAATATGGTAGGTAAGGTTTAACATCGAGCACAGGCTGCAAAAATTAATCAGCTTCATCAGTTTCTATCCTAGGAACATACCTATTATTTTATCATTTATACTCAAAAAGTAAAACGCCAATCATGGATCTCGGTACCAAAAAAAGGCATTCTACCCTAACCAATTCATTGCCAAATATTTTCATTTACCTTCAAAAGAATGAAATGACAGGCATGGATCTTGGTACTTAGTAAAAAGCATATTTCCCTAACCAATTCATTTTCGAATATTTATATCAAAGACAGTAATATGTTTTTACCGTCCTATCAACCAGGTCAACCCCAGAGAGCAACAGCATACGACCATGTACAGCTTCCACCTAGCAATACCACATTAGTCAATCTCCTACATAACAATCTCCATAATGCTGATATATTGCATTTTGATTGTCTTCTTTATATATGCAAATGTTGCAAAAGAACATCATAAGTAAATCATCAACAAAAGGTGGATGCAATAAGCATGGTTATATAAAGCAAAATTATATAACAATGAACAAATAGAATGCATGATGTGTCTTTTTCTTAGCAATAACATCCCCTACTTGCTTCCTTGTCTAACAGATAATATGCCTTGTATAACCATAGAAAGACTGTAAAAAATTGTTTAACCATGGAAACATACACAGACAGTACCACAGGATTTGTAAGCCAGTTAGTTAAGCTTGTTAATTTCTTAAACGAAGTTGTGTATATTGATATTGCAATTTAGGGTTTTGAGTTTGACATGTTGCAAACGTGGGCAATTTGCAAATTTAATTTGCACTATAAGTTCTTATGGTGATTAATGTTTTAGTTTGGAGATGCAATGTACATGCAGCATTTCTGCTTATTTTTAAAGCATCTTCAAGCACCAAATTATAACTGCATTAGGTTACAGAAATTTGTATTTACAAGGAGATAATGCATGTATCCGAGAAGCTCAAAACTCCAAATGAACCCACAAAGAGGTCAACCCCAACAGTTCAAAATTATTATGGGAAAGTTATCTTATCTCAAATCCATGTCCATGGGGAAGCAGGCCTGGTAGAGTCCTTTGTCCTGTATGTGACAGGTCCCAAATCTGAATTAAGAATGTCTGCAAAGATTGATATAGCGCGTGGAAGGAGAATGTGCGAGCTAAGAGGATTCAGGTGGTGCTGGTATAAGCACAACAGACATTTAATTTGATAGTCGCATATCTGTGCCCAAGGGGAATGGGCTATAAAGCTGCAAGTGGTTTTTGTAAGCATGGACACACAGGTGCGGGGAGACTCTCTGATAGTAATTAAAGGAATTAGCAGTGAGGAAGGTTGCATAGAAAGTGTGACAAAATGTCAAACTAAGGCCAAGGGTACTTTACCATATGGGTGTCTCAATTCTGTAATTTTTTCACAAGTGTTCAGTTCTTTGTTTTCTGCTCGCTTGTTTTGTATGTAGTAGACGGATAGTGAGGCGGTGAGGATCAGAAAAAGAAAGATGCAGGTTGTTAAGCAGAGTCATGTTAAACCGAGATTAGAGGTGGGACATGAGTTATTTCCGGACCAAAACACCCACTTCTGAAAAATGGCACTGGTACGCAAGTTTCACGGGAGGTTTATATCAGAGGTCTCACTGAAACAGTAAATTTATACCCAATGGTGGTTGTTCCTGGGCTATGCTCCAGCCTTCAATATTCTTACGAAAGGGTGGCTCACCTTTTCAATCAGGAGCATGATTTGGAGGTCATAAAGGCACCATGCTGGTTTTGGAGTAACAAACTTTTGGCTCTGAAGCCATAGGAGCCGTGCTTTGATCCTACCAAGGAGGTAGTAAATTCTCAGGCACTCTAGGTAAAGCTGCTAGGTCTACCCATTGAATTATGGAAGGAGGACGTCTTGACAAATATAGGGAACACCTTAGGGCAAGTCTGTCTGCTTTGATAACTATGCTCTCTCTTTCTACAAGAGCTGTTGTAAAACTGTGTGTAGAGGCAAGGGCTCCCTGAGTCAATGGAGATTGTGTATGGGAACTGGAACACTATTCAATCCTTGGACCACCAAAATGCTCCCTTCAGGTGCAACCTAGGTCAAATGCATGGGCATCTTAAGTTTGACTGCACTTTGAAGGTTTCCAGACGAAAAGGGGATAAGGGGCAGGCGTGCATTGTCTCAAAATCTCCGCTGCCCCCCCCCCCAACAGGGGATCTCTCCCCGAAAAACTCAACACTCCTTCAAACCCTGTTCTTGATAGAAATTTAAATGGGGATGAGGACTCTTTCTCACTTCAGATAGTTATTGGGAATGTTGTTGACAGAGGTCGGTCAGAGAATCCTTCTGCATTGGAGCTGGAAATGCATAACTCAATACCTGTTTGCTTGGGAAGTAAGCTCTTAGATGGACAAGAGTGTTCAAATATTGAAGGCCTTCTGGTTTCTTTGTAAGTTTAAGAGGAAGATTTGTTGAAGGATGGAGGTCCGAATCCTTTTGCTGTAGTACGACTGTACAAGGATGTGGGAAGAGTTGATCACTTGAAATGGTAAGTGGGAATGATATATATGCTTACTCAGAGCCATCAAAGAAAAAGGGCAAGAAATGTTATTGTCTGAGATCCTCCAAACTCTCAGATGCCAATGTGGTAGGGGATTACAAGTAGATGGAGGCAGCTGCTACAACACATCTTCCCAGGGAAGGAAGTCCTTTATTCTACTAGCAAAACATAAGGCAGAAAGAGAGGTAAAAGCAGGTAACCAGATGGCGATTCAAGGGGCCCTTAGAACAAGGAAGAACCCCAAGAAGGTTAAAAAATGATCATTCTCTCTCTAAATGTTAGAGGACTTAACGCAGGACATAAAAAATGCGCCATCCATAGACTAGTTATCTCGCATAAGCCGGATGTATTATTTCTGCAGGAAACAAAGGTGTTGGGGAGCTCAGAGATTGAGACATTGAAAGGGGTTTTAAAGGGGCGGGAGTATATTGCTTTGGATTCTAATAGCAGGTCCAGAGGTCTCATTACAGGGTGGAACAGAAGGTGTAGGTTGAGATCTTCTGAAAATCTTCAGTCCACCATAAGAATGGATTTCCAATCCTTGGATATGGGAAGACTTTTTCTATCTTCAACACCTACGGACCCTATGCGAATACAATGGAGTTCTGGGAAAATTGGTTCCATATGGACACCATCTAAAAGGAAAATGTCATTCTGGGAGGAGACTTAAAAATAAACTTCACATTGAAAAGAGGAGAAATATGGGGGATGAAGGGGAGAGCAGATAAGCTCACTGATTTCTTCATATATCATTTTGAAGAAGCAAAACTTTGTGATGTTGAGCCTGTTAAGTTGTCTCCAACCTCGAGGAATAATAGATTTGGTAATGAAGGGATATCTATAAGGTAAGGTTAGAAAGATTTTGTTTGGGTGACAATATTATGTTGGAGGTCACTAAAATAAGATCCTGGGTAGGGTCTACTGGCTGCTCTGATCATTCTCCCATTTTTCTTCAACTTGAAAAGGATGACATAAAACCCCCGGGTCCTTTTAAGTTCAATCCTTTTTGGCTGCAGGATGAAGAATCCATATCATTGACTAGGAATGAATGGCTACATGTCAGGGAAGATCTTGAAGGCGGTTCATACCAATTCAATGCATCCTTGAAAAAGGTTAAAAAACTTACTGTGGAGTGGGCAAGAGGTAAGTTTAGTAGTTCACAACAGAACATTTCAGCAGTGGAAAATCATATAGCTCAAATTTATAACCAAAATATGAGTGAGGTTTTTATTGAAGATGAATTGCTCTTGCTTAAGAGATTGGAAGATTCTAAAAAGGCACTGTTGTGTTGGGAAAGTGCCTAATGGAGACAAAAAAGTAGGGCTACCTGGTTAGCACAAGGCAATGAAAATACAAAAAAGTAGGGCTAATTGTGCAGGATATTCAGGGAGCAGATGAAACCAGTGTTTCCAGTTTCAGAGGCTGGAATTGATCATTTTCAGTCTCTTATTAAAGAGCCCGCTGGTGCTAATATCGCTGAAACTTTGAAACTCTCTTCTTTTTTTCCTAGGTTTTTTTTAAGCTAATCAAAATGATCAATTGATGGGGCCGGTGTCAAAGAAGGAATTGAAGGTGGTGGTCCATTCCTTCCAGAAGGATAAAAGCCCAGGGCCAGATGGTTGGCTAACTGAGTTCTATCAAGGCTTTTTTGAGTTTCGTGAAGATGATTTAATGGCAGTGATGGAGGATTCCAAGATAACTGGGAAAGTCTTGGGTGGGTTAAACACTTCCTTTCTTTATTTGATACCCAAAAAGATGCCCCAAACACCTTTAAGGATTTTATACCCATATCCTTATGTAACTCTATCTATAAGATAATTGCTAGGAGGCTAAAACCTATCTTATCAGAGGTCATTTCCTCAGAGCAGATTGGATTCTTAAGTGGCAGGGAAATCCATGATGTCATGGGAGTAGCACCGGAAGTCTTAGACACCATCAAAAACAAGAAGTCGCATGCCTTCATCATCAAACTAGACCTCTCAAAAGCGTTTGACAAAGTCTCCTGGCTGTATTTGAGACTCATCCTTATTCATGTGGGCTTCTGCCTTCCGATGGTTAACTGGATAGAGTGATGCCTTAATTCTGTGTCTTTTCTTTACTTATCAATGCATCTGTGGCTTCTTTATTTAAGGCTACTACAGGGCTTAGTCAAGGGTGTCCTCTTTCACCTCTCCTGTTGTTACTAGTGGCAGAAGGGCTCAGCAGGTACTTGATCCAATTGAGTAGTTTAGGTGGTTTAAAAGGCATCAAAATTGCTAATCAGATATCTCTCTTTCATCTACTTTTTGCTAATGATGTCTTTTTATTCGGGAACGGATCCATAGGGGATGCCAATCTTTTCAAGGAGGTTCTTGGAATCTATATGAAGGCTACTAGAATGCAAATCAATTTTCAGAAATTCTCCTTGGCTTTCAGTGGGATTCTAGAGCGGCAGAGCAGGGCTCTCAACACCATTCTTCAGTTCTCAGATATCCTTTTCAAGGAAGGGTTCAAGTATTTGGGTTTCACTCTTAGGGCTAATGATTATGATTACAATGACTGGATTTGGATTTATACCAAAATTGGGAAAAGAATTCAGATTTGGGTTTGTATGTAGCTATCTCTTGGGGGGGGGAAAGGCTCACCCTCATTAAATCAGTGCTCAAGGCAACTCCTGTCTACTGGCAATCGATGGCCTTTATTCCAGAATCCATTAAGAATTCGAAAAAAGATTAGAAGGAAATGCTTCAATTTCCTAGGGAGAGTTAAGAAAAACAAGGATGTTATGGCTTTAGTGAACTAGAAAAAACTTTCTAGACTCAAACCACTAGGAAGTCGGGGTCTTAAGAATATTCTCATTTTTGGACAGGCCCTTGCTGCTAAAAGCCTTCAGAGACTCATTAAAGGGGATGGATTGTGGCACACAATCATGAGGCAAAAATACATTGAACCCTTATCTATTGAGAATTTGATCAGGAAGAAACCAAAGCATTCCCAAAGTTGTTCTATCTTTTGGAAAGCACTGACTTCAGCATTCCCTTTGATTGGTTATTGGCTGGCTTGGAAGATTGTTGACGCCATGAAGCTTAGGATTGAGTCGGACCCTTGGATTGATGTCCTTCTAAATGCTCTCCATTATCAAAATATTCACCTTTTGAGCGATGCCTATGCTTCTATACAGACAAATCCTTGGAGGGAAGTTTGGAAGCCTGCTGAGGTGTTAGGACTGATTGGAAACATGACTTTTGAGTGGGATTCTTACACCCAGCTGTTAATTGGTAGTGTTATCAAACTGAGACATGGGCAGGGCATTCTCTTTTGCTCTAAACAGTCAACAACGGGAATGTATGCTGCTAATGTGGGATATGCTTCTCTTTTTGTGGAGGAAGTTGGAGTTGTAAAGGAATGGTGGTGGAACAAAGTAAGGAAGCTTGCTGGGACCCTTACGACCAAACATTTTTTTGGGCTGGCCCTGTCAAACAAGGTATTACTTTTTGGATGTTATCCAAAAGCAGGCATGGAAAAGTCCCAGCATCTGCTTGCTATGCAGGGAGCATGAAGAAACCATTTATCATCTTCTAGTTGGCTGTCACTTTACTATGGAACTGTGGGCAGCAGCTAGGACGTTTTTTGGGGGTGCTGGCTCTTGGGGAGGTGTTTCTTATCTCAAGCCTTCCGAAACTGGTATGAGGATGCTAAGGTTGGGGACTTCAAAGCTTTCCCAATTACTGTAAGTTGGGCTATTTGGAGAACTAGAAATGAGATACTGTTTCAAGGAGCTTCCTTCTCTTCAATACAAGTTTTCTATAGGGTAAAATTCTGCTATGAGGACTATAAAGCAGTGAAAAAGGAAAAATCCATGAGACAGTTTACTGAGGAGGTGATTGATGAATCCCTTGGTGATTTTTTTATGGAGCCTCCAAGGATAATCCAGGGAAATGTGGAGAGGGGGGCAGACTTTCTCTCTCCTCTAATTTCTTCTCTTTCACTCTGGGGCTTGGGAACAGTACAAACAATTGGGCTGAACTTTCAGTGCTCTCTGCGCTTCTTAGAATTTCCAATGAGAAGAGGGTAAGCAGTTTACAAGTGTATGGGGACTCAAAACTCATTGTGACCTGGCTGTCCAGTTTGGGCCTTCAAGCAACCATGGATCAGGTGCTGGATATGAAAGTTTTTTTTTTTCCTTTATAACTTTCAAGCATGTCTTCCATGAACAAAACAGCATTGCAGATCGTCTCTCAAAATATGGGGGTTTTTTGGAGGCTGGCTGGATGAAAATTAAAGAGTCTAAGGAGGGTCATATATCTGACCTCCCTCCATTCTTCTTTCTCTAATCTTCTGCTGTAACTTCCTTTTGTTGGTTTGTTCTTAGAACCATTATCACCCTTTGGCTGGAAGGCACTGCTTTTATTTTCTGTCCATGCGCAGCATTTCTTGTTTTTTCTCTGGTTGTTTTTGGCTATGGGCTGGGTAGTTGCTCCATTGGTGTTTCAGGTTTTGGCATCTTTGATGGTCCATTGGGGCTATTTGCTCTCATATTGGCTTGAAATGTAATGTAAACCTTTAAATCTCTGAAATAAATACATTACGCTTTTTTATTTGAGAAAAAAAATAATATTTATCAACAGCCTCAATGACTGAGGACCTCTATGAACCTTGAAGGCTAGGAGATAGATGTGTTCTTTAAAACAACTTCGAGACCTGAGACTTTCTAAACATCTTACAGCACAAAGGTAATGACTTGAGTTGTTCTAGTAGACAATTGTAAACATCTTCTGAATGATACTAAGACGAGCTTTGATTGGTTGTGTCATTGCAACATATTTGGAGAATGGATCAATATAGATTACAGTGCAACTCGGCATTAGATAACTGACATTTCTATAAGCGTGCATTATATTACACCATAAATCATACTGCCCAATTAGCAACTACCAAGGTAACCTCTCCCTACATAAGGAAGGAGAGTTAACATATTATCTTTTGGTCCTACGTCTATAGAGGTAACATCTTTTTCAAATACACAAAATACTAAGTTATTAAGTATGACTCACTGAACCATAAACTAGAAGATAAAATATTGTTTTTGGAATGTTTTTTAGGAAAAATGAACTAAATTGGACATATGAGCTTTGGTTTGTATCTCCAAGACACATCAATCTATTCAAACATACACTTGAGCATCACAAAGGGCATTACATAAGAATGCTAGTGCCATCTAAGTGAGGCCAGGTCGGCTGACCAATAGTTTACAATTAGTGGCATTGACATCCTTGGACAAGGTGACACCGAAACAGCTCATGGAGTGCATCTTCTAGGTAAATAAGGTCCTCGGTCTATATGGACAAACATACACTTGTCCCATGATCTTTGAAGGAAAACCCTTAAGTGAATTATCCTTGAAAAGAATAAACTAATTCAAAACTAAGACAGTGATGTCGATTGCTATCGATTATTCAATGCTTGAGTAATCTATGCATTCTCTCCAACCCTAGCACCCCCTCGAGGTCCTCATTAAGCTTGGCATGTTGAAAGCTTTTGACAAGTGCAAATCGAAAATGATTGCAAATACTATGATGGCCTTCAGATTCTCCACTCTTGTGATCGCCTGAATCAACAGTTGTATTACACCTTATTTTGTGGCTATCAATGGTGACACTGGCCACCCTTTCACCCCTTCTCAAGGATTACAATAGGGAGACCCTCTCAATCACATCTCTTTATAATTCTAGTGGAATGTTTGAATGGGATGATTGCTCAAGCTAAACAAAAAGCTAAAAATCCATAGTCGTCCAACTACTGAAAGAGGCAGTAGTCAGTTTCATGAATATCCCTTTAAGGAGAAAAAGAGAGATACTAAGTGGCTTGGAATTCCAAGGCAAACTTCCCCTCAAATATGTGGGATTCCATTTGCATGTAAACTTAAGAAAAAGTTCCATGGATACCTAAGACTTGAGGATGAGGGGACCGGGGCACTAGGGATAGGGGTTTTAGGACAGCAAAATATTTCCCAAATTTTGGGGGCAACTGAGGGTAAGATTATTAAAATAATATATAAAAAATATTATGTAAATTTTTTTAACTTTATTCGATGAAATTTAGAGGTTTAAAGTTTATTAAATGTTTTTCAGGGTACTTTCAAGATTAGGGTTCGATGTTTTTGTACAAATTTGAAATAACAGCTTTTTTTGGAAGTGTTATATTTTAAAGTAAAAGAGTCTGAAAAAAAAATTTAAAAATTAAAAATGGTAAAAAGAAATAAAAATATTGGGGACGTCCCCTATAAGTCCTCATGTCCCTGAAACATCCAGGATGTCACCAACATCTAGGGGATGCATCCCCACACAACATTGGGAAAAACATTTTTGGGAGGCTAATGCCAATCAGCTCCAACTCAAACTATCTAGGTGGACCCATAATGGCTATTGTTAGCAGGTTGCATACAAATTTTATGACTTTTACGAGTTGTTCTTCAATCTGTCCCAGTATATCTACTTTCCTTGATCCTATTCCCTTAAGCAGGTAGCTCAGCAAATCATTACAATTCAATGTAACTTTCTTTGGAAAGGAGTTGATAGTGATTTCAAGTTTCCTCTAGTGGCTTGGTTTCATTAATGTCAAAGGACTCATACCGGAGGTTTAAATCTCAAACTTGGTCTTGCTTTCACCATGAAAGTGGCTTGGCATCTTCAATCTGACCTCTCCTCCGCTTGGAGCTAAATTCTCCACGGAGATTAATTCTATGACCCGACTATGTATCCTCTCCAAACTCCTCCACGCACACTGACCAAATTAATTCAAAAAGGGCTTTCACTTCTGCAAGGACATGTCACCTGGAATATTGGCAATGAACAACATGCAAAATTCTGGAAGGACAAGTAGGATGTCATTCCCCCCTTGATAAGCTAGGCCTCTCCGAACTCAAAAGAGAAATGCAAAATGCTGGTCACGTCTTTTAATCTCATTACTGCTAGCAAGGTTTGCATTCAATGAAGGAATGGAACGTCAAGGAGTTTCATAGAATTGGCCATCATCTTCCGGCTCAATTGGACATTTTATTCCAAGAATTAAATACAAAACATGTCCTCTTATCTCAGTTCAAGGATCAGATTGTATGGCCACTCACTTCCACTAGAAATTGTACAGCAGCTTCTGCCTATCAAACTATTGCTACTTGTACCAGACAACATAATCCTCAATGGGGAAAAGTCAGTTCTCAACCTGTTTGGCCAAAAATAAAAGCATTATTGTGGCTGCTCATGCATGATGTTCTCCTGATTATGGGAAATCTCCGCAAATGTGGCTGGATTGGACCTTCAATATGCATTAATTTTCAGAGCAATGATGAAACTATCAGTCATCTTTTCTCAGATTGCCCCTTCTCTCAAACTATTTTGCATACTTTGGCACAACAGTCCAACACTCAATTTCACTGACCCAACACAATAAACAGGCTTCTACATAATTGGGTCCCCGCTAAGGACTGATAAGACAGCTCTCCACAAGCTACATAAGACAGCCCCAAGGTTTATACTCTGGGATATTTGGAAGGAGTGAAACAGCCAGATTTTTGACAATATCTCACATACCACCACTGAAGTGATCCTCACTCTCAAAGTTCGAATGAATAGCAGAACACTCATCTCTCTATCCTCAATGCCTAGCCTACCACTCAGTCAATCCTCTTGATTTGACAATTTTTCAAACATGGCAAATACCTTTTCATTGTCAGCTAATTAGCTTCTCTCTCGATGACACCCCTACCTGGATTTCTCCGCAATTTGATTCGTACACACTTGATTTTGATGGAGCATCCAAATGCAATCGATGATCTACTGGTATTAAATGGAATATTCATGACTCCCATGGAACCAACATGATAAATATTTTGAAAAGTATAGGAGTACAAAGTAACAATATTATTTAATTGTTGGCTCTTCTCTATGGAATTCAAATAGCCTTCAACAATGGTATTAAACCTCTCTACATTAAAGGAGATTCCTTTACTTCTCGGTCAGGTGCAAAAAGCTCTTGTAGATAGTTCAACTCAGAAAACTGCAAACACAATCAACCATTGGAAAAGGAGAAATATATCTCTCATATTATTCTTTGCCTTCAAATGGGAGATGTTCACATCCAGCATCAAAAATGACATCACAATACAGTGGCTGATGGATTTGCTTCTCGTGCTATACAAGAAGGCCAAAGTCATGAGTTCCATCTCTACAAAGGTTTGATGGAGGTTCCTAAGACAACACAAAAACTGGGATCTTAGAGAAAATTGTCGCCTCCAACGGTTATGAGGATGAATAATACTCTTCAATATTCATGGATGCTTAACCCTTTCCTCTCCAACTGATTTATACTCTACATGTTTTACGTCACTTTTGGTTAGTACTACTTTCCAATCAGGGAGGTGGCTTATTCTTCAATTGAGTTTAAATGCCACTAGCACGCCCTTTGCTCCCATGTTGGATGCTCACTCCTTGACTAGCCTTCCTTTCTATTTGAATTCACTGGCCCTTTTATTATTTTCCCTTCATCTTACAATAGCTTTTCCTTTTGTAACCCACTTCTTATCTTCCATTGTTCACATTACTCTTCCTTGTTTGTTTTGAACTATATGTCCCTTCATCCCTTCCCACTCTTTTTTTTCACTTTCTCTTTCCCACATTTTGGTGCTTAATCTTGCTAATGTGACATTATTCGTCTTAATGATCGCATTATTTTGATTTTATTCTCTGCTCAATATCTTATCTGTTCCCCTGATTACATTTATGTTGTCACATGGGTTTACTGAGAGATATCTTTTGCCCCAATGTCCCTATCTGCACATCAAACACACCACTTTCTTTTTCCCTAATAACACAATGTTACAGACCCCATTGAGTTGTAACTCCTCGCAACTCACAACATCTCACACTCATCTTGCCGCTTGCTTCAATGTCGGTTCAAATACCCACATGGCGTTTTAACACCACTTGGCTTTCTTAGACAAGCCTCCTTTATTAGCCACTATGGCTGCACACAATTTTACAACCAAGGTTCCTCAATCACAATATGTCCCCGTAAACTATAATCACCAAACTGTGATTTGTCAGGTTTTATATCAATTTGTTTGAAGGGTTTTCCTATCATGTCCTCATTGATTTTCAAGCTCCTTTCCACACTGCATCCCTCTCAGCCATTGTCTTTCTCAGCAATGGTACCACAGTTTCATCACTTTTCTAATTATCAAGAAATAGAAAAGTAGCAGCAAACCAAGGCACAGGATGACAACATCTTCTTGGGAATGCACGGAAGATCTGTTGATGACAAGGGATGAGTCCACCGACTAACGTCATAAATAAATTTAAGAAGGAAAAAAAATCATCCTATCTGCATTGTTCCGTTAAATATATTGGAGTCAAGCACTCTTGTCATCAATACACCTTAGATGAAATAAGTTTGAAGAGTGAGTTTAAATCTCTGTTAATAAATTGGAATCATCTACTTCAACTTTGCAAACATTGTGGGTAGTCGGAGCAATCACATCCATTAATCACCACTCAAGTGAATGCTGGAAGGACCCCTGCTTTCATGTCTCCCTGTCTAGCCCTTGGTTGGAAAGCATGGCTTATAAAGATCAACTTCTTTTGCAAATGCAAATGTGGAGGTGAAGAAAATCATGGTACAAAAAATTCTGTTTTGAAGAGGATTGATTGGAAGGACTGGCAGCAAGCACCTTAAGCTTATCAGAGGAGATGGAGGTCGAGTGACATTCACCTTGGCCTGGACAAAATCATGTCATGGAATCCTACATCTCTTGCTAAGGATCTTGCTCTTCATGCTTTCATCAAGATCGATGAGGAATAGTCTCCCTCAGGCCATCAATTTGTGCCTGCCATTTGCAATGCTCACCCAGATTTTAAGCAATCCTCGGGTATGCTTCATGGATAAAAAATGTACTCCTTACCACCATAATGTTCATGCTATCAGCCTTCGCTGTGGCTTACTTCCTCCTCATTCTTCACAAGGCTCTCTCAAAGCTCGTCAACATGCAAAGACCATGCCAATGTTCATTCAAGATATCTCTCATTTGGGGAGCCTTTCCCCTTCCACCTCTCATAGCAATAGTATCCCCCACTTTGGACATCATCAATCCGGCAATTCTTCAGCTTCCCAACATGACAATCCTTTTGTTCCTCCCACTGGAGCGATGGGTTATCATGCTCCCCCTCCTTTACATCCCCCTTCTAACACATCATCTGCTACTTCTCAAGTAGGATGCTCTTCTATTGCTTAAATGGATGCAACTTTAAGAGATACTCTGCACATTAATTCTAAACAAACCATAGTTCAAAATGTTGAAACCCTAACAGCTGAGATAAAGGACAAATGATTCACTAACCTTGTTCTTGAACACTTCTATGTCCAAATGATGGCTTATCAGGAAACGTTATAGCAAAGGTTGGAGAATCAGGAAATTATATGAAATTCATCACAGAGATGGTGGCTCGTTTGAATTCAAAGAACAGGTCACATGAAGCCATAATGGACACAATGTCCCACCCCACACCTCAATCCAAATGCCCAACTCAACCGGAGAGACCTCTAACAAGCATCATTCATGGGGATCTACAGATGATCAACCTCTTTCATCCTCTGATTTGTGAGCCTTGGCCTACTTGGGCTCATGATACGATGAAGAGTATTGACATGAGCCACAAAGGGAAAGAATGCAGACAGGATTCTCAAAATCCTTAATCTTTGGTCCCTTCTTTGGAAGGCTTGGAAACGTCTATAACGAACTTTCCATAGCAACAGCTTTAAGTTTAAACAGTGTTCTTTTGAATTTCTCCTCTCATGTTGAGGAAAACAGGTCTTACACTCTCGATATCTTCATTTTTATATTTGCATTGGCTTAACATGGTGATATCTTTAGCATGGTAAACGTCAAAATGGTGGTGCTTTTGTTTACGTGATTCTATTTTGTTTGCAGTGTGGGAATCAAATTTATGCAATCCTTTTCACTTATTGCACCAGTTTCACACTTGTAACGAACCTTGAGTTGAATATCGTTGTAAGATGTTTTCCAAATTTAATATATATTTGACCCTTTTTTCAAAAACAATGCTCGAGTAATCTATAGTAACCAAACTAGAAACATCTTAAAATTATAACAGAAACCACAAATCCAAATGAGTTACCTTTGCTACAGTAAGGCCAATGGGGCAAGGGCGATGTGGAGATCGCGTTGCAAGTACTCCCATCTTGCCACCTTGCAATTTTGGCACTCTCACCTATCTATGTCAAATACAGATTACAATAAAACAAAATTCTATCTATGTCAAATACAGATTACAATAAAACAGAATTCATAGCACTCCATACTACCATGTATTTCTCTCTGACAAAGATATCTCCCATGATGCACTAAAAGCAACAGTTTCTCTCATCCAAGAATAGAAAAAATATAAGCAAAAAAATGAGTTTCAACCAAAATTGAACCAGCCACAAGACCTTTGCTTTGAAATTTGAATGTGCCGGTTGGTCCCACAACCTTGGCAAATCGGTATTCATATGGAAAACATATAGAATCCAACAATGGGAGTATCCTGCAAGTCCTTCTAGGGCAGCTGAAGGTATTCCACCTGAATATAATATCAAGCATGCCCTAGCAGAGGGCACAAGTAGTGGCTGTCGTGGTGTTCCATTTCTGCAAAAAGGCAACGAACTTAATACTTGTCAATTTTTATAAAGGTTGTTTCCTGAAGTGCATCGTTAAATGATAAACATCTAATATGTGACCAACTATTTATCATTCAGCATGAATTCATTTCAAGCAATTATTTTTTTTATATACTGAAAGTCCACACAAAGACATCACATCTTTAAAATAGAAAAACTGTTGGTTATCGAAGTATTGCTATTGAATGTAGTTAATGTCATGAAATAGAAACAAATCAAGCACTCACTATTGAGAGGGGTATTACAAAATAACCGTTTCAAATGTGCAGTTGAGAGTAAAAGAAAGAAAAAGTATCACAAGGACGACAAATAAATATTAACTTGATTCAACTAACAAAGAGATTCAAAACAGCAAACTGGCCATCTTAGAAAGTGTGATTGCATGAAAGACTTTTGCAATCTTAACTAAACACAAACTTTGATAAAATAAATGAGCTGTTCAAAAGGATCTCATCTCCGAAATCAAATCCAATAAAGCCCCAATAAGCCAGAAAAACATCCTAGAACTAAGTTATAAAAATGCTGGATTAAGTTTTAAATGCCAGCATTTTATAACTTTAACCCTAGAAAATATACCAAAATAGAAACAAAATGTATAACAAAACATAGGTACTGGCAACCGAATGCACTCTCATAGGAAGCCCTAATCTATATATTTTATGGCAAAATGTGCAATAAATCAAAGACCAATCTGGTTACAGTTTTGTTCAGAATTTGCCTTTGTCTTATGATTCTTCGTACCTTTTATTAGATACAAGCCATACAATGACATGTATGCCCATGTCTTATTTAGTTTGGTTCTCTTCTTTGTTAGGTCCTCCATTTTTTGAAACAATATGGTCTAAATTCGCCAACCACAAATTATAAGCATATCCAAAAATATTTAATAAGATAAAAATTTCCAACACAATCCCCCGATTAGAAGCCTTTAATCATGAATAGCTCATTGATGGTAGAATAGATCTTTACTTTATCACGTATTTTTATGTGCATCATAACTTCATGTTATAAATATACATTACTTGTGAAGTTTATTACATATATCTCCAACTGATGCATGAAGGACAAGTGTCATTCATGTGGAGACTAATCATGTATATATTTGTAACATGTGCACGATTCCTTATACACAAAATTCAGTGATTCTTTGGAAGGTAAACTAATTCTACCGCAAATTCTATGCCTATGTGTTGTTTATATTTTCTCTTATCTGATATCCCATTTCTCACATTTGGTATATGAGATATCAAAGCCAAATTTCTGCTTTATGAAATGCTAAACCTTCTGTTTGGCGTGAAACTTTAATATACACTATATTGCATTTCATAGATCCTCCTCTCCTGTTGAAGCATAACTTGATTCAGCCTCCATTCGGTGTTTGTATACGACCTCATGAATGTGCCAGAAACAAGCTCATCCGTACAGGTTGTAGTTTAACCAGTCAAAAGGTCCAAATGGTACGTCTGTATGACGTTTTTTGGTAACCTTGTGATTCCTACCAAAGAACAAAACGGTCAAGCTGAATATTTGAAGTAACGCTTTCTTGTTTGACATAATCCTAAAATTAATATGCCCTTTTTATTTAAGAATATTTTTAACAGAAGTGGTTTTCAAACAATGTTTGGCCTTTTCGAAAGCCAAAAAATGGAAAAATAAAATCAAAAATAGGGCATCTTGAATGGCACGCATTTGTAGAAGATTTGAGACAAAATTACCAAAATTTGTAATGCCTTTATTATTGGCTCATTATTAAGGTCAAAAAGAGCCAGTGAATAAAAATTATTATCTGTGTCCTTGAGTCGAGGCTGACTTAGGAATCTTGTCCTTGTGTTCTTTTTTGTTGCAGATATTTTTTTAGTAATGGCCTGGGATATCGATTCCCCCCTTCCCCTTGCCTGGATTCAGGTTCTGGTTCGGTCCAGATTCACGTGTGGATTCATCCAGTGTTTGTCCTAGGCAACCCAGAGTGAATTTGGAGCAAAATCATAGGGAAAATCGGGTTTTTTAATTTTTGTCAAAATTCGACATTAATTAATGATTAAAAAAACACAATGCAACCTACAAGCTAACGTAAACACAAAAACATAATTTAAAAGAGCATGAAACACAAAAGCAAAACACTTACCTCTTATTATCTCATTGCATACTTACATCACATTGCTCATCTTAGGTTAAAACTTCATCAAAATGCATTGTTATCATCTTCCTACGATAGTAGGAGTGTCCATTTGCTGTCAAGGTGATTGAGGAGCTTTAACAGAGGAGGATTCTTGGATTGAAGGTATGGTTTTACCTTCTATTGTTTTTTTTTTCATTTTGTTTTCAGGCTTCACATGCTTTTTTCATTCTTGATTTCTTTTTTTTTTTTTGGCCATTTACTTAACAAATTGTCAAGTACGTGTAGACTATGCTCTAAATTTTGTTTTGTTTTTGTAAAAATGTGTTGGTTTTTAAATTTGCAGCTAGAAATACTACAATGTCAACAAGTTCTACCTCTGTGGACCAACCCCGATTCAAAATTGATCAACAATCGCCACTTTGGAATATGTGACAATGTTATAATAAGTTCCAAATGGTGGGGGTATATTTGGCGATGCCATAGTTGCAATGTTAGGTAACCTAGCTCATACAATCAAGGGAAAGCACACTTATGTGCTTGCCCGAGGAAGAAGGATAATCCGATTCCAACAAAAACTATTCTTCAATACATCGAAGAGCAAGAAATGGATCTCAATCGAAAAAGCCACCGATTGCCCCAAGTCCCATAGCGGTTCCCCAATTGTGACCACAAGACATCCATTTTTGGTGACATCCTCCACACATGAAGATCTCTCACACGAGAACAAAAGGGCCATCGGAAAGGTCTTTTCAAAACGAGGCCAAGGACATTGCCAATGAGCACATCATGCAATGTGTCTTTGCAAATGGATTGTCCTTCAATGTTGTCAAGTCACCATATTAGCAGGCAATAGTGTGATCGATCAACAACACCCCAAAAGGGTAAAAGGGCCAGAGTATGATAAAATCCACACCATCCTATTGGTGAAGGAAAAAAACATGTTGAGGATTTTTTGCAACCAATCAAGGATTCATGTGCTCAACTAGAGGTGTCTATTGTTTTCGATTGATGGAAAGATGCAAGACATAGGCCTTTAATCAATGTGGTTGCAACGTGCCCTAAATGGGCAATGTTTTTAAAAGTCTTCAATTGCGAGGGGCATGTGAAAGATGCCCACTTCATCACCAATATGCTCTTCGAAGCTACTGAGGATGTCCAAGTCATAACAAACAACTCCAAATAATTGCAAGGCCGTGAGGATGTTGGTGGAGGCGAGGTATGCGCACATTTTTTGGACACATTGTGTTCACCCACTCAAACTCATATTGCACAATGTGGGTAGCAAAATCGAGTGGACCAAGCACATGTATGCCAAGACTAAGAAGGTTCAGATTATTTTCGTAAACAATCACATCTCCCAAGCCATCTTCAGATCGGTCTTGAATTTCAAGCTATTGAAGGCAAGTGAAACATTTTTTTTTTTTAGTAATTTTAATTTCCAATTTAAATAATTAAGTTTTATATCTATTTTGTTTTTTAAATTTTACATTTAAATAACAAAGTAGATAAATTGTAAGTTTTTCAATCCAATAATATATTATTGTAAATATTTTAATTTTTTTTGTTTTAAATTGATAATAAGTTGTTGAGACTCAATTCACCACACATACAATTGCCTTGAGACGACTTGTGAAGGTGCAAGAGGCACATAACAGTATGGTCATCAGCCATATGTAGGGTGTATGGAAGGAGTCAAGCAAAGAGCAGGCCCAAAGAGTGAAAAAATAAACCTAGGTGACAACTAGAGAAGATAAATATATTAATGTCCAACTAATGACCACAAAAGTAGGTCAAAGGGACGGCAAATTACATAAATGTGTCAAGAAAAAGCGGGAAACCAAAAAGGTCTCCAAAAACAAGAAAAACAATGCTGAAAGAAATAGTATAAAGCATGGCAAAGACCAACCACGCTCAAAGTCAAAGAACCAAAGGACCAAAAAGGGCCACGACCAACCACGCTCAGGTCCAAAGAAGGGAGCAGAAGAAATGAGCAACCCCCAAGAATCTCTAAACATCGAGAGCACGAGAATGAACCATGAGAAACAAGAACCAAAAGGGAACCCATCAAGAGTTCGATCCAACTCTCCTAGCATCCAAGGCCGACGAGAAGAAGCTCTGAATAGAAGTGACCTGAAGCAGAGGAGGTATGATACTTGGTCTTTCCTCCAATCCTCCGCCTAGAAGGAAAAATCCTCTGTGAAGATCTGGTGGATCTAGTCTGTCTCCTAATGCCGGGTTTGAAGTGAATATGCTAATGAAAACTTGGAGAACTGTGAGTAGAGTCTCTGGGTCGCACTGATTTGGAATGTGAGGCTGTATTGATGTCAATCTATCGCTTAGTGCCTCTCCTCGAAGGTAGCAAAGTGAAAAAGGCAGTAATCCGCTGAGTGGAGACTGATCTAGTGGGTCTCTGAATAAAATGATCACGAAGCTTAAGAGCTTATTGTATATATAAAGCCAAACATCTTTGGTCCTCATATCTGAAGAAGTCAGAAAGAGTCTGTGTCCTCCTAAATAGGTAGTGAAATCTCTCCCTGATCTCATAGTATATGGGACATCATAAGATGAAGTGTTCCTTGAACTTCGTCTCCTACATGCTGCATAACTGAGAAATCCAGTTTGCTCAATCAATCTGGTGGTTTGTCTCAATACTAACCCTGTGGCAACCCATTCGAAACTGTCCTAATGGGATGCGAAGAGAGTACATCCAGTTACAGAATGAATACTGTGAGCGGATGATAAACCCATCACTCAACTCCAAGAAGTGCTCTGCATAAAATACCATCTTTGGGTGTAACCCTCCAAGAGGGTTTACCCAAGTAGTATGAATAAATTATCTGTAAATATCATTCCTAATACTCTGGTTCAGCTCCTGTCTAGTGGATAGAAGACAAGCCGATACATCCAAGGAGTACCTAAATGGAGGAAGTCGGTCCACCCTGATTCCCACATATTCCAATAGATCAGAAACCCCTGTATACCAACAACGTCCTCGGGTCGAGGGTGCTGTGAGAGCAAGATTCTCTGAGGAACACTATGCTAAGTATGGATATCTGTCACGCCCACTCACAGAATCAGCAAACCTCCATATGCAATTTATGAAAGAGATCAGATCAAATATAGTCTCTAATCGGAAGGGTCGAGCTCCAAACTCTGCAAGGATAATGTGTTGGGGAACTGTCTGCTTGCATCTGATAATGCGGCGAAGGAAAAGTGTCTGGACCCTCTCAACAACAGCCCAATCACTCTCAAGTAAAGAGGGCCCCCAAACTACAAATCCATAGAGAACTGTGGGTCTAATAAGTGTCTCCATGAGTGACATCTTGGATGAGATATCCTAAAAGTGATGCCGAAAACACTGTCGTTAAAGGGCTCGTGTATATTATTTGTTGAGTTTCACATAGCCCATTATGAGTATGATTCGATTCATTGAGATGGACCAGCCATGTTTGGGAGAATTATATGATGGTGTCAACTCAATAATTGAGAAGATAAAGATCATCATAAATGCAAAAAAGCAAGATCCCAAAGAGACATTTTTCAAACAAGTACATTCAATCCTCGTTGATCGGTGAAACAAAATGACCACCCCACTGCATCTCCTTGCCTTTACATTGACTCTTAGATTCTACAACACCGAAATCATTTCTTTGTCGAGGTAGGTGCCACTATATAAGTATGTTGAAGTGGCTAAAAGGTATAAGTTAGCCTTCTCTAGGTTCTTCCTCAAGCTTAAGGTAGAAGACATGGTGATGAGCAAGTTTGGGAATTTCATTACCTCGTAAATGCAAAAGAGCAAGATCCCAAAGAGACATTTTTCAAACAAGTGCATTCAATCCTTGTTGATCAGTGGAACAAAATTACCACCCCACTGCATCTCCTTGCCTTTGCATTGACTCTTAGATTCTACAACACTAAAATCATTTCTTTGTCAAGGTGGGGTCCACCATATAAGCATGTGGAAGTGGCTAAAAGGTATAAGTTAGCATTCTCTAAGTTCTTTCTCAATCTTTAGGTAGAAGACATGGTAATAAGCAAGTTTGGGAATTTCATTACCTCCCAAGGTCATAGCCCTGGTGCTCTTCGAAACAAAGGATGCTCATATGTGGTGAAACCACCATGGCCAAGGATCCATGCACCTGTAGCCTCTTGCAATCAAAATCTTGTAATAAGTTTTTTATTTTTAAAGTTTGTAACTCTCTTTTTGTTTTAAAATTCAAGTTTGAGTTTTAACTTTTAACTTTTATAAATTTAAATATAGGTTGTGAGTTGATATTCTTCTGAGCATAATTGGAGTTGGTCTATATACATTCCAACTTGCGCCTTATAACGAATAAGAATACAGTGTATAAGGGACGGGCATTGAAACATTGGGATGTAGATCCAGAGGATGTTGACTTGGATACTTCCATTTCCCACCATTCATTACTTGGCATTGACACTTCTTTGGCGACACATAGCGTAGCTAGCAAGAGTGATGGGAGTGCTAATCCTTATGGTTCTAATGAACTACAACATGATGTTGATGTTGATGTTGTTGTTGATGCTCTCGATGAAAAATAAAATGACGATGAATATTAATTTTGATGTAATAAATTATAATTAATATTTGTGATTATCATGACATTTGGCATTCAGTTAGCATTTTGTGGTTATTTTGTTTTTTATGTGCATACTATGTAAGTAATGTCATTTAATTCCTAATTATTAGGCTAGAATTTTTCTATTTTTGTGCACGGTAGTACCCAAAATGAACTCAATGCCAAAAAAAAAATATTGTACCATCAAACCCATACCCAAAACAAACTGGAAACTTAGGTAATGGTGAATTTTGAAAATTTATTGAATGCTCTGCTAAAAATTTAGGCACCTAGAAAAATAAAATTAAATAATTTATGATGTTAAATGATCATTAGGGACACACAAGTGGATCGAAGTGGTGGGGCAGACACTATGATTTCCAGTATCACCAAACCCAATTCTGTGGTCTACAGTAAAACGAATTTGGACACTATGGTCTGCAGTACCACCAAGAACCAATATTCTACTCAATCGAGGCCCCTACGAAGTGCTCCACCATATACCACACCAACAATTCCATTGGTGTAGGCTGGTAGCGGTCCTAGTTTGCCTTGGCAGTATATCTATTTCAGTTGTTTGTGGCACTGATCCTCCCATATGCCTCGGGGAGTTCCACCATTACAACATTACACAGCTCAACCGTAACCATCAGCTATGTCACAAGGTGTGGTGAATTTTTACCCTTTGATTTTTTACCCTAAATTTCAAAAATCAGTGTCTTTTTGCCATAGAAAAGTTCAGCAACAGTCAGAAACGTGCAGTTAAAAAACAGCGTGTTTTCTGCATTGAGTGGAGGGCAAAGGACAAGTTATCTGTTGTAACCTGTACATGGAGGGCAAAACACAATTTTTCTGTTGTGTTGTGCATGATAGGCCTCTGCAAAGGGAGAAGCAGCAGCATTGAGTCGTAGAAGAGCTGAGGGTGACTGGAGGTGCTGACTCGCTAAATGGAGGTGTTTGTTGTGCAGAAGCGGAGGTGTTTGTTGTGCAGGTGGAGCCCATGGTAGCAGCAAAGTAGGTAGGTCTTTGATTTACATCTTGTGACTTAGGTTTATTCATTACAATCACGATTTTATAGTTTATTGTTTTCTTTTAAGGTTTTATGTATATTTTTTATTTGTTTATTTTAATTTTTTTATTTAAGTTTTTTAATTTTTCTTTTATCTTTTTTTAATTTTTTTATTTTAGTTTTTAGTTTTATTTTTATCTTTTTTAATTTTACATTTTAATTTTTAGTTTTAGTTTTATCTTTGTTAATTTATATAGTCTTTTTTTTAAATGATTTTATTTTTTTTATTTTTGCTTATTTTAGTTTTAAAATATTTTAAGTTTTTTTGTTTACTTATATATTTTTTATTTCATATTTATAGATTTTAAGTTTACATTTATAATATTATATTTATTTACATTTTACCTTTTTTAATTTTATATTTACTTTCATTTTAATGAATTACTATTTTTTAATATTAAAAAAATCTATTATTCTAACTTAATGACACTTTTTTTCAAACTTTATTAATTGGCAAACTTGAACCAAACTTTATCCTTGTTGAACTCGAACTCCATCTCGAACCTTGTAACTTAGACCGTCAGAAAACTAAATTCAACCATTACATCATGACGCAGCTCAACCAAATCCAACAGAAAGTGAAGAGCCCCCTGTGGATGAGAAACCACTCCATCTTCCATAACAGTTTTGTTCCCTCTACGCCATTGTATTTCCATACATACACCCACAGATAGAAAGATAGGAAGAAGATAGAGAGAAAATAGACAACCATTCATCTCTTTCAAGAGAATGACATATTCAGATTAATAAAATTCCGTTCCAGTTCATATCTTTCATGTCTCATTCTCCAGTTTTGTATTCTTGATTACTACTTGCTTCCACATATAATACAACTGTGTTCTAGCAGTTTTAAGCGTTGTCCACTGGATATTTCCCGATAACGGGATCACTCAATGGAACCACAGTTAGACATGAATCAAATGCAGCAGCTCAGGCCGAATTTGATGTAAGAGTACAATTGCTTTAACAATTTTAGACAGGTCAAAAAGTGCGAATATCATAGAAAATGTACACGATGCCACAAGTGTAAAGGAAGCTTGGAATGCTATTACTACCCTCTATAGAAACAAAAATGAAGCTTGTGGCTCAAGACTTCAAATCAATTGTATAGTCTCAAATTGACTGATTCTATAGCCCAATACATGCAGCTCACTAAAGAGATTATAAAATGTTGAATACAATTGCTGAAACTGTCACTAATAAGGAGTTAACTACTGTCACTTTGGAAAGCTTGCCCAAATCATATGACCGTTTTTGACACCAGTTTGACAATTAGTTTCAATAAACTGAAGAATTGTTGCCACATGAGCCATTGCTCAAAGAGAAGAAGGAAGTAGAATCCCCTAGAGCCTATTCGGAAAAGTAAAAGGAAAAGAAAGCTGTTTGACAGAAGAATGATCCTTCAAAGAACGAGGTATCTCATGGATAAAAGGAGGACCTGAAAAGGTCAAACAAGTCAATAATTTTTTTAATTGTGGCAAGCCAGGGCATCATCAAAAATATTGTAGAAAAAGGCTGTATGATTGGTAGAAAAGAAATCAATCCGGTCACCATGCAGCAAAAGAGAATTCAAAGGAGGAAAGCCTCTATATTGTGGCCTGTCAATCCAAGCATATAAGAGAAGAAAAATCTTGGTAGATAGACAAGATGGGTATGTCATATGACTAGAAAAGAGGAGTGGCTCTGAAGTATCAATGAATCAGAGGAACAAACAATAACTCTGGGGGACAACATTGCATTAGCAATCACAGAAGCCAGAAAAGCACCCGTGACCACGCCCAATGGAGAAAAGATTTACATTGGAGATATTTTCTATGTACCTCGACTGAAAAAAAAAGTTTGATTTTTGTCAACCAGATTGAGAAGAAAAACATGACTGTGCTCTTCCACAAAGGAAAATGCACCATCAAACATGAGAAACAAAGATCTGTAGCTGTAGGTACTGACGATGATATAGCCTTCACAAAATTAATGGACAGTCTCCAAGTCAGAAAGCTGTTTGTTCTGACAATCTAGAGACAGCTTTGATACAGAACGAAGCCAGCTTGGATCTACAGCCTTGACATCTAGCTTGTACCTCATTGGATCCCTTGTGGTGGTTTCTTTGAGGGGCCTTCCTTTCACAAGGCTACAAAATTAATGGTTTTTACGAAATTAATGGACAGTCTACAAGTCATAAAGCCGTTTGTTCTGACAATCTATAGACAGTTTTGATATAGACTGAAGCCAGCTTGGATCTACAGCCTTGACATCTAGCTTGTACCTCATTAGCTCCCTTATAGTGGTTTCTTTGAGGGGCCTTCCTTTCACAAGGCTATTTGTATTTGTATTTGGATCATATGGCTTTATCTTTTTTGGCTTATCTAGGGTTTACACACGTTGGGTTCTCCCATTCTAGGAATGTGTTTTCCTTGTTTTAGGGTTACTCTTTTTGTTCTTTGAGTTATTTTTACCACTGCTTGATATTATAACTTGATGTACTTTCAAGATCCATTGACCTACTTTGGTCATTTATGGACATTAAGATATAATAAAAAAGGAGAATTCACATAACTTCGAAAGATCAAGGACATTAGGGGTATTTGAAAAATTGTAATTTCAAATTTATGCATAGATTGAATACAGTATATGGACTTCAAAAGAATACAGTTGATAAATATTTGTGTGAAGCTTGTATCATCGGTAAACAACATAGAATAGTTTGAAAGAGATGAATCCTGGAGAGCTAAACAAAAGTTGGTATTAGCACAAACAAATTTGTGTAGTCCCCTGTCAACAACATTACTTGGAGGTTCTTCTTGAAAGCCATTCCTTTCAAGAACATAGGTGTATCTTCCCGAAAAAAAGACAAAAGAATTACAAGGCATTTAAAAAATTCAAGCTAGAAGCTATAAATGACAGTGTTACGTGGATGCATCCCCCCCATCCGTCAGATGTTTGGGATGTTTTGGGGACGGGAAGAATGGGGGGAACATCCCCCAGCAGTACCAAAATACGAAAAAAGAGAGGGCATACCCTAAATTTCATCCCCCTTTTTAGGGGACATTTCAAGGGTGTTGAGATGTACCCCACACACACACACATATATATATTTAAATATTTCAATATTAGTACAAATATCTTAAATATATTTATCTGGAAAATGTTGAGAAATATCAATTTTGAGGCATCTATCTTATAGTTTTTATTATTTATATACTAACTGATTAAAGACTCCATTACATTCTCCACAGATTTCCCGTTGATTAGTGATAGATGGTCTTAATCTAGCTGCACCACTACATCAGGATCGAAAACATCTTTTCATGACAAAAAGAACAAGCTCCAAACTCCACTATATGCCCAATATGTCACGATTATTTTATCGCCTTCTCCAAGCAATAAGAAAAACTCTCGCATGATAGTCAAATAGAGGTGAAATTTAAATCGGCCATTTTTACTAACATCTCACACTATTACAATCCACCACCGCAATTGTAGGTTATTCCTATCGGCGTAATTATTTTTTTGTTTTTTAATATATTATTAAATATTTTACCAATCGTTCCCTCGTCATCTCCAAAATTTGAAAAACAATTAGCCATCCCAGAAACCGCATCCCCCCCGTCTACAAGCCTTAGGTAACTATGATAAATGAAAGTGGCCTAACAAACAAAAAATAATAGGGTCTTATAATGGATACCTCCAATGAAATTGAAAAGTTTTGTTCGCATGGAATCAAGAAACAATTGACACCTCCTCATATACTTCAACAAAATGGAGTAGCAAAAGGGATGAATATAAATCTTGTTGAGAAGACCGAGTCAATAATGAAGGCAAAATGCCTTTCTACATCTTTTTTCGAAGCAACAATATATTACAAATATTACACTAAACAAGGCATGGCCAGAAAGCCTACAGCAATATCCTTTGGATGATAGGCTACTACGCACATCCAAAATATAACAAACTAAAACGCACATCCCAAAGGATATTACCTGTATGCATGTATCCCACCACGTTATCTTTGAAGAATGTAACAAATAGATTGATTTGGGCCAATTGCAGATTCAGCAAGATAAAGAAAGATTCAAACACAATCAGGGTCAAATTTATCTCGCACATTGATTCCCGACACACCTTGACAAATAATAATGAAGATTAAGATCCTTAGAATGAAGTGGCCCAGCAAAAGATAAAAAATGCTCAAAGGCACATGAAAATAATTACAGACATGTGATTACCTGAGCAATAAGGCAAAATATAGTCTTAAGATGAGGTCTTCACCCTATAATAATTAGCAAAATTGCTTATTAAAAATGTGCCTTCCACTTTTGAGGAGGGAAATCATCAGCAAAAGTGGAAGAAGGATATGGATGAAGAAATATTGCTCATACAGAAAAACAAGACTTGGGGTATAGTTGCGTCACCACCAAGCAAAGAGGAAATCGGATGTAGATGGGTCTGCAATACAAAATTCAGATCAGATGGAACTGCTGATAAGTATAAAGCCAAATGAGTAGCAAATAAATTCAAGAAGTTAAAAGGAATCGACTATTATGAAACCATTAAAGACTTCAGACTTCCACTGTCTATAGATTTTGTAAAGAAAGAGTTTCTGGAGAAAACTGTCGAGACAATTCTGAAAATCAGACTCCTAACATGCCTGAGTGGCCTGATGGTGAAGGCGAGTGATTCATGGACAAAGTCAAAGGTTCAAATCCAGAAGAGGGTAGTGTTGTGCACTTCGTTGAACAATATATAAGGTAAATGGAAAAAACAATCACCTTGTGGACTTCCACACAGGGGGTCTCATACACCAAATTGGTGTCTAGCTTGGCAGTGACCTTAAAAAGTACATTTACATTAATTAATAACTTTTTACAAGCACATGAGGTCAGGAGGACCCAATCCAATTACAAACTAATTGTAGCAACCAAGCCATCGCAAAATAATTATTTATATTCATTATTATTAAGTAATTGCTTCAATTTGACTGGCCCGAATTCTATTCAAATTGTTTGGGTGCTTTTCAATTTATGCTGCCTTCCTAATCTGGCGCTTGGTATAGTGATCCTGCTGCACAATGACCTTCACATCTTCAATACTTATGTGGTGCACGGAAGAAGAAGAGTGATCCACAAAGGTAAACATGTTGACTCTGTGGTGATGAAGATCTGCATTCTATCCCTTTTATTCTTTTCTTCATAGATCTCCCTGTCTCACTAATATATGGTCAACCAAAAGAGCATGGAATGAGATAAACCCCACTATTGTTCTTTAGATCTACTACTGGGTTCTTTGCTTATAAGCATCTTCTTTGGGGCATTTTTTCGCACAAAGATCACTTTATGTTCTTCCTTCTTAAAACTTTTGCAATTTTGTTTGAGGTACCCTTCAATGTATGGTAAAAAGGCCTATGGCTGATCCTCGAAGTTTGTGATCCTTCTTTGAAATTCCAATTCTCTCCTTGCATTCTGGAAAGCTTTTGTAATTTTCTTATCAGTATAACCAATCCTCTTGAAAACATTCAAAACTTTCTCCTCCTCTTGCTTATAAATATTCATCATCTGAAATTCTGAAGGCCATAGTGGCAAGCGTTTTAAGGATACCTTTCTTTCGAGTCAGGTGGTGATGGGAGTTGGCCTGCAAATATGATTCTGCGTGATTTTCCTTCTTGTATACTTGTCAAGCCAAAGACCCATCAATCCTTTGATTTTTATGATAAACAAAGATCGCATAATATTAACAAAATAACTACAAACTTGTGTCTAGTTAATGGTATAACATTCGAACCAACTCGTAGCCAAGACATGAAGTCATTGCTAACAAGATGCCAAACGGTTGTAGAATGAAATACAAGAAAATGACTATGACCCTTGTATCAAACAAGATAATGTTGCATCTAAATACTTAAGCAACCCCATTAAAGTGATGTATGTCTTGGCCAATGAATCCATCTATCATATGCAGATTCCTTGGGGGAAAAAGGGTGTTGTCACCAACACGCCCAAATTAAAATTAGGGGCCACCTCTTATTTTGGAAAAATGTAAGTGTGGTAATCATGTTATTCCAGTTCCTCACAATCTGATCATCCACCAAATTCATTAGGCAGTTTGGAAAAACAAATTGGTTTCAAGTTGTTAAATAAAATGTGATACATTGGTTAAGGTCTTCGAAGGGGCCAATATCCACAATCTTTACAATAAGAATAAAATTTGCAATATGATGATCCAATGCTCAAGCACTGCCAAGGCTATGCAGACTTCATAATCCCAACTAGACCGACTACTTCTAATATTATGAAACATAGAAATTACCAAATGACTAGGTCAAATCTTCCTTGGGAAAGTTCTTCCACTTGATGAGGTATTCTATGATCAACCTAGTCCTCAACCTCGTCTTTTTAAAAAAGGTGATAGTTAATATTATGTAAAATAAGAGTACAAAAACTGCCTGAAGTCAATTGATAGAAAAATCAGACCATACAGGACAGGACCAAGCAGTAGGAGAAACCCATGTCTAAAAATGCAAGAGAACAATAGGAACATTAAATAGCCAGAAAATCTATCATAGGAGGTAAAGTTGCCATTACGTACATTCTAGAAATAAGTAGTAGAGAACGATACAACATAGCTCCACAAGCAAACATAAATTGAAATACTTAATAACAACATTAACTTGAGATTTCTGATAATTATGTGATCATTCATTTGAAGTAATGATTAGCTAATGAGACGAGAGATTCGCGAGACTTCTTCAAAGGATAATCATAGCTTTGGGGACTTGCCGACTTGTTAAAACTTGCCTCCATTTCAACCATTATTGAGCTCGAAGTGTTGGTGTTGAATATTTTTCATCGTGTATTCCTCTCATTCTGATTGGAAGCCTGAGTGATGTTGTTGTGAGCTGAAATACTCAAGTTTCTTTCCTCTAAACAGTTCACTCTGGTATTCATTTTCTCAGTCAGCAGTTTGTCTGAGGATCCCAATAGCTTCCCTCTGTTGGGAACCTAGGAAGGTGAGTCTCACAATACAGACAGCCAATAAGAGAGTGACATCTCCTTGATCTCCAAGCTTGATACATAGCAAATTCCAGATGGCTCTCAAGCTTGTGCACAACATGAACCAGGTTTTGATAAATTTTGGCAATATCAGAGATATTTGGCTTGGCAGCAGAAAGGCCTGGATTTGGTAAAGTTTGTAATCTGTTAGAAGGGTGAACATAGTAGATAAAATTGTTGTTGGGATTGACCATACCAGAATGAGGGCCTCCATGGACAGACGCAAGACCGATAGCAATAGAATAGTTGTTTGACTCTGGTAAGGTTGCCAGGATTGAAAAGAGTAGGGATTTGTTTTTGTATACAACATTTGTGAGCAATTTGAGGATTCATAGGGGACTCTCCAGCAGCAAAGAAGGGTTGAGCAAGAGTAATTTTACACACCTGGTCCCTAGACTTGTTGATTGGGAGACTCCCTCTTAACATACTCTCGTCACTTCGTTCGTTGAAGGCAGTATCTTCATCAATGCATATGATAGCTTTACCTTTGGGATCCATTTACTGGCTGATGGATGCCATTAGAGAGGGAGATAAAACCACCTTTATTTTGGAATAAACTTTCAAGATCTGGATTTGCACAGCAAGTCTTCTATTCGGCCGGTTATTTATAGTTTTGAGAAGTCTAGATCTCTTTCAAAAAATTTAACGCCTTTTTTAGTCAACATGATGTTCAATGCTTGACAAGACTCCATATCAAAGTCTCAATTACCTGTACTTGTATTCACCCCAGAAGTTTTAATGTTTGAAGCTGCAACAGTATTCTTCCTCCCACATGATGTTAACCTAGTTTGAGGACATGAAAACCTAGCAGCTTCCTTTTGCAACACACAATGCAGATCGAGTACAGATGGATCATCCTTCCACAGCTTGTAAGGTACCCAGAAGGCACGGAATCTGTAATGCTTAATTTCTATAGCCTCGCTAGTGTCGATGTTACTTAAGCATCTATCTTCATGTTTGGATTTGTACTTGTATCCAAATTCACTACTATTCATCTTGCTGGCTAAAGATTGCCGTGTTAGGGGAGACAAACCAGGTGTAATACGATGTTGACAGAGATCTGATGAGTAGTGTCGTGGTAATTTGTGATTTATCGAACTGGCCGCAAAAGGTGGGTTAAACCACCTAATCTCCATGTTAATATACACACACTGCTCGCACAATGATTATAAGGAGGAATATAGAATTGCGTGAAATGGTGAGGATGGAAAACAAGACAAAAAGAAAAGGGGTAGGTTTAGGGTGGGTCGGGGGTCCCCTATGTGATAAGATGCTAGTAATAAGATCATAAAACGTGGTGAGAATCCAATGAGTATTGACCCTTGGACAAAGAAATGGGTAGAGGAGGTAATTACTAAGCTGATAAATACGATGAGTATCCAAGGAAATGCAATGGGGGTGTTAGGATTAGTATTACACCATACTATATTATTTATAATATATTTGGTTAGTTGAAGTTTGGTTAGAGGTTGTAAGTCAATTATAGGAGTAGGTTTAAATATTGATTAGGTTATTGAGTTAGCTTCACTCTCTTAAGAAGTTTATTGAAAAAAGCTTTGTCGATGAGGGGATACATGCTAGATAATAGGATCATAACAAAGGCTTGTTGTACTACAACAAACTGCACAATGTAGAAATATTCCTCGTGTTTAAATAAACTGAATGATACAGATATAATATTTCCAACATTTGGTATCAAAGTAAGGAAAGTCTGTCAGAGCTAGAACATCAACAAAGTTGTGCTTGGGAGATTTGTTGTGTGGTATACCAAATAAGATATTGAATTCTTATTTCCCTAAGCATGGATCCCATGTGCATGAATGAGATTTTTGCATAAATAAAAGAAAGAGCAGAAGTGAGGCTGTGAAAAAAGAGAGCAAAGCCTGAAAGAAATAGCAGGCTGAAATGTCAAATTGCAACTTGAAGTGTTGAAGGAGTGAGGTGCTTGGAAGTGCAAAAGCAAAGAAGCAACAATAAAAAATTAGAAAATGCAACAAAGGCATGACCAGCAAGCTGAGTGCAGTGAGTGTGGAGGAGTGAGATGTGTTGGCAGTGTGAAGGAGAGAAGAAAAAAAAGAGTGAGACATATGAGGCGCATGATCAGAGGCACAGCAGATGTTTGGATCTAAAGAAAGGGAGTCAAAATAAGTACATCCAGAATATTTATCATTTATTTATCAATATATTAAAGCAGCATGAGTGGCATAGGAAAGAGAAGGCACTTAAGCAGCAGCAATGGCACAGGAAAAAGTAGCATAAATCTAGTTTTATTATAAAGTTCTTAGTTATATAAATTTAGGGTTTTCTTTATAAAGTCTAAAGTTTTATTTATTTAGGCAAAAGTTTAAAACTTTAGACTATACCCAAATATTTCTGCATAGTGGGTTGGGATGGAATTAATTCCATATCTTTTTGTCGGGACTCAGTCTGAGGCTGAAACATTACCAGATTGTCTATATAGCATGTCAAAGTCATTCATGGAAGTATTTCGAGCTTTATATTGTCAATTTTCAAGATTTAATTATTTTTCCGTAAAATTTTAATTCAATGTCGTCTTTTTAACCCATCAGTTGAGTTTTGTAAAGGGATGCATTATAAGTGGTACCCAGCACCCCTACAAACATCCTTTGATCAAGGGGGAGCTTTTGTCCATGGAGAAGACAATATTGTTGGAACAAATGATGACCGAGCTTTCCACATCTGGCAAACCACCAGGGCAAAGAAGACTACAAAATGACCAAATCATGGTTGTAGAATACAAACTCACCAAAATGATTAGATGTAGACCCTGTAGGATAGCACTCAAAGCTATAGAGATCTTACTAATTTTCAAAACAAATATATTTGTTACGTATCGGCTTATCTAAGAATATTGCTAGCAATAGGGATCCTAAGTTCACATGTAATCTATGGAAAGATATTTTTCAAATCCTAGAAACCCAATTGAAAATTGAAAATGGTGACCACCCACAATCAGAAAAACAACGTAGAAGAATAAATCAGATCATGGAATTCATAATAAGGTCACCAATCACCATGTTGCAAGTAGATCAATACTTGGGTAAGCAAAACTACTTTTTGTAGAATTAACCTACAACAAAAGCGTGTGTTTGACCATTCAAAACAATGTTTTATTTTTTTTAACCCTTTACACTAAATAACACTGGACCTTCACAACTTTGAAAGAAAAACTAAAGTATCACATGAGGTGTTGCAAGACGTCTCTTTGCACTCAACATAGGTCAAAGGAAAAAAAACATCATGAATGGTGCATTTATAAGGATAATTTGATGACATTTTATACAAGTTGGTTGAGAAATAAGTGTGCTAACGTGTCACTAATTGGCCAAGTCAGCCTTTCAACTTAATTAATGCTGGTATTAAATGCCAGGTTAGCCAGGAAAGAGAAAATATGGAAGTTTAAAGATTAAACTTCAGAGGAATTATGAGGATGAAGTCATAATTGGTAATAGACAATGCCATCCTCCTTTCTTGGACCAAGACTTTCCTTTGTGGGACTATACTCCAATAGCTTGACTACACATAGTGAAGATTATAATACTCCAGCTGAATATTGATCCCACCTGAGACAAGTTTAAAAATTTTATATAGAGACTTTTACGGTAATGTATAAAGTTTATCAATTTTTATTTTATTAAAAATTACTGATCTCTTTTGGTTTGCATAGTTTATTCCATGACGATTTCAAATTTTTTGTTAAAGGTTTGACTTTTTAATACAGATTTAAAAGTTAACCCACTAATTGACATAGGCTGTGATACACTATTTATTTTTCACTAATATAAAATAAATCTTGTTTAACAAACTTGATACAATCACACTTGTATATACATTAAAATCAATATAATCAAAGTTTCATAAAGTGAAATGCTTTGATCTCATCAAAATATGCCTACGAACATAAAGACCAGTATCCCCTCAGAGAAAAAATGTAAAATATTTCAAATTTTCAAACGAAATGGTTGTTTCCCCAATGAGATCATATCAACCTTCACTAGAACCAAACAATACAGAATCACTGTTGGAAACCATTAGCAAAAACACATCGAGACTGAGGTTTAGTAGTCACTGACGTACTTCTCCAATTGTATAAAATATCAAGAAATAAAGCACAAGCCTAAGAAAAAGAATTGGACTAGTTCTTAAAAAGTGCATTTCAGAACTCTATGAACATCTTCAATCATATGTCAATGTTAATGGAAGTATTAATTCTCAAATGCGTCCATTGATTCCATCTAGAATCACAACAGAATATAGCATTTCAATGCAAGTGATACCTTGTGGAAAAACATGACTGTATGATACCTATTGGTGTCATAGGATATGAAGTATATTTTGTATCCATGCAAGTCTTCTCAGTTAGCGCATTCCTTAGCTCCTGCAAAATAATTAAATAAATGAGAGACTTACAAATAGTATGACATTGTAAGAAAAATATAAGGGGACCAAATTGACCTGGAGTCCAAGATAATGAGGTCTAGAGTCCTTGCTTCTTGCTGTATTCTTTATGAATTCTAATATTACTAAACAAAATACAATACCATTTCTTGTGCAAAAAGAGAAATTTCACAGAAATAAAAATAGGACTAGCAAACAATGACAACAATGGTCCTACTTCCTCTAGAACAGGAACCTATGCCCAATATCAAAACCTTAAAAAGTGAATTGATTCTATTATCTTAAGAAATAAAGATTATTTTTTCTGCGAAAATCAAGTAATAAAAATTTTACGACTCAAAAAAGGCATAAAATTAACGCTGAAGCTATCAGCTGCATCTTCATGATAATGAACTAAAAGTCCGGACAAAGAGCTAGAAAGAACCTCTCCCTCATAGATCGACATCATCACAAGAAGCCTCGGATGAATGTTGAAGCATTAACTCAAACTGAATCATTATTACATTATATCCTACGTTACCGGATACGTCCCCCCCAGGCCCTGGGAGTGCGGGGAAACGCTCCCTGGATACGGGAGCGCAAGGGGAGCACGGGGATACGCCCAGGATACGGCAGGATACAGCCGGATATGTCCAGGTGCCATATCCTGCTGTTTCCAGCATTTTTATTTTTTATTTTTATTTTTTACAATTTTTTTTTTTTTTTCCAATTTTTTTTTTCTTTTCAATTTTTTTTTTTTTTTTTTTTTCCAAAAACAAAGTATGAAAACCTCTCTGCAGTTTCAATGACTGGCTGTGTTTGACTGTTTTCAAAACGTGAGCCTCAGTTGATTCATCTGTATCTTCTTTATTAGGGCTATATACAGCAGGTGTGAAGGTTGCCAGAGCAAGTCAGCAAGTCTTCCAGTTATTGGATCGTGTTTCAGCCTTGCCAAAACAAAGTAAATAAAATGTCTGTAACATGATAAAGATGAGAGAGAGGTTGAAATCAATTATGTCCTGTTTTGCTTATCCTTTATGTCCCAAAAATATGGTTCTCCAGGACTCTTTCTGTGTAGTACATATGGTGAGATCATTTGCACAGGTATGATACAAAAGCTCAACTCGTGAATAAGCTCAAAGAAAAGAACAGGGCATACTCTTAAGTTTGATTTAACACCAGGTCATCTCATTGTAATCTTCACCAAACTGTGCAGAGGGGATTTTCTTTTGTCTTTATTTTTGTCCATACTGGTAAGTTGTAACATTTGCATTATGTACTTGTAATAATAAATAAGACTAATCTAAGTTTAGACAATTGAATATCATGATATTTGGCATTGAATTATTAGTATGTTTTGTGGTTATTTAACTTATTATGTTTCTTCTATGCATAATATGTGGTTAATTTTGCTTATATGTCTATATTTTTATATTTTTTAATTTTTTATATATATTTTTGTACAGCCGTATCTAGCCGTATCCAAACCCCCCAAAAAAAAATCGCCATATCCCCATATCCAATTCTCGTACCCATATCGGCAACTTAGATTATATCAACTAAATGCCATTTATTAATGCCTTTTCTACAATATTCTGTCTAGCTGACCTAGAGAGAGTCTGCAAGCATCATTAAACGTAAGTTTTCAGATCAGACTAGCATGTCCCCTGTTTGTACTTCAGCTTCATTTTGTTCTTGCTGTTATAATATCCGAATCTGAATATAAATATAAAAACATGAGTATAAAATCCACTTATCTTCGGGCTTGGGACAAAGCCCGTAGCAGGAAACATCAAGAACCAATTATGTTGGTTCTGACTCAGGATGAAGCCCCCAGTTCGTTGAAGTCAACGGACCAAATAACTATTATTTGTTTTCTTCCATCTCAGGATGGCTATCAGGTAAGGTCAAGGATTAAATCCACTCTTTATTATTTTCTTCAAAGCTCAGTACAAAGACACTTGTTAAATAAGGTCAAGAACCAAAGCTATTGTGGTTTCCAGCTTGAGATGTAGCCCCTCATTCCGTAAGGCTGAGAATTGAATCTATTTTCTTCAGGCTTGAATTAGGCCTCTTGTGGGTAAGTTCAAGGACTGATGACAAATCCTACAATCTTAATTAATATAATGGACAGTCAAACATGACGAGTTCTAACAAGAGGATGAAAGTGAACATGAAGGGACACTAGTCTACACTCTACAGTTGGGTTTGGTGACTCATGCTCAGAGCTCCGTGCTCCATACTAACAAAAATTGCTATAATTGGAACTTTAATGTTGTGTGCAAGTATCGGAGGGAAGACTATTAAGTAACTAGAAAGCAATCAAACAGGACTAAGCATAGGAATATGTTTGATGAAAAGAAAAGTATCAATTATTTAACAGGGGAAGAGGTTTACTATCATGTGCTATCCAAGTAATGATTGGGCAGACGAGAAGGGCAGTAAAGACAGTTATTTCAGATTCATATGACGCTACCGCAGAAATATAGTAGATGAAGCAAATGGTATTCTGAAGCACGAGTGAAATGCAACTATAAAACCATAAACTTTTGTTACAAATGTAAACGGATAATAACTCCAAAAAATAAAGCATTGAAAAGAAGATAAAATTGTAGGAAACATAACTCAAAGACAAGAAACTGAGCAGTTAGCACATCAATATCCAGGCTCAAAATTTTAACCTTTTAGCATGCACAAAGTTAAATCTGAAACATATGTATAGGAAAGTTAAAACATCCAGGTTTAGATCATAAGAGTTGCTAAAATATGTAGGAAAAGATTCCAGACGAATATTATTCATTATTGCTCTGTGAAAAAACCAAAATTAAGACTAAAATGTGGGGAAAGAGTTTCTTTTAACTTAATAACATGAAGCCAAACTAATACATTTGAGAACATTGAAAATGTGCAGGGTATTTGGGTGATTGATATTCCAATTATTGCCAAACTCTCAACCATCATTACCCTATCATCAGTGACATTGAAGATATATAATAGACCTCAAAGAAGTCAGAAGCATAAACATTCCTGCAGCAGTACATGCTTTATCCTTGTTTATAGCTTAGATGGATCCTTGAGAAGTAACTCTTGTGATCAATACAAATAATTAACCTCTTATCTCATAGTCTACACAATGATTTCGCATGTATTTTACTATCTCTTTTTTAAACTGTCTCTCTAAATTTTAATGCCGCAAGTGCAACTACCCCCTGCTAAACTACAACATCAAATGCACATTGTCTTCTATAATTAGGATGGAAATTATTCAATCATGGCAGGTTAGAGAGGATACTAAACTTCATTGGGTAAAGGCGATGCAAAAGACTCAGGAAAGAAATCCATAAAGAACATCCTTCTGGAGAAAATGAAGGTGCTTGTGAACGGCTGTCATCCAGGCGAGATGAATAAATTTGTAAAGAAGTCATCCAAGGAGATAGAGAATCATATGAAGAAATCATTCAAGGAGATGAAAGTGTGAGAAACTAATCTAAGAAGATGAAGAAGCCCTGGCAGGAGCCACCTGAGGTGCAGGAAGAAATTCTCGATGAAGGGGTTGATGATTAAATAAATTGCAAAGAAAAAGTTGGAAACTGTTTTCAGCGAGGCCACAATGATAATGTTACAGTGGATAAAGATCAATCGTAGCCTTCTGTAAGAGAACAAAATGCTTGAAGCCACCCATTAAACATATTTTTCAACTTCAAGAAAGTTCACCTAAATAGCTACCTAGAGAGAAAAATGACATTGTTAATGAAGATGTGGATGAGACCTAAACCAAATGTTGAGGATGGAGTTTCTACACCATGCTAAGTTGCTAATAGCAACTTCCGGTAAAAACTCAATCATCGAAGACGAGTAAAATTCTAAACAAAAAATGTTCTGCCATCTGTGATGTTTTACCCAAGAAAATAAGTTTTCATAATCAAAGCAATAGAGTCTGTGTCAAGTTAAGCCAGGCACAGCAGGCAAGGCTTTGCCAAGATAAGATGCAAACCCACTTCATATAGCAGAAACACAGAAGCTGTCAACATTTGATGGCAACAAGACAAACAAAAAAAAGAAATTAAATTAATGTCTACAGAAGACCATAATAGGTCAATGTAGCTCAAAAATTACAACCAGCAATAAGTCACCAAAAGGAGCGCCTAAAGCATCTCCTACCCAATAACAAAAAGAGAGATTACCAAGAAATATATGCACCTAAAAACAGTAAACACTGTAAGACTACATGACAGCCATATTAAGTACACGATCCTCCAGAGATCCAGTAAAGAAAAATGAACTTCTACCACAGAAAAGAAACCCAATCAGGAGCACGAGATGGGCCTTTTTTGTCATTCCCCTCACTGATACAATGTTTTGAAGAACATCAATAAGACGAAAAAAAAAAATTAAATTAAATTAATGTCTACAAAGGACCAAAATAGGTCAATGTAACTCAAAAATTACAACCAGCAATAATTTCACCAAAAGGAGCGCCTAAAGCATCTCCTACCAAAGAACAAAAAGAGGGATTACCAAGAAATAATGCACCTAAAAAATGTAAACCCTGTAAGACTACATGACACCAGCCATATTAAGTACACGATTCTCAAGAGATCCAGTAAAGAAAAATGAACTTCCACCACAGAAAAGAAACCAAATCAGGAGCACGAGATGGGCCCTTTTTGTCAATCCCCTCACTGATACAATGTTTTGAAGAACGTCAATAACTTTCATATATTTTTTCAGGTTGAAGTTTTTGATCAAACATTGAACAGACATTCACCCGAAAAAGAAAAAAAAACCCAAAAATGAAAGTCATCAAAAGGATGTTAAGGGAAAAAAAAAAGAACAAAAAATGATAGGCTTGCTAGTTGATGAATGGTCAATATTTGCAAACTCGTAATCTGGATGGCATCATTTGACATTTTCAAATACCCAAGCATGAATGGAGCTTCTTTATGCTTTGGAATGAAAATTCCATGTACTCCATACTCACTGAGGTTTTCCCATCAATAGCTGTCCATGCATCATGAATGTCATTCATTCACGCCGTTGAACACAAGTATTAGACTATCAGTCATAATCATGTCCTTTGTGGGATAACTTTTGACATAATCATCTCAAACAATACAATATGTTTATTGAAAGCTCTTATGGTACAATCATCGTTTATAAGTTTTACAAGCAAATCTTTGAAATTCTATGGATAAGCTAATCATGCTCTACCTTGTATAGAAGGCCTGACAATGTCACTCTGAAATTAATGTATGTCATCAACGAGGTCACTTAAATATTTAAGTTTGAATACCGACACTGAGTTTATCCTAAGTAGTTGGTTCATTTTGGGTACGCATTCGAGTACGACAAATCAGGTTACCTGGTATGGCAATTTGTTTATGCCGGGTACGGCCGTACAAAAAAATATAAAAAATAAAAACATAACTATCAAGTGTTGTTTTATGTTAACTTTTTGAGTTTTAGCAACTTTTGGGGTTTGCAAGTGTGTTTTCTTTTGGTTCTTTTCATTATTTTAAGTCTAGTGGGGAAAAATAAAAAAAAGCAAAAACCTGTGGGTTTGCCTTGGGACAGCCCAAGTACGCCCAGGTTCTTCAGCAGAAAAACCTGAACATATCCAGGTCATCCCGGAAATACCCAGTATGACCCCTCATGCATACCTGACCCTTACCTGCACCAGGTATGGACCAGACCTGGATAAGGGAGGTGTGCCAAATCACTATACTAAAGTTTATCAGCACCAGCCTCCTTGATATCAAACTCGTTCAACTAGGTTAATCTGGTGATACATATAGAGCATTTTATTTCTCTTTCATAATTTTTGCCATTTAAATTAACACACATTAACAAATTTGTCTATTGCCCATCATGATAGAGGTCTGAGGGTTCTACCCAATGTAATATTCACATAACACAAAAATAACTAAGCATATTCTTCCTTAATATATTTGAATTAAGGCAAACATTGATAGTTTTATAAATGTGCCGAGGGGCATTCAGTTACGTGCTAAGTCACTAACAAGTTCATGACTTTCTGTAAAAAACACCTGAATAAGATATAGATTCAAGAGTCAGGATATGCACCATTCATGAAATACATTATACCTGTTGAGCTCGAATGCGACCTTTTCGTTCGGCCAAACGATTTTGCGAGGCAGTTTGTAGAGAACTTTCTAGTTCTTCAATCCTCTTATGTAATATCGTCAACTGCTTTCTCCACCTATGCACTACACGTTCATCAAATATCAGATATCTTTGACCTTATAAAATCTGGATATAGCTGATGTGAAGAACTTTTATGGTCAACACAAATGTTAAAGGCAAGCTATACACCTAAAAATGATAATTAGTATATAAATTGACTTTTGAACGTTGACATTAACATAGTGTACAAGAACTCAAAGTAGACACAGAAACATGGATGCAAAATACCATACAAAATGACTGTTACTGATCAGTGATTGGAAAATGAGCTTAATACTAAACCTTCACCCCTAAAAGTCTTGGATCTTTAACCCAACCACAAAAGCCACTACCACATCATAGTGACTTGTTCTTCATTGCAAATAAAACCCTCACGCCTGACCTTATTTCCATGGTAGATTTGTGCTTTTCCAAACATGAAGACACTGTGAGCCTGTGAGGCACCGTTGCTAGAAAACAAAGGCCTTTTCAGTAGGTATAATGTGATGGGGCCTGTTTGGTCAGGTTCTCAGGCTCTACAATTCTCAAACAATTAAGCATAAATAGCATAACATTTCAATAGAATTGCAGAACCAATCTTGATGATAATAATAACAGACTCAGAGCCTCATACTTGTTAAATCCATATCAAAACGATAATAATAATAACCATAAGATACACTCTTCATGTTTGTTATTGTTACTGACTGAAAGAGTTATGTGAACTATAACACCTCATCATCAAATGGTTACATGTCCCGCCCTCTTGAGATTCTTCAACCTCAGAACATTCTGGAAAACTTTTTTCTTAGTTTGATGCTGACAAGCTGGAATGACATATACCTTCAATTGTAGCTAATGATTGAAGGGTGATATTGTAAAACCATGTTTCGAGACTAGTAAGCTAGAACTATAAAGATACTTCTCCGGATTGACCTGCATCCAAAGTTTTAATGTCCATAAATTGGTTACAATTCTTGTTGTTGCTTGGATATGAGATTGGGACAAAACCTGAAATTGATATTTACAAACTTTCTGAATGAATCTGATAAATCAATGATTCAGTCCCCTTGTAAAATGTCCAAGGCGTCTAATTGTTCCGCTCTGAGAATGACTTTGCATTTCTCGGCATTAAGACATGCATATCAGCCTCAAGCGAAAAATATGCCATTCTCAGGTATCATAGCATTTATTATCAGGTGATCGTTTTCCACCATCTATGGCCACTACAATCAATCCTGATGCCAGATATACTAATAAGTGATAAAATCCATAAATAGAAGGATCTAACCATAAAAAAATATGCACAAATAATAAAATAGCTACAGCACCTCTAGGTGACATTCTAAGGCCAACAGGCACCATAAAAAACTATCAACCCGACCAGTGTTTTATTTGGATTTTCCGTAATAGGTCATGCCAATAGGTTTCTATAGTGCTTGTCGCCCTTAAAATGGCACTGAGAGGTGCTGTAGCTAGTGGCACGCCCACATTTTGGAGAGAGAAGAAATTTTTTAATGGTGTTTTATTTTTCTTGCTTGTTTTTTTTACCAGGAATAAAGAATGCTTCAAGTTTTTTTCCTATTCATATTAACATAAAGGTTGCAGGACTGAAAAAATGAATTTTCGAAAATAAAATGGAGCACTTTCAAAGGCAACATCAGACTCTAAGAACCGCAGCACGTATTGATCATTAGGATATCATTGCCAAACCATGAAGAGACACAAAGTTGTGAAGTAAGGAAACTGTTTAACAGAAGAAAACCCCATGTGAATCGAAAGTTAAAAGAATTACAATGATCTCACAATTTACAACCTTCAAGAGGAGAGAGACAAAGTAGCATAAAAGAGAGAACAGAAAGAAAAATATTAGCCTTTAGAGAAGTGACCTGTTTAACTCTGCATATACCATGAAAAATGTAGGAGTTACTAAGTAACTCCCTCATCCTAAGTGCCAACTTCTTATGTGTGTGTTGGACGTGTAAAAGGACAAACTCTAGAATTCCCTTAAAGGGAATGTGCTCACTGCTTAGCATCCAAAGGAGTTGCACTCGATGTAACTCTCATATTCCCTAATTATGTGAATTAATCCTTGTGTGGGGACAAAATAGGTGTAGGAGACATCAATTTAATGTGTAATTAAACAAATAAATCCACACTGAGGACTTAGGACAGTAAATAAGGACACTTAGGACGTTACCCAAATAAAGGGTAATTCCTAACAAAAGTTTAGTTGAATTGCACCTGACTTGTCAATAAGGTTGAGTGCTGAGTATAAAACATGCATAGAATGCAACATATTGGAAAATACCAATATGCATTCCCTACATGTCTTTGCTTGTTGCCAAAATATTCTTCTTCCATTGTTGCATTATTTTCTTCAAACTAGTCCTTTTCAACATTTCTGCTGCATCATTATATCATAGAGATCCTGATTGTATTTTAAAGTTATTGCTACATTTCTGAAAACCATCCATGCGTACGTTGATTTCTTTAGCTTTGTTGACATATGTCTTAAGTACTTAACAATATAATTTGATAACATTCCATTTATATCTTGGTAAAGATTTGGTCTTATCACCAAAAGTATTAAAGTGAAACTCAGTATCCATTGCCCTTGCTTCGGTCAATACCTGCTTAAGATTTCTATATCAAGCATTTTTATTCTCAGTCGGATTTGCCCATTGTTAAGAGATGAAATCCCCCAGTATTCAGTTTTTAAATTTCCCAACATTAGTTTGGAGATTCTAAAATTCTTCATTGTAGCAATGACTGATCCTTTTTCCTGTTGTATTTTTTGGGTTCAAGTTAAACAGCATTGGCAGTGAAAGAAAAAGGCATACACACATTTCAGAACAGAATAATAATACACCCATAGAATTTACTTTCAATGGTATTGATATTACTCTAGAGAGAAATATATGTACAAGGATCACTAGGTGGCAAGTGTTCCACACATTGAATGAATCTTTGGGTGATCCAGAAGAGACACCAGATCTTACCGTAGTTATTAAGTGTTCCTCATCTAGCCTTGCGCTAACACAAGCAGCTTCTGCATCAAGTTTAGCACCTGCATGCAAAAAGGAAAGATCTAACTCATCTTCTGCATTACAGCAGAACTATCACAGTTCAGCACTACAAACCTTGCAAGTCAGTTTCGTAGGTCTTTGAAGTGTTTTCAGGGCTCAACACCCATCCCCACACAGCTTTAGTTGTGTGAACTTCGAAATGATGAAACGAACTTTCAGAAAAGGTATAATGGTCCACAATCGGAGCACACCCAAACAAGTTAAGTCATGCCAAGTGAACTAGCTTTCTCTAGAATCTGTGGTATCTCCTTGTGCATTGTTCAACTTGTTTGTCTCATCCCAAGTTGACTCAAGGCACTAAGGAAAGATTGTGCACATCACACAATTCCACACAAGCTAATACGGCCAGCATAGCTTGTGTATATTTCTGGCACTCGTAGAGACTATCTGCACTCTTGCATGGTTCAATAGCAAAAAAATGAATCATCACAGTAATGTGCGACACTCATAGCCTCAGCGGTATCCTTGTGTGCTTTCATAGCATCAAGATGAACACAGCGCAACACTCAAGTTCTACACATGACTCAGCACCCTCACAGCATCTCATGCCAAAGCATACAGACACACAACACCCCTGCATGCTTCCACAAAACCTCGCAACGTACTGCACATCAATCTATCTCAATGCATGACTTCGCATCCACATACCAGAACTCTTCTACCATGTGGCATGCTCGGTGGCATTCTCTAGGTATGCGTCATGCCAAGGATCCTGTCAATAACACAGCACCGATGGAAATGTAACCTTTCCACCTGCAAGGAATTTGAATTGTCACACGGATTGAAGATGAACCATTCTTGTAACTGTCTACTTTTGTGACCATTTGTTGTAACTGTTTTCCATGTAATGATAAACATTGCAAGACACTGACCATGGTGACAAGATGAAGACAGAGTCACATAGGAGACGCACAACAACTGAGTGGCCATTGTTATCTTTCCTAATCGACCATGTCTACAACAACCTGAATACTTGTATGCCTTGAGCATCTCATATCAGATGGTCTATCCCGAGACTAAGTAGATCAGTTGGGATGTTTATCTCTCTTTGATCACGGGAAACTACTTTCCCCACTTTGTCTAATGATATCATAGTCCAAACAAATAAGTCAAAATGTTTATCCCTTTCTGATAGTAGGATCTTGCATTCCTTGTCTTACTGTGCATTGTACACATATACTTTTACCTATTCTTTCTATTGAATAGACGTGGCACCATTTTGCCCAACCCCGATGTTGAGTGCGGAACTGGAATGTTTGTTTATGCATTTGTCTTAGATTCCATTACATGCTCTACCCTCTACAAATATGTTTATTCACAAACCACTTCTGCATATAACCACTTAAATCCATTTAAGTACGTTGTCCACCAAGGCTCCTCCTTGGCCCCGGATCAGTTGTATCAGAGCATATACTCTTCATACCATTTATGAGTGGTATTTAGATGCATGCTCCTTTTCTTCTCTATCGCAATCATGGGTAAAGTGAGCCAAAAGGCAAACAACTACTAGATGAAAGTGTCTCTTTCAAAGTCTCTAGAAGAGAACACATGCTTGCTCGAGGAGATCCAACATCTCCAGCACCATAATCAACAGTTGCAAGACACTCTATGGTCCGAGGAGAAAGGCTTCAATATTATAATGGAGCAACTAATAGATCTCATGATGCACAATGTTAATCTTGTTGAACCTGTTCGCCACGACCTTGTTCAATCCAAGGATAGATGTCTTCTTGTCATGCAGAATCTACAACAGGATCTCTCTGCCAAGGAGAAAGAACTTGAGCGACACAAAGTTGAGTGCACAAAGTTTCAAGTGCCTAATCCTCTAGTTATCAACGCGAAACCGTGCCCAATTGTGACATGTGATGTAGAGACAATGATGTAGGAGAACTTTGAAAGTCCCTGTTGTTAGCACTCCAGGTTACACCCTAGCTGAAAGGAGGAATGTTCAAGTTCTGCTTTCAAACCTGGACTAACATGGGAATGGTCTAAAGTTGTGGGTTGCCTATATCCAGACCAAACCTCTAGGATTTTTTATGAGGCTAGCTCCTCAGATTTTTAGGATTTGGACATTTATCTCTAAAACCTAAGAACTGATTGGGGTGAAAAGGAACAAGAAGTTTGCATAAAGTAAAACCTATTCTAAGTTGTGGTGATGCACCAAGAATTTATTAAACCCACTCGTAAGCTTGGACTCTTTTTCACACTAATGAATTATGAAAGAAGATAATACAATGTTTACCGTGCTTCTATGCAACAGTATTTCGTATAGAGGTCTGTTTGATACACTCAGACTAGGGAGTGATGAAAATAAGTTCTAGTTAATGACACTTAAGCTCAATCATTCACTATATCTTTGAGATATCAATGCTAAGACACACTATATGACCTGCAAAGAAGATTTCTAGCATTTAGGTTGAGTTTGGACATACAAAAGGAAGATAACATTCACAATTGCATATTAAACAAATACAGAACACTAAATACAGATTAGTAAAATGACTGCAAAATACTCTATTCACTACTCCAAGAGGTGTCGAATACAATTCTAGCAGAGTCTAGTCATACCAGCCTGAGGGATACATTTTAAGGCTCAAAACCCTATATATATAACACAAAGGGATGAGAAAAAATGGAGACCCTTGCATGGGAGAGTGGAGAAGGGGTCATAATGACCGAGATTTCTGCAACCTCCTCGAGCTCCTGATTGCATTAATGCCACTGGGACTGCAAGGACAAAGTCATCGTATCCATGGGCCATGATTAAGTTTACTTTGGACGGCTGTTTGTCGAGAGTATGGCTCAAGATGCTCCTCTATTAATTACATATATCTGCCTTTGCTTTGAAATGTGAACCTGGGCCTACTATATATTGAAAACCAATTTAAATTATTGGTTTTCCTATAGTTGGTGCATCCACCTGGACATATCTACGTCATATGAACAGCTAGTAACCCACCCTGATCTATATTTGGTCTAAAAAGACCTATTTTGTCCCAGCAAAATCTTAATGGCACCATCTAATCCTGAAATATCCACTCCTGGCCCCAACTAAAACGTGCTCGAGCTTGGCTTCACCATACTTGCTTGCCTTAGTCGAAAATCGACTCTTCGACCTCTGTCTAAGTCATTTTGGGCTCTCTTTTGCTCTGATTAGTTGCCAAAAACCGACTCGGATCCTTGACACGCACTGTTGATCTGCCCGTGCACGAATGCCCGCAAGCCGTCAATCTCCCGCCTGGGCCCACATGCTTGTGCCACTAGTCCATCACACCTTTGCACTTAGGGTTTGCTGACTCTTTGACTTGCTCGCACGCCATTGATCTTGAATCCGCGATTGAACGCGAGCCATTGATCTGTCTGGACCCATTATCCTGTCTTTACCTGTTCATCGTTAGATTTGATCTGGGCACCCGAGATTTGGACACTTGTCAAGCCTATGCTCAGTCAAGGACCCCTTTGATGATTTTTGAATGCAAACAGCTATTTCATGAGCTCAAATTTTGACGTCTGCGCGACTGTATTGAGATATTTGAACTTCAATGATCATTTGTCGCGGCTTGAATTTGATGTCTGCGGGGCTGCCCAAGACCTTTTGCAATCAAACAGCTATTTCCTTTAGACCTTTTGCTGGACAATTCCTTCGGGATTTGTGTCTCGACCACTTCCTCCAAAGGAAATTGCTTGCTTTGTCTTTGCCTTGAACAACTCTTGCGGACGAAAAATCTGAAAGAATTCATGTCTTGGTCCTTTGCCCTCTGAAAAGTGCCCCTCGAAACTTTGACTTGGTCCGCCTTGTTGTCGAAAGGTCCTTCGGAGAAAATGTGTAGGACACTTGCCCGAGACACTGACCCTTTAAACTTTTGAAAAGTGCCCTTTCCAAAAGAAAAGCACCCTTCGGAAACCTTGAAGTGGAACGTTTCCCCGAGAGACATATCCTTCAAAATTTTCACACTCGACCATTTCCCCGAGAAAAGCACCCTTTGGGAAAATTGTTTGGGACACTTTTCCTGAAAAAGTGCCCTCCGAAACTTCTGAAAAGGACCCTCCTCAAAGAAATGACCCTTTGGGGCAATTGTTTCGGACAAAATATTCCTGACACTTAAACAAAAAGCCCGAAACACAACTCCCGAAAGAATTCCAACACTCAGCTAAAGAAAGTGAGACAAAACTCCTGAAAGAATTAAGCCTTGTACATTTGTTGCAGGATTTGTGTGGAACACTTCTGCCGAAGGAAATCTGAATGCTATACTTGGTCAAAAGTTGGAAAAGTGTAAACTTAGCTTCTTTGGACCTGTTTCTGCAACTGGTCAACACCATGAAAAACCTGCTTGGATGCCTCCCCTTGCAATGTTGAGCTTGCTTCAAAGCCACCTGATCCATTCATCAATTGGGACCCTGCTCATCTTGTCAAAACCAGCTAGAAGCTTGGTATGTGGGCCAAAATGGCCAACAATTATGGTGACTCAACAGGGTTGACCGGCTTGCTGGTCATGGAACCCAGTCATCGATCAAGCTTGCTCGAATGAAAGGTTACTTATAAATACACTTCGTTTAACCTCTGAGAACACTTCATGGAGTAATGGGGAGGGCAAACAATGACGAAGCAACAAACTAAACTACAAAAAAGCAACTAACAACAACAATGTGCAAAAGCACTTGGAGGAAAAGAACAGATCTATCTACTTATGTACAAGAAGCGAGATATGGGACTAGTAGCAGAACTTGAGATACCTTCCATTGAAAGGGATGGGGAGGTTCTCTCCATTTAATTTGGCAAGCTCAAAAGCATTGTTTTGCAACCTAATTGGAGTGTTTTCCTGGTTTAGCACAGTCTTCATCCCATTTGAGGACTATGTCACCTTGTTGGAATGTCTTTGATGAAGTTCTTTTATCAAAGGTCGTCTTGACCTATTGTTGGTTAGACCACATGGCATGCACAGCATCATCCCTTATTTTCTCTAGCTCTCTTAGTTCATTCATTCTGACCTCCATTGCATCACTTTCTAGAAGCTCTAGTTGGTGTGCAAGTTCCAAAGCTGGAAGCTCCAATGAAATGGGCAGCCTTGCTTCTCTTCCATAGACTAACAGATAGGGGGAGTTATCAATGGCCTTCTTGGGGGTGACCCTGTCAGCCCATAAGGCAGCATTCAATTTTGTGTGCCAAGATCTTTGTTTGTCTTCCATCGTTCTCTTAATGATCTGGATCAGGTTCTTATTAGTAGACTCAGCTAATCCATTACCCTATGGATAATAATTAGATGAAGATGTCAGATAAATACCCTCCTCAAGAGCCCACTCACATAGCTTTGTGTTGCTAAATGCCAAAGCATTGTCTAATATTATCATGGAAGGTGCCCCAAAATGGGTGACTAGGCTTTCATAGAACTCAAGAACAGAGTTTTCATTTGCTTCCTTCAAGGGGACTGCTTCCACCCACCTGGTGAAGTAGTCTATGGCTGTCAAGACCCACTTATGGCCAGCACTGGACAGAGGATTAATCATGCCAATGAAGTCTAAGCCCCATTGCATGAAAGGCTGCTCAACTTGAATAGACTTCAATGGCATAGCAGCTAGCTTTTGTTTCCACATAAACATGGCACATTTTGAACACTTCCTCACCCATGCATGTGCATCTCTGAATAAATTGGGCCCAAAGTAAGTGCTAGGGTAAAAGGACCTTAGGACCAAAGACTAACTAAATAAAATAGATCTAAAGCATTGAAAAATAAACAAGGAGAGATAAACCCAAAGAAGTAAAGCCCCAACCCATGTAGTTAAGGTACCAATACAAATAGCCATGTAGGGGGAGCAAGAACCTCCAAAGAGCATGGGCAGATGAAAGTTAGATAGACTAGATGATAGTCCTATCAAACATCTCTGACCATAGCCGGGATACAAGAATCATTTGTGACATTGTCTATCACTATGAAAGGGCTAAGGGATTCGTTGTTGCAGCCAAGTGAAATCCATCAAAAAATTCATGAGTCAATCACTACTTGATAGCCTTTTGTGTTTTTTCTTAATATCTTTTGATCCTTTTCTTGTTGGGCTAGATCGATTGGTTGGAAATGGCACCAGACAGAAAAAAGGTCTAGGTTTCAAAATCCAGCGGGTTTAAAGCCCTATGGAAACACTATGGAAAAAAAAAATTGGGAGGGTGTGTCTCTGTGTTTGTGGGATCTCATACACTTATGATTGCATCATGGACCAAAAAGTTGTCTTTTCCCTTTTTAGTAAAACAAGGATTATATTGGCATGTGTCCAAACCGCCAAAAAATTGTCTTTTCCCCTTTTAGTAAAACAAGGATTATATTGGTATGTGTCCAAACCTATAAAACATGCATTTCCTTCAACCCTGGAAGAGAATGTCAAATATTCTTTCATGTTTGAACAAGATTGTGAGACAAGCCATGATGTATCATTCATTAGTCTAGGTGATCCCTGATACTTGATCCATTGTTCATCACCAATAGCTATTTCATCCAGAGTTTTGCAGGCCGTCTATGTGGACAGTCATTCCTCCATTGCCTTTATCTCCTTCTGCTTTCAAAAATGCTCTTGAACTTCCATCTGCATGAGCAGTTTATGATTCTTTTTAAAATGCCCCTCAAAAAGCTTGCAACTTCATGTAGCAATGCAGTACAGTTCCTGCTTCTCTCTTTTGTTAGAGCAGTTTAGATCAGTCTTCAAGCTATTTCATGAATCATTATTAGTCAAAAGCATCCCTTGCTCGGACAAGTTTGTCACCCACACTACAAAATATTTTAATGCATTGAAGTCCAATGCTTTTAAGGGGAGTAGGAAAAAACAAGATCTAGGGTTACTGGTCCTAAGGTATCATCCCAGGGGTCGCAATGCTCTACAATCTTTATTGGTCCTAAGTAGTTTATGTCTTCCTTGCCCTCAGTGATATTTCATTATTATTTGAGCCATGATTCTGGAGTCAGCCGGCTAGTAGCAGGTTAATGTCTTAAAAAGTTAAATATTGTAAACATGGTTTATGGCAAGAGATTTGCCCCTCCCATATTGTAAATCCATTGTATTTGCCATTTTTTCTATAAAGCAATTTTCCCATTCACTTTAGCAAACTGGTTGTTACCTTCAGGGGCTCACCCCATGGTTTCAAGCAGCTTTGATTTTGGATCTCTTCAAGGTCCACATCACACTCATTTCAGTGAAAGAACATCTCAAAATTGATATTTGGGTTTAAGGGGAACTCAGCAATGGCCTTATATGCCTAAAACATGAAACAGCAAAAGCCACAAAAGAAATAGTAGAAATCACCTTCCAAGTCCGCTTGCTTAGACACCATTAATTACTACAACCAAACAGACAGTAGAAATCACAATATGATCTTTAAATGCCAAGTTGGAATATTGCACCGCCTAATCGAGTGGACATAATGCCCACTATCAAGAGATCCCTTATAATACAAAGCAAAATTTCAAGGGGTCAAAATAACTCCTTCTTAAGTTTGTAAACCGATCTGCTAACTGGACCCACATATCAAGCTTTTGAGCTTGTAATACATTGGCAATGAAATATAATCCATCAGAATTCACATGGCACTTCCCTATACCCCAACTGTCCCAGTAATAATTTTTCATTATATCAGAGGGCATTTCTGACTAAGCGTGCCTTGAATCCATGCTTTCTACAGAATAGCACAACAATTAATGCCAAATCCTATAGACTCTTTTGGTGGATCTTTTTTTTATTAGTGAGCTGCATAAACTCATGAAAGGTAACGTAAATGGCAATTGTCAGAGCCCAACCTCTCCAGCTTGTCTCCTTGGTGTATGAGACCCACTTGTAAGAATAAGGGAATATTTATATATAGAAAGGTTATGGTGTAATGGTAATGAGGACTTGTAAGAGCATAACTTTAACTCAGCCCATGACTCTAAAGGACATAGTCGACCCAAATCTATAAAGGACATATAGCTAGATTGAAATGTAACGATTATGGGGTACACTCCACAGTTAACCATGTTTAAAAATCTTAACAGTGTTGTACAAGCGTACCCCAGACCATGTCAAAGGTGGCCCATAACCTCACCCGAGTATAATACCTCTTAGGTTTCTACCTAAGACCAAATTCAGGAGTAAATCGGACCTTCCCAATCAAAGTGTAATGAACATCCCTTTCAAATAATCCCTATCCATTTATACTCAGAATAACCAATTGGATTAGAATATTCATATATTATTAACGTAATCAACACTTCACAGTTCAGCAGAATATTTGCATTGTAAAACTTGACCCACCTACCAGTGGCTTTTCAAAAATCGCGTAATTTTGTCTTCCCCCAAAACCATAAGACTGAACCATTCAGACCAGTAACCCTAATTCTCAAATTCTGTTCCTAGAAATAACTTTTATTTCATACAGACAACAGACCGCCATAACTCGTACCCAATTTTCAAATCCAAACATATGCAAAAGTTTTCGTGATTATCGAGCAATATATCCGTGAACTCCAATAAAAGATCCCCCATAATTAAACCCCCGACAAATGCAAGTGAAGAGATTTAAAAATGACTTACAAGCAAACGCGGCAGTGGCGGAGAGAGCTGTATATGCCAAGGCCAACAGTAAACCCCATTTATGGTGGCCCCCTTTCAAATTATCTGCATTTGCCATTGTAGATCCAAATAATTTCAGTGCCGTTTCTACTTACTCGGCTCTGTTTTCCTGTAAATTTAGACAATTGATGCTTTTCCCTCTCCCGCATACATACCACTGGACGTTTTATAAACTGGGCATCATAGAATATGCAGTGTTCTCATTTTTATTGAAAGGTTGTTAACCAGGGTTGAGATTTGACGCCCGTTCCGAACGTTTTTGAGGATTTTGAATGCATTTTCACACTTTCCTTTTATTATAACTCGTCAATAAGGATTCTTAATTTTTAATAACCTTTATCAAAAACATATTTATAAATATAATGTGCACATCATTTTTGTTTATATATTATTTTTTTTAAATTGTGTAAGTACAATGCACATAAGATATGGAAAATTAATTCATTCCAATGATAATATTGTGATGGACCAATACCATCAAAATAATAGTAGTTTGTAAGGTATTGTTATGATATTCAACAGGGTATGACATATTGGCGTCAGGGTTTCAAAAACAAACAAATAATTAAATTTTGAATACTCATTGTCAATATTATTTAGTAAATGTTAAAAGAATCTTGACGGATTAATGATGGCATTGCTAAAGTGAAGGTAGAAAGTAAAATCATTTTCCCATGACAAGATTCACAACATTATTTTAAGATTGTTATAGTATCTATATCAATTCAATATAAATTACAGTTAGATAGAGGTTGTAATTAAGACTCATCGGGTCATCAACAATAAAACATTTGCAGTGTATGTCTATTCATTTCATTTATAATCATTTTTATTTGTATCTTTTTTCTGTCTTGAAAAATTTGCCAAGACAGTATTGAAATAGTTTTCCACAATGGAGAAGGTTTGGTTCTACAATGTGTATGGTTCTTTAGGTGTTCTAAAATTTGGGGATTTTCTTGTTCCGAAAACAAACCCTGGTCAGAGTTTGATTAAAGTTTGTATGGTTGCTCTCAATTTTGTAGATTTTAAGAGATGAGATAGACTATATTTGAGTAACAACTACAACTTTCCGGTATGAACATAAAATTATCAATATGTAGCCCACACAGGGGGCATAGTTGACTAAGGGTTTTGGGTTCATCCTATATAAGTTTCGAAGTCAATTCTCGCTGCCCAGATTTTCAACGTTGTTTGGTGAGTGTGGACCCCAATGACAACCTTCAGAGGATTAGTCTCGCCTCCACTCGTCCCAATAAAGGTCGTTGGGCAGAGTCACAATGTACCAATTGAGATCGGGGATACCTCTGGGTTTTTTTGGAAAAAAAAAATATAGAGTTTTAATATTACAAAAACCTATAATTTTTATTAAAAGGTTTTTACTTCTATTTACGATGTGTTTGTCTCAATGTTATATGGATCTATGAAATTATTTAAGTTTGTTGAAAACATTGAGTAGATTTTCTAGGTTTTTATCATTTTGAAATCTCTTCTCATTTCTAGAAATGGACCTAAATTTGATGGTCGATCTTGTCTGTAATGAATTTTTTTGATGGATGGTTGTTTATTCAATATTATATATATTTATTAAATTCTTTACAGTTTGCCTAAAATTTTCCCTTGCATCTAATATGGTCTCCTAAAAATTTGATTGTATTTTACGACTGAAAATGTAAATATGATTATACAGGGCATCAATTTTAGGCTCTACAAAGTCCATTAGATTTTTAAAAGTTTACATATTAAAGAAAAAAATATAATATTCTCAATATTATATTATTTTATTTTTTTAATATATATGAGAGAGAAACAAAGCAATTTATTTTTTAATTATTAATTAAATATGAAGAATATACATGAGAGAGAAATAGAACAATTTCTATTACTTGTAAAGGATTATAAAAATACATAATGTAATTAAATATTTTTTGGAAATGTTATTAAAAGGTCTAGTATAATATTAGGTCGTCATTGAATTTCTGGTAGACAGGAAAGGGTGAACATCAAATCTCATACCCGATTGTTACTCTAAATTTGATGGAATGTTAAAAAAATTGTTATTAACCCATATTAAAGTAGTTGTTATAGCCTTCACTTTTCAATTACTCAACGTGGCATTCAACCAATAAAAATATTTAAAATACATATCAAATTAACAATTATAAAGTTTGGCATATATTTTGATATATTAATTTTGAAATATTTTATACTTATTATTTAAACATATACTTTAGATTTAATGTAGTGTGAAATGCCCCTGGTTTGATACCTATGAAAATGGTGTTAAAAATGCCATACACTTATAGCAAAATATGCACTTTACTATTAAATTGATGTTTCAATGGGGACACATGAACGGTCACTCTTTAGCCCCTTGCCAACTCCTTTAAAATCTCATCTAATAAAGTCTTCATACCACATCTTGTTTTTGTGAACACGAAGCAAAATATTTAGTTTTATTTTGTTTTGACGTTTTTTACTCTGTAACAAAAGTAATTAAACTTAGTTTTTAAATACATATTTAACAACACATTTACCAATTTTATGATTCTATAATAATTATCTTAAACAATCATTTGATTAAATTACTCAATTTTAATAATATTTATTCATAATTTACAAATAATTTATAATAATTGTTTTAATTAAATTTCTTAACCTTCATAAAATTTATAAATTAATAATATATTTAACTTAAACTTGAAAAATATTATAATATTATAATATTAATCTAACAAACTTTGTGCTTCTTCTTAAAAAAATACCATTTAAGATTAAATTTTATTTATAGAATCCACGATAATTTGTTTAACTCAATTTCTTTTTATTTTTAAAATATTTTTTTAATAGGAATAAAATTTTCTAAACTTACATTTTTGAAATGAAATTAATATTTGCTACTAGAAAAAAAAAAATTATATATGGTTAACGTTGTATATTTTATATACAATAAAGTGAAGACATGATCTAAAGTTGGAGCAATGTATTATAAAAAACAATATCAATATTTTTTAAACTTACATGTAAAAAAAATTAGGCAATAAATGAAGTGATTATTTTGGAAGAAGTAATAATGAGTTTTGTTTTGTTTTTTTTAAATAAATTGTAGGAGACACATATTGAATATATATGAATGTGTTTTAATAAATATTGATATAAATAAAATATTGCATGAGAAAGTGTAGCAGTTAGTTCATATTTTAAAATATGAATAGTATTAAGGATTATGATATTTATTATTTTTTTAAATAATTGAAAGTAGTATATTACAAACAATATATAATAAAAATAGTTAATTATGTATATGTTTGAATGGTTGATTTCGAAATTATAATATTATAAATTGATTAAAAAATATTATTACTATTCCAGAGCACTAATTATTGATGGCTAAAAATCGTCCAACTAAACTTAGAAACTAATCAATCATTCATTAAATTGGGTTGCTTTATGATAATTGGTCAAATTCAACAACTCTTGTGCTCTGTAGGTAGGTTTGGTGGCTTTGGTCCCACCCCACATGGAAAAAATGAAAAGTAATAAAACAAACATTAATCATTAAAATTAAATAAATAAGAAATCTTCAACCATCCACGTTGGACATACAATTAATTGTCAGTATCCTGTCCCAACTTTTTCTGCACAACATACGCATATTTGTGGGTCTCACAAGGAAAGGAAGCGACCAAAATTTCTAAACTTGTAAGGCAAACCCAAAACCAAGACTCCAAGTCAAACTGCCTCTTTGTTACCAAGTTCACAAATAGATAAAAATGACACCCATTACTCTATCATAAGCTTAGCTTTGCAAACAGTGCGAATATCTCTACATGCACAGAATTTCTCAGCAATCATTTTGGAAAAGATAATGATCACTATATCTTTGTTAAATTGTAAGAGACGCATTTTGAAATTATATTATATAAATTACAAGTTAAATGTCAATGTTATCGAGATATATATACACTTGTCTTTGAGTTATATAATTTCATAAATGTAAATGAAATATTCCATGAGAACATGTGTGGAATATTCTTTAATATTTGGTGTTAAAAAAAAATGCATAAAGTATTATGTTATTTCAAAGCTTTTCATTAGTTATAATAAGAAAATGATTTGTTCAAGTGATGAACCTATAGTACCCTGCAAGGCAAGGACTAATAACGTAAACCCTACGAAAATTTATCCCATAATCATGTCACATAAATTTCATTTGCAGTGCCAACTAGTAAAATACTAGTTTAATATATGTGTCAATATATGTGTAAAGGCAATTCTAATGTTTACACAATGCACCTGTAATTGTTTTTGTTTGGCCACCTCTTTTTTAACAAATGCTTTTAATCTTTCAAACACTCTTGGCACAATGCCTTGAATTACCAAAACTTGTTACAAAATTACAAAATCTTTAGAAAATTAATTTTAAAGGTTTGAATCCCAGTGTGCATTGTCCTCCACATAAGTAGCCATCTTCAAACTAATGCACATCAACAATTTATCTCTGAAAGGAAGCTTTGGAAGGATTTCACAAGTAATTTGCTTGGCCTATAGCCTTATCCCATTTTCCTTTTATCTTGCTTAAATCATTTATTTTATCCTCTCTTAATTTTTCGTTACAATTTATAAGTCCAAAAACTTTTGATCACTCTTAACTTCCTATGTATCGTAAAATCTCAATTTTTTCTTCAATCTCTTTTTGGGATTACTTTTCTACAAACAATTCTTAATATGAAAACAGGGACTAGTTGTTACACAACCCTTATTTTATAAGGAATAGGGCATATATGTTTTATATTTTTAGCACTCAAAATATGTTATATGCAATAGGTTATTTTTTGTAAACATAAACAAGGCTCAACATTAAGACTTTAAAAAAAGTCTTTTTTTTCCTTTTTATTAGTTTGTGCTTCACAGGAATCTATTGTAATATTATTTCCTATTAATTTGCATTGTGACATATGTAATGTAAATATTCTATCCAATTTTAAAATTTTGATATAAAGTTTACAAAATACATTGTGTATTTGAAATAGAAATTTTTCAAAAAGTTTATTTTTTTAGTTCTTTTATTGGTTAGAGAACAATGACGAGAAATTTCTTATAAAAATTCAAATATTTGTTAAACCAAAAAAATTTAAAAAAATGTCTCCATCAAAATTGCTGAATTTTTTGTATCATTGATTCATTATTTTATTAAAAAACATTTTGGGCCACACATATTGAATTATCATAGTGACTCGCCTATGTAATAAAAATATAAATAATAATTGGCCACTGTGAAATTTATAATCTTGCCCCATAGGTCTCATTCAAAAGGGATTTGATGTTTATCTAGTACACATCTACACACTATAGCACATTGAGCAAATTTGTCCTATTATTCCCAAATTGAAAACCCTGTAACTAGAAGAAATCACAAGCCAAGTCTGAAAAAAACTAAAGCAAAGTCAAAAAATCATTATCAAGTACTAAAATCCAAATCATTTGTTGCATATATATAGTGAAGGAGCATAATTGCACAATCACAATAGGTGGGAGAACTACATGTGGCTTGATTTCCCTCCTCAAATTATTAGATACATAGGTAGTGGTCAACTATCAAACAAGGGTGATTGGGGTCAGCTTAGCCCATTTCACTTTCTTATTTTTTACAGGTTTCTAGCCTTCACAAGCACAAGTATACAATTTTAAGGTAGAGGAGATCAATATTTATAGAGTTATGACATCATCAACTTTCGTGATTATGAATACAAAACAAGAAAATATAGGCATAAGTGGATGCATAGTCATTGTTCCTCATATCCTCGCAGGTTAGTAGTGATTAGTGTATGTCAGTGTTGATAAAAAACATAGACCCCATCCAATGGAACATACCTTTTGCAAATAGAGAATCACTTCTGGAACCGAATGAACCACATGCCTAATTTATCTTGATTTCACTTTTAGAATACAATCATAGTCAAACAATCACCCAAAAAAGCTAAGTATCCATCTATTTTTTGTACTTACTATATTTGCATATGCCACTTATCAAATCAGTACAATCAATATCATTATTTTGCATTTAAATGTATGCTTCAAATTCATATTTGAATATTTGAATCACATCACATTATTTTATCTTAATTCGATTAAGTAACTCGTCTTAATCTAAATTAGGGTAAAACAATTCCCTTCTTATGTTACATGGTATGTTTCCTTATACAAACTGATAACTTTAATGGTCTCATCAGTCTATTTATCCTTAAATTGTCTCCATATTTTTCATCTCTTTGGTAAGTTCACAAAATTTGGAATTTATAATGTATCTGCAAAACCATCATATGCATCCTTGTTTTAAAATCCAACTGATTGTTGTACAATCTTCACATTTATAATCTCTATCTACTTGAACAACTTTTCCTACAACCACGTTATAGGGAGGTCATTTCCTTTGAGAATATTCTTCAACAAGAATTACTTTTCAATAAGCAATTATTGCCCAATTTTGTATGTTCTCATTGACCTGGGAAACTAAGGATAAAAGTTGTTTAATATGTCCAAGGGAGTTTGATCACAGTGATAGAAGGCTCTCATTCATTGATTTCAAGATGTGGATGATGGGCAACGTCTCTTTTCCTATAATTGGAGTGAATTGGGTTATGATGCTATGTGGGCCCACTTCTCAAAGATTATTATATTTGATAACCCTATAAACCCCTCTTCACCTAGAAACATTGTGTGTTGGGGTTAAATTTGACATATCAAATGAGGAACGCTACAAAAAGAATGAACATACTCGTTCATAATGTCTAAGATAGATTCAATTATGTATATAATTGTAATTGTGGATAAATCAAGTATCTTATTGTAAAATAATTGCATGTAATATCTCCAAGAATCTATAAGTATTTCCATGTAGATACGTATTATTATAACTATATTTAATTATTTTTCGGTAGCTACATGAATATCATTTTTTTAATAACAAAACTTTGGATTAATCTCAGAGGTTGGGTGAAGATATTTCCCATTAGACATGCAATATTGGTACTCCACTAATCATTTTTTTCTATTTGGTTGAAATTATCACTTGTATATTGGTTTATATCATTTTAATCAAAAATTTTGCCTACATAATGTGTGGAGGAAAATTTATATCTATGAATGGCTATTCACTTAACAAGTTTATCTCTACAATTTCTTTTTTGGAATTACTTTCAACATGTCACCATTGACAAAATTAGAATTACATTTGATTGATTATCGATATTAGTTTCATATAAAATAAAAAATTGATTTCCAAAGAAAATAGAATGTCCTACATATAAAACTAATGTAAGTCATAATCTAAAGCATAAGTGAATTCATTTTTCTAATCCAATCCGACTATAAACTACCTCAAATACAACAAAATTTATGTTTGTCTTTTCAAATCACTAAGTATAAAATAATGAAACTCGATTGTAGAAAAAAATATCTTTAATTATCAAATTAATTTTATGAGATGAAAATGTACCAAGATAAATTATTACATAATGAGATATGAAGTGACTAAACTTAGAAACAAAGATTGATAGGAATAAATTTAGTATATCTCATCATACACCCAAAATCATGCTCACCAAGTGGCATTTTAAATTTATTTACATCATCTTAGAAAAAATTCTCAACAAACATTCATACACATGTAGCAACAATATTCATCCTTATGCCGCAACATTTTTATTCCACTTACAACAAGTCATTCACTCACCTAATTTGAACATGTCACATCATTCACCTCATCTTTAGGGCTTCAATTATATTCGAATTGATTGATTTGTCTTGTCACCTTATGTACTAATTCATATGACTCTATAGGTATTTACTCATCGACTAATAGATCATCTAGCTTAGGTGATGATAGAAAAAAATTATTTGTTTAGTGTTTTTAAAAGAAGGATAATAGGCAAATGGTAAAGTTTCGTATTAAAAAAAAATCATATACAAAGCGTTAACAAACAATAAATATGATAAACTATTTGGCAAAAGAATGACCAGCAGAAAAGACATGGCAAACCAACAATAACAAAGAGAAAAAAAGGATAAAAATGGTGTTATCAGTAGTGGAAAAACATTTCCAAAAGAAAGAGGACACTACCACGTCTAAGAGGTAAATAAGTGACTAAAAAATAAAAGAGGCGTTACACAGTCTCTAAGTGAAGATAAACCCAAAAAGCATAGAGAAAATAACAAAAAAGTGATCAAAAGGAAAAAGAAGTGCATGAAGCAAGGAAAGGCGCATGATAGCATAAAGGAATTTGAAGACTCAGAGAGAAAACAAATACATATCAGGGGTAAACACTACAAGAATTGGTGCAATATATATGTTTAAATGTCAACCGAAAAAAACACTACACAAAAAAAGAAAGAAAGAAATAGAATGAAGATTCCACAAACTAAAAAAGCACAACAGCCACTACCACACTTGGCTAAGCAAGAAAAAAAATCTATGCTAAAAAGGAATGTTAAAAAACTAGAAACAACCTGATAAGAGAGATAGAAAGCAAACAACTAAACTAGAAGACCAAAAAAAACATGATTAATAGGCGGAACTAAGAAGAATTAAAAACTATAATAAAAGCAATTGAATTTAATATGTTATTAACTATTTTTTTTGTGTTTTTGAATCAAAAAAGAAAATAACCAAGTAAGAGTGAAATATCTCATGTGGATGGAGAGAGCTACTAAAAAAATCAGTAGAGATTAAACCTCAATCTCTCTCTGGTTAGAGGGCAAAACATTAAAAAAATTGTTAGGCTAAAAAAAGAGATGGATTTGAAAAACATTCTTGCAAAGGTGGGAAGCTTTCACAAAACAAATTTTGTGATTTCTTCAAAAAAGCCTCCACAACTCACAAATCAACATCAGAAAAAGACATTAGGCTTTGAAACCATGAATGATTTATGCCAAGATTGTCATTAATAACATTGAAAATAAAGAAATACAGCATAACATGAAGCTAAAGTACCTCTCAAAGGAACAAACCATAACATGAGAAGTAAATTTTGAAGTTGGAAATCAAACTAATCATAAAAGACCCCACGTGATAAATAATAGGGCTTATCTACAAAATATTCACAATACCGCTTTTAGAAGTAAGATGATTCGAGAAGAAACAAGAGAGCTTCAACTATCTAGCAAGGAAAAAAGGAGGGGAGGACTCTTTAAATAGAACAAGAGCAAGGATGAGGGAGTTACTACGAATTCCATCATGGCTTTACAAGGGCATCTTAGTGTGTACCAAATGTCATAGTCCTAAGAAAGTGAAAGGAAGTGTGTGACATTATTTGTGCAAGCAACTCCCAAAATCCTACAAAAGGATAAAGGTGAGAGACACCTCATTAAATTTGGATTTATGTGAAATAAAAATCCTACACACTCCTAAAAACTTAGATAAAAGTGAACCCAATTAAGATTAATCTTCAATAACAATTCAATAGTTTTAAAGTGTAAATTAATCCACTAATATTTTTTATAATTAATGTTTATTAAAAAATATAACATTTTTTAGTATTTTAATATATCTTTACCTTTTAAAATATGAATAATTCATACTTAACTTCATACATTATAATTTGATTTATAGTTAGTTTTTTAATCTTAATTAGGTTTGCACAGTCCAAATTACGGTGAAACATATTGGTGAAATAGAATATTCCTTGACTCATGCCAAACCTTAGCATTCCCTTGGGGTTACCTCCTTCTAGGGTTTTCATAGGGTTTCAAATTTCTATGTTAGGGTTTTATTTTGGCCATGATTTCCATTTTTCCATTAAACCATCAAATAAACATGTCTACAATGAATGAATATGTCTTATATTTTTTGATTTGGGTAATGATCGTAATCATTTCATATTTTTATACTTCAATATGTAAATTTGGATCAATTATGTAATCAAATGGATCAAATCCTTATACACCAATAAGGATAAAATTAATAATATAAAATCTCAAACCTTCCTCAACTCATATTATCGTAACATCTAATCTAAGTTGGTTACTTTTACCATTAGACAACAAAGGGCATGTTTGACTCATTTGTTTCCTCCTACTCCTAGACCTCATTATAGTACTAACTACCATCCGACCCCCATTATTATCCCATGTCTTATATTTGATTATGCAGTTCATGTTCTCATAGCTCAAATATGTAGGGTGTCCCACCATGTATGAAAAAATGGATGTAGTCAACATGTTCCTCCTCAATCCCATCCAACTCCCACTAATCAACCCAATCAACCCAAAGGATATGTTATAATTGATCAGCTAAATAACACTCATGGTAGAAGATATGTATTATCTACTTATTTAATAAATAAATGATTTACAAGGATATATTACATGAAGACTTATGTAAGCCAACTCTCCCTAGTAGTGCACAATCCTCCTCCTTTGCTTATATTATTACTACATTTAAGGACATCAAAAAAATATTCCCCTTTGAAAAAGAATATTTACATACGCAAGAAATAATAGAGTAAAGTCTACCATTACTTATTCAAGTTCATGTGCAAAGTAACAAAGTTAAATGCATGTTGGTAAATGGTGGTTCTTGAGTGAATATATGCAACATTACACTTTTCTAAAAATTGGGAAAAAATATAGATAAATCCATAAATCAAATCAAAGCATCAAAGGATTTGACAACACTCTACACTAAGCACTAACCATATAATTAGGTATAAATGTAGGCACCAAAATGGCACATTCTATATTTCAAGTTATGCATAATCATTTACATTACAACTTTCTTTTGGGGAGACATTGGATATATTTCATGGATGCAGTACCATCTACTTTACACAGGTTTATCAAATTTATGTATGAAGGTTATTCATACATGTTACCCACATATGATGACCCTTAAAATATATTTCAAGATGACACATTATAATAATGAGAATGAGTCACAATCACAGTTGTAAGATCATTCAATCATTCCCCATTCAAAATCCATTCTGTTAGATTAGATGCATACATATGAGTTAGGAGAAACAAGTAAGTTCATAATTATGACACATAAACTAGAAATACAACAGAAACCACAAACTAATATAGTGCAAAGCAAGACCATTGCCAATCTCCCTTTGATGGTGAATTCAAAAAATCAAGATGGCATGGTCATAGTTTATTACAAAAGTGATGATAATGCATGGCAAATTAGGCCCAAAAAAATCCCAAGTAGCATTTTAAAATTCATAAGCGAATCCATCAATGCCCAAAGCTTTATCAATACTCATGTATTGCTAAACATGAAAGAGCTTGTCAAGATATAAAAGTGCATCACATAATTTTTGGTCAACTATAGTTTTTTATTTTTTAGGTAGTACATGCACACATTTCATTTCTAATTACTTATTAACAATTTTTTGTAGGTTAGTGGTGCTAAATAAACTTCCACCTTTACGCGGTTGGCACTTTTAATAAAGAATTTCATATTAATGAAACTAAGAGAAGCTTACTAAAAGTACCTAGTGTTTTTGCACTCTTATATAGTAATGAAAATGTGTTTTAGGGTGGACTTTAATGTCATGGTCATTAGAGCACCTGTAATTTACTTATCTAGATGTGCTCAAAGTGATGGATTTGCACATGGGGATCCCAGAGGTAATAATACTAATTAGAGCTCAAGAAGTCGTCTCTTCACTACCAAAAAGTTATATTTTAGGACCCATTACCATAACTTGTGCCACAGATCACTCTTTATGTTTCTAATGACTTGATCTGGGATACAATTAGATGGATTTTACATACATAGGAAGGATCTTACGGTTCATCCATATAACTTATAATTTATGTTTTATGCGTGTCTAAAGTTAGGCTAAAAAACTACATTTTTCTTGTGTTGGGAAGGGCATTCCTAAGCCCAGAATGGGTGGTGGGTTTATCAACCAAACATGATGGGAGGTTGATAACCTAGTTTTGGATGCTATTCACCCCTCTAGATGTGTTGACAATGCTAGTTTTAAGCCAAGAAGCACCAAAAATGGAATTCTTCAACTATATATTCAACTTTGACAACATTTATTGTCATAATTTTTTTGCTCTTAAAAAGTAATGAAAATGCACTTTAAGGTAGACTTGGATGTCATGGTCATTGGATAACATGTAATTTACCTATTTAGACATTCTTAGAGTAATGGATTTGCACTTGGGGGTCCCAAAGGTAGAAATGCCAGTTGGGGCTCAAGAAGTTGTCTCTTCATTGCCAAAAAATTACATTTTAGGACTCGTTACTACAACTTATGCCATAAATTACTCTCCAAGTTTTTACTGACTTGATTTAGGGTGAAATTAGAGGAATTTCACATGCACATGAGGGATATTACATTTTATCCATACGACTTACAGTTTTTATTTTATGCATGTGTAAATTTAGGCTAAAAATCTACATTTTTATTATGTTGGGAAGGGCATTCTTGAGTACATATTGGGTGGTGGGTTTGTAGAATGGGCATGATGGGAAGCCAAGAACCTGGTCCTAGATATTATCCACCCTCTTGAATGTGTTGAAAGTGCTGGTTTTTAACCAAAAAGCACCAAACATAGAGTTCTCCAATTATATCTTCAACTTTGAACAACATTTGTTGTTAGTGTTTCTACGCTCCTGAATAGTAGTGAAAATGTGATTTCAGGTGGAATTAGATACCATGGTCATTAGAGCACGTATAATTTACCAATCTAGACATATTTAGAGTGATTGATTTGCACCTGGAGGTCTTAGAGGTAGAAATTTTAGTTGGAGCTAAAGAAGTTATATTTTAGGACCTGTTACTACAACTTGTACCACAAATTGCTATCAAAGTTTATATTGAATTGATCCAACATAAAATTAGAGGGATTTCATATGCACATGATGGATTTTATGGTTCATTTATATGACTTACAATTTTCATTTTACGCATGTCTGAAGTTAGGCTAAAAATTTGTATTTTTCTTGTGTTGGGATGGGTGTTTTTGAGACTGATATGGGTGGTGGGTTTGTCGACCAGGTGTGATGGGAGGCCAAGAACCTAGTATTGGATGTTATATGCCCCTCCAAACATTTTTTCGATGCCATTTTTTAGCCAAGAAGCACCAAAAATGGAGTTCTCCAACTACATCTTCAACTTTGACAACATTTGTTGTTAATGTTTATATGCTCTCGAATTATAGTGAAAATGTGTTTTTAGGTGGAATTGGATGTCATGGTTGTTAGATCACATTTAATTTATCTATCTAGACATGATTAACATAATGGATTTGCACCTAGTGATCCCTAAAGAAGAAATGCCAATTGGAGCTCAAGAAGTTATCTTTTCACTGTCAAAAAGTTACATTTTAAGATCTGTTACTATAACTTGTGCCACAAATTGTGCTTAAAATTTATACCAACTTGATCTGGGGTGAAACTAGAAGGATTTCACATGCACAATAAGGATCCTATGGTTCATCCATATGACTTACAATTTCTATTTTATGAATGTCTAAAGTTAGGCTTAAAATCTACATTTTTCATGTGTTAGGAAGGGTGTCCTTGTGCCCATAATGGGTGGTGGGTTTGTCAACCATGCATGATGAGAGGCTTATAACTTAGTTTTTGATGTTTTATTCCCCTCAGGATGTGTTTTTAGTGTTATTTTTTAGCCAAGAAGCACCGAAAATGGAGTTTTCCAACTACAACTTCAATTTTGACAACTTATCCTATCAATGTTTCTATGCTCCTAAACACTAGTGAAAATGTGATTTTGGGTCGATTTGAATGTCATGGTCATGGAAACACGTGTAATTAATGGAGATATCAAACTATTATAGCTAGAAAAGCATATGAATTACAGTCTTTAATGTCCCTACCAAGGAAATTTATCCAAAACTTGTAATGTTTCTGATTTCTTAACTGACACACATTTCATCAAATAATTTACAAAAAGTGCACCACATAATATTTTTTGAATAAACTATGTAATATCAGTTGCAAATATGATTTATAATCATGTACCAAATTCATAGGCCTTATATCATGCAATTTATCATAGGGACATTTCGTCAAACACTTTGTACACAATTTGTTATGAAGTATTTTCTAAATGTGAGTGTTCAAAAAAGATGAAACTATAATTATAGATCATAAAATCATCACAATATTCAAATAACTCATAAAGACATTCTACCAAATAGTTGGCACCTTCTTATTAAGCTAAAAATGATTACAATGAATAATAGATATTGTTGTTCTAGAAAATCATAAGTACATACATGTAGAATATTTGATTTTTAACCTCCACAATAGACTGGAAGTGTTTGGACAAATGATGAGATGATATGAGGGTATGAGAAATAATACCAAACCCTTATCCAATTCCAAAAATCCTTCTAAATAGCAGTATGAATATGTATATGGGAAACCAACTTTAATTCATTAAAAATGCTCCAAATAGGGTTGCAACTACACTTTGATAGGTTGTAGATTACTTCAATGAAGGCTTCCAAAGCCTTGATCCACACAAAATCCCAATGACAATATATTTTGGAAGCACCTAGCAATGGTAAGGTTTAAAACCCTCACAAAACTCAAAAATAATTGCTTGCAAATCCCCAAATAAATTTAACTTCAGCATAAATCCCAACTGGAAATATAATCTTCTTTCAACACAAAATATCAAACCAAAACATCCAACTCACCTATGAATCCTAGATAAACCTATTGGCCAAATTTGGCCCACCTACCAAGATTTTCCCTGGATAGATCAACTGAGCAGAGTTCTTGATTGAATGATGATCAAAAAATGACTTACACAAGTCTAGAGAGACCAGACCGTCATGGCACGTCACATAGAAATGAATGGGTCAATTTGTTTTTGCATTTTATAAGTTGACATAGGACGCCTCTCAAAGCCAAAATATTACATGGACAAGATGTTTTTCATGCCTCAAACATTCTCTACAAATTTTAGGTCTTGATGAATATTTTATCTCAAGATATAAGCCTCTAAAGTTGAACTTGTAGAATGGGACGTGCGTGTAGACATCTTATGTGGGCCTCATGAAATAGTTGTTTAAATTCAAATGTTCTAAGGATGAACACGTGGCTAAAAAGTGTCAAGATCATGGGAGCTTACATCGAGATCTAATGGTATATGAATACTGACAAAACCAGTGGGTCCTAAAGATCCAATGGTGCGTGTTCAATCATACATCCAAAGATCAATGACAAGATCATAGTTAAAAAGTTAGACGATCCTAAGATTAAGAGAGGGACTGACAAGTGTCATGATCTTGGTTAACAAGCAAATCAATGGTAAATGTTTATCAAGTAGAAGGAGATCGATGGCACGCATTCAATCACTCCAAAGAGATTGATGATATGTGTGAGATCAAGAAGTCAAAGGGCTAGATAGAATATGAGGCCACCACATAGCGTAAGTGCATTAAATTTTGAAACTAACAGAAGGATCCTAAGGTTAAATAAAGAGCTAACAAATGTCATGATTGAGAAGCATAATTCAGGATCGATGGTTGATATCAAAAGTCAAAAGCTAAAGGACTTCATTGGAGAGCAAATGTGACCTAAGGTCGAACTAGGGCAAATATTTCAAAGGATGCCATTGAAGCTCAATTGAGACCTCTGTTGGAGGATCCAATGCATGTTGACTCAATTCTTTTTATTATTTAACCATCATTTCATGAAGGGAGGTCCTTGTATGCAGTGGTAGCTCTATCGTTATTACAATTCAGAAGTAGAATATGTATGTTTATACCTAACAGAGTTCAAGAATAAGGTTATGTAGCCTATAGTCTTCTCATTGGCATGATAACTATAGGAAAACCAATAAATGCAATTGGTTTTAAATAAATAGTAAATCTATATTCGAGATGAAGTAGGGGCAGATATATGGTTATGGAGAAATATATCATCCTTTGACATAGTCTTATCCATGACAAAGTAGGTACTTACCACCACTCAAAGTAGACATAGCATGGCTTTGTCTAGATTCAAGGTACGAGGAATTTCTCCGTATAGTGAAAGCAACTGGAAGATGGCATAGAAGATCAAAGCAAGAGATTTGGGGATTGGAGAAAGCAATTGGAGAATTCTTTTCTGTTTTAGAGCCTTTAAAGATTTTTTCCAACAACAAGATCATGACTCATCATCTACAAAACAAAATCTTGTCTTCTAGTGCATTTCTTAGCCAATGAGAAGAGCTTGAAGACTATTGGAGCTAATGCAAGTTAACTTGTTGATGATGGATTAGTCCTGATTGGACCAAAAAGATGGTGGAGCATTTATTGAAAGGTGACAACTCATTAAATGTTCTTGGTTAATATGCTCCCTCTTCTCTCTTCTCCCTTTCTCTATATTTCCCATTCTTTCTATTTGTAATATCTCTTTATCTTTCAAATTCTATACTCTCACAAGGACTCTTTGAGTTTGAAGAGCAGGGGACTCTCTGCGATATTGCAAGATATGCTCATCTTGATTAGGCTAAACCCTACCAAGAATTTGTAATAACTACCTCTTGATGTAATAAAATACTTGCAAGCCTATCTCTTGCCTTGGATTAGTGTTTAGTGAGTTATGCATGATGGCCTTGTGAAGGATATTCTTCCATATCCATCATCCTCCTTCTGACCTCTATTAGGGTATTATCAAGTTGTCTACAGGACTGGATTAGTGTTCTTTTTTCCATTAATGTAAGCTCTCAATGAGTCTTAGAACTCCTCTTTGTTTGCATTCATTGCTTCCTGAACTTAGTCTATGAAATACTTATGTAATTAGCTTAATTTTGAGGTTGTGTGAGCTAGCATTGTCTTCTGCAGATCTAACATGGGTTCAAACTTATGCGAGTTTCCCATTTTTTTTGGTGCATCAATTTTTAGCCTTTTTAGGAGTCCTTTACCCCTTTTCTAACCCTTTTCCCTGTAGTAGCATTAGTTAGGTGATTCATCAAAAGGAAGTTGACTTCTCTACAGGTTCATCCCCTCCATAGGTGACCCACAACCTAGGGTTGTTCCCATAATGTAGCTCAATTAGAGAGAGCCTGAATAACTCTCCTCATGGGTACAAATTGATGCTGTAACATTTTTTGTCAAGCTTGATGGGACTTTACTACATTTTAAATCTCATTGAAAGGTTCTTGGTGTTGCCTTTCAGTGTAATCAGCCTTTAGAAGCACATTTGCAAACATCAATGGTGACTCCACTACGAACATCAGTTGGTATAAGTAGCCCAGGTGCCTAATCACCATTATTTGGTATGTATCATCCCCCATTTGGTCAAAATCCAAGTTCTTTCATTCCTCATCTTTCATATCAAGTTAGCAATGTTTATGGCTTCACCCTAAGTGGCCCTCAAGATTCAATGTATCAACCTTGTTAGAATTTACCTCTCTCTAGCGAACCAAAAAAGAGCCTTAGGGAGATATGGACTGATCTTGAAAAAGAATTAAGATAGATTGATAGGGAAGAAGAGTCATATATGTAACAATAAAATCTTGAACACCAAGCTTATGTTCAAGAGTAGGAGTTGAGGTTTTAGAGAGAATGCTTGGTTAGGTAAGACCAAGCCAGAAAATAAAATAACTATAAATTTTTCTTAGGAATGAGAGCATCCAACCCTAGAACCCAATTTCACTATCCTACTCCTATTTATGCTCTAACCCAACCCCCTAGTCCACCTTGTCAAGTCTCATCCTCATCAAGAGCCAAATAAGTCACTAAAAACCATTCAGCTGAGGAACATGAAGTCATCCCATCTTGGATCTTCTCCTATGACAATGACCCTGATTGTGTCATACCCTCTCTTGTGAAACCACCTTCTCCCACACCCTTTCAAGAAAAGGAGAAGATGACCAAACCTTATGCTTACCCCTCATGGAAATCAATCAAGGAGGTCACAAAGAAGAGAGAGGAAGTGCTAGCTGAGGTAGTCCAAGAACCAGTTCAATAAAAGGAGGCTGTTCCCTATACTTTTCCCTCATCAAAGTCAATTCAGAAAGGCTTTCAGAAAGAAAAGGTTAGTTGAGGCAATCCAAAAAGTAGTCTTGGAAGAGGAGTTAGTTGTGCTAAAAGTAAATCAAACAACCATAGCTTAGCTCAATTAATTTGGTGTATAAGAGTTTTGAGACTCTCTCTCCTTCCCCTAAAAGCCACCAAAGAGAGCTTTCAAAGTCCCTAGCTAGAAGGATACTCTCCTAAGTTGTGATTAAGGTAAACTTCTTCACCCTCCCACCATCTCCCTCTTGGATAAAAAGTTTGTTTTGCGAAGAATAGAGGAGTTTGTAAGCATAGTGTTGTCCATTTTCTGCATGACCAATTTGTGTTTTCCCTTTGTCTCTTTTCATTTATCCATTGCTCATTTTTTGTGTTGTTGCTTGTCTTTTCCCTTTGGCCTCTCCTTGTTTGGGCTCTTCTCCCTTGTTCTTTGTTTTTCCCTTTGCCTTATTTGTCTTAGCCTTTCTTGCTTTATTTTGCCCTGAAGTGCCCTTTGAAAAAGGTTTCAAAGGGCCACTTCCCTTCTAAGTGCCCTTTGGAACTTTTTCGAAGGGCCTTTCTTGCCTTCCCTTCCCTCAAAGCGAACCTTTTGAAAAAGTTTTGAAGGACACTTTTTTTCCCAAGTGTCCCTTTGAACTTTTTCAAAGGGCATTTTGTTCTTCTAGTGACCCTTCAAAAAAGTTTTGAAGGGCACTGTTTTGCCCAAATGTCCCTTCAAACTTTTTTGAAGGGAACCTTTTTGCCCAAGTGTCCCGTCAAACTTTTTTTAAGCGCACTTTGTTGTCTAAGTGATCCTTCAAAAAGTTCTGAAGGGCACTTTTTTTCCCAAGTGTCCCTTCAGACTTTTCTAAAGGGCACTTTGTCTTTGGAAATGCCCTTCAAAAAAGCTTCAAAGGGCCAATTCCTTTGGAAATGCCCTTTGGAATTTTTCAAAGGGACGTTGTGCCTTTCTCAAGTGTCCTTCAAAACTTTTTTGAAGGACACTTTCCAAAGTGTCCTTCGAGAAAAGTTCTTGAAGGAACTAGTTGTTGCCTTTCGAGCAAAATTCTTGAAAAAAATCCTTCAAATAAATTATCTAAAGGAATTACTTCAAGAAAATTGCCTGAAACATAAGCCTGACCCAAATGGATCCCCATGATGTGTCGTAGGATGTCAAATTCAGGGTAGCCAACTAGCCATTGGGGTGCAACTTGGTAACGTGTTGTAGGATGTCAAATTTATGCCTAAAGTCTTCAAATAAGAAGTAAAGTCACTAGGAAAATTCAAACAACTTTACAGTGTAAATCAAGTTTGCCAACATGCTTGACTTATGACTTTTATAAGTATAAGTAATCAAAGAACCTAAAGGAGCAAGCAAGGAGTAAAGCCATTCAGAAAACTTGAAAGGGTCTTAAGCAAAATCAATTTTTCAAAAGAGCTTTACTTATGAATTTTATAAGTAGAAGCAATAAAGAACCCAAAAGAGCAAATATAGTGCAAATCAGGTTTCCCAACATGCTTAACTTATAGGTTTTATAATTAAAGCCATTTAGAAGACCCAAATAGGTCTGTAGTGTAAAACATGAAAGCTTTCAAGAAGAATCCAAGGTCCACAATAGTGATATGAGCCATTTCTCATGGAGGGTCATCTCACCATTGGTTTTATAGCAATCTTGGTCATTTCAAGAGGGTGAATCAAAGAGAAGGACAAACTCCAATTGAATGAGAGAATAGCTAGAATCAGTTTCACCAGGATGGTGACGATAAACCATTTTGGAGGCTTCTATTTTGGTGCATAATATCTCTCTCTCTTCTCTCCCTCTTTTGCTATAAATAGGACCCTTAGGCTCTTATTTTATGATCCATAGATAACACAGTGAAGCCCTGTTGGAATGTTTTGCCATTTTCTTACATTTGAGCAAAGAAGCATAAGCATGTTTTATTTCTAAGTTCTAGGCATTTGCCTGGGCATGCAAGAGACATAGAGTGACAACAAGTGATGTTTTATCCTTCTATTCTCTATCCTTCATGCTTTTGAGCAAAGAGTTGATCCAGCAGGTCATGTAGAGTGCATTCTAGCTGTATGAGATTTTGCACATGTATAACCCTTTTTTGGACTATACAAGTTATCTTTTCCAATTATTTACCTTGTGTGATCTCATTCATTTTATCTCTACATTGAAATACTTATGTTGGAATCTTATAGAGGTTGAGTTATAGACTATATTCTATTGTATTGTGCATAAGTATAGGGACACATGTGGATACTAATTCTTGGTGTATCACCATTTTAGACTAGGCTTTTCATTTATGCAAACTTTGACTCTTTTCAATCATACAAACTAGTTCAATAGTTTTATTGCATAAAAAGCTAATATAAGGAGCTAGACCTTTCAACCTATAGGTTTATTTCCACTTATAGGCACACCCATAGGCTTGAGAAATGTCCTAACATTGCCCAAATTTGGAGGAGGCCTGAACAACCCTCTTCTAGGGTGCAAGATTTGGAGACAATAGTTTTGCACACCTAATGGGACCTGAATTATTGCTAAGTCAAGGTGAATACTGGTCTTGACAGGCCTAAATTAGTATAAATACCTCTAACCTAGCATTTGACAACTCCTAAAAGGTGTGAATCCCTAGTTCTAAACCAAGTTTTATACATTATCCTACATGGTCTTCATAAGGTCCTTAAGATTTTCTAACCAATCCCCTTTAACTAAAACTCTTCTTGAAAAACAACACCTTGAACCACTCTTATCCCTATTAAATCCTTGGAAAGGAGGTTTTGGGGAAGAAGAGGAAGAAATAGAAGAAGTTTAAGGAGAGGAAGAAGTTGAAGAAGAGGAATAAATAGAGGATCAAACGGGAAGAAGAGAAATGGAGGAAAGGGGAGAGATAGATAGACATCAACCTTTCCCTACTTTTAGTACCCAAAACCCAATAGAGCTTCCTGCATATGACCCCATCCCTCTAAATTCTACCAAAAATCTTCCTAATTTCAATGGGGAGGGACCTATTACCCCATCTGAACATATTAGAGACATGTCTAATTTCTATAATTTCCATAATGTTACTAGGGCCAACATAGCCATTAGGCTGCTTGCTATGTCTTTAAAAGGCAAAGCACTTGACTGGTATGGAATGTTGGAAGGGGGCTGCATTACAAGTTGGGATGGATTTGGAGACCTATTGGTGACAAGATTCAAAAATAAGAGTGATCATGCTTCCCTAATACATCAGCTAAATGTAATAAGAAGAGGTCGAAATGAATCCATACGAGATTTCGATGAGAGATTTCAAAGAACATGGTGTAGGCTACCACCAATCATGAGACCTCCTCCTAGCTTTGTGTTCCAAACATACCTCAAAGGGATTGGTATTGACGTTGATGTTATATTGCAGTCAATGGGAGGATTCACTCTTTTAGGTGCATATGAGCTAGCAATTGAGGCTAAGAATAGCTTAATTCAGGTTGGAAGACTTCTACCAAGAGTTTCCATGCCTTTGTTGTCCCATAATTTGGTTGAAGCTCCAAGCATGTCATAAGTCCCCAATGCTAATGTAAAGCTAAGAGCCTTTTCCAAGAAGGTGGATAACATTGTGGACAAGGACAAAGAAATTAGATTGTTGAGAGTTTAACTCAAGCAAGCTCAATATCAAGCAAGTGTTCCTCCTAATGCATAACACTATCCTTAACAAGGATATAGATCTCCATCCCAATATAATTATCAAGGGAGAGGACAAAATCAACAAGGTTACAATAGGCAACCCAATGCATATAATCCAAATTCTACTCTTCCCGTAAAGGTTGTTGTTCTAGTTCATGTAAATCTAATGCAAGGAGAAGATCATGTAGACCAATAGGGTAAGCCTCAAGGTTAGTTTACACATGATGATAGAGGAACCATGTACGATTTGACTACATAAGAGGAAGTTACTCCTTACATGACAATAGAAGAAGCATGTCCTAGCTAAAGGGATAGTCATGGAGAAGGCAACAACCCAATTGTGAGAATGATGAATTTTCAAGTAAAAGATGATTTTGTGTTGACTCAAGGCATGTCAATTGTAGCTAATAAAATGTCCAAAAAGATAGTCTTGGGAGAAGGCTAGGAGCCACAAATAGTTCCAAGTGATGCCTCTCTAAGGCCACAAAGTGCAAATCAAAGCGCTGCACCTTCTACAAGCCTTGTTCTTCAATAAAATCATAATGTAAATGCAACTACCAAGAATGTAACATAGCAAGATATAGTTCCTTTATTTCCATAAAAAATGTAGGATAAATTGAATATTCCATCTTTAAATATTGTGGACTCATTAAAGAGAAATAGGAAAAGCATATTCCCTTGGAAGGTTCTACATATACCTGGTCAAAAGGAGCTTTTGCAAGAGCAATTAGCAAGCATGCAAGTGGTTCCTCAATCTTTAAAGCATCATAGTGTGGCTCTCACAGACTCTCCAAATCATCTTTTGGAGCCTTCCACTAAAGCTAAAAAGTCTTCACCCTTATACCTCACACTTATTATGGGAGATAAGTTGGTCCACAATTGTATTATAGATAGTGTAGCAAACACTATTGGTATGCCTAAAGTAGTGGCTAATAAGTTGGGTTTGAATTATGAGCCACATAGTAAAGGCATGTTGTAGCTGGATGGAACTCCAACCAAGATGGTATGATTGGTCAAAGGTCTAAATGTGTTTTTACATGGCTACCCAAGCTTCCCTAACATGCAAGATATTGTGGTGGTGGACCTTCTAGCACACTTTGTTATATGTTTGTCTAGGAAAATTACGGCCTAGATAGGAGGATACCTTTTTATCTAATTGGTCCTTTCTAGTTTTCAACACAAGGTATGGAACCAAGGTAACCATAAGGACTCATCCCTTAACAAGGTTTTACATTGAGCCATACTTGGAGACAATGACTAATCAAAATTGTCTAATCAGCAAAGAGGAAGAAACAATCCTAAATAATGAAACATCTTCTCCTCTTGAAGGTATTTTTGACCTCTATCTTGACAAGTACAACACTAAAACACATGGCCTTGATCTTTACACTTTCATTGAGAAAACTTATTTGTGAGTTTACTGCATGCATGAGGAGAATGTCCCAATTCCTTTACTCACCAATGAAGATCATGAGTTTGATGGCATGTGGGAAATGTTCTTTGATGGTTCAAGTAGCAAAGTAGGTGCAAGAGATGGTGTCATGTTGGTTTCCTGATCAAATAATTGTTACTACTCTTTTTATAGGTTTGACTTTAATTGTACTTGCAACATGGCATAATATGAAGGCTTAGTTCATCATATTCAATGGGAAAATATGAGAGGAATCAAGATTTTGAAAGTCTATAGACATATTGAGCTAGTCATTCATCAAGTGAGAAGTCAAGCTACAACCAAGAACCCTTTGCTCAAGTCCTACAAGCAAAGGGTATGGGATCTACTTGAGGATTTTGATGCCTTCAACATCCAGCCCATACCAAGAGACTTGAACAAACACGCTAATAGATTGGCTACAATAGAAGCATGTTTTGACTCAGTTGTTGATGTTGAACAAGAGAAGGATTAATCCTATATCAAGATAATTATGAGACCTTCCATTCTGGATAATGAAGTGTCATGGCAAGTGTTTGAAAGTGATGAACACATTGCACACTTCTTGCAAAATAAGGTAGACTTCTCTTCAAGAAATCAAAAGAAGTTATATGATCATTATGAAGAGAAAATTATACAGCGGGAGACAAATAAAATACCTAAGGGGATGATTACCTTGGAGAGTGTCTTCAACGAGGATGATCAAAAGAAAAACCAAAGAATGAGCATGTCAACAAAAGAAGAGAACTATGAGAGAGTTAGAATTTTCAAGGACAAACTTTTGAAGATTGGCAAGGCTTGTTCTCAAATGGAAAGGCAAGCTTTTATTACATTATGCAAAGAGTTTCATGACATCTTTTCCTGATAATACAAGGACTTGAAAGGCTCTGACCCAAGTCTAGTTCATCACACCATTGAGTTGGAGTATGGAGCTAAACCGGTAAGACAAAAGCAAAGTCCTATTAACCCCAAGGTATAAGAACTCATGAAGAAAGAGTTGACCAAATTAATTGAGTCTAGGATTATCTTTTCTATCAAACACTCAACTTGGGTAGCCAACCTTGTGCCAGTTTGAAAGAATAATGGTGAAATCAAACTTTGTGTGGATTTTGGTGATCTAAATAAAGTGTCTCTCAAGGATCATTACCCACTCCCTTCCATGGAAAAAAAATTTGCAAGTTGTTTTAGGTTCTCAACGTTTCTCACTTCTTGATGGTTATTCAGGTTATATTCAAATATTGGTAAATGAAGGAGATCAATTCAAGATAGCCTTCACCACCAAGTGGGGGACCTTTGCTTACAACAAGATGTTTTTTGGTTTATCCAATGTTGGAGCTACATTTCAAAGGGAAATGGACATGGCTTTCAAAGGTCTGATCAATAAGTTTTTGCTTATTTACCTTGATGATATAACCATTTTTTCAAAGGATGTTGCTGATCATATGGGACATCTAAGGCAAGTGTTTAAGAAGTATAGAGAGTACGACATATCCCTCAATTCAAAGAAGTGCATCTTCATTGTCCATGAAGGTAAACTTTTGGGTCATGTTGTTTCTAAAGAAGGATTATCTATTGACCCCAAAAAGATTGAAGTTATTCTAGGCTTGTCTTTGCCTCGACACAAGAAAGAGCTGCAAATTTTCTTGGGAAAAATAAACTTTTTAATGAGGTTTATCCCAAACTTTTCAACTTTGGTAAAGCCTATCATAGCCATGCTAAAAAAGAACCAAGTTTTTACTTGGACAAAGGAAGGTAAAGGCAGATTTGAGGTAATCAAGCAAGCAATTGCAGTATCTCCCACTCTCTTGAATCTGAATTTTGTTAAAGATTTCATTCTTTATACTTTTTCTAACCTTGACACAATCTCAGCTATGCTTATGCAAAAGAATGATGAAGATGTTGAGCAGCCAATTGCTTTCTTTAGCCAAGGCTTAGAAGACTATGAAGTGAGATATTATTTGTTGAGATGAAAGCTTTAACTGTCATTAGAGGATTAAAAAAGTTCAGGCATATGGTTTCCAACAACAAGATCCATGTCATGGTCTCCCATCCTAGCACTAAGGAGTTTCTCTTAAGCAGGGATCTTAATGAGAAGAGAGCTAGATGGATCACAAAGGTGATGAAATATGACATTGACATCAAGGTAACTAGCTTGGTAAGAGGAAGAGGTTTATGTGAGCACTTAGCATCTAACTTTCAAGAGCCAAAAGATTAAGCCTTGGTAAATCAAGTTCAAGACCAGCCAACTGATCAAATGCAAAATCAAAGTTGGACACGAGACATCATTGGATTTCTTCAAAATGGTGAGTGTCTCAATAACTTGAACAAATATCAAAGAAGGTATTTTAGGCTGTAAGCTATTCTTTATTATCTTGTGGATGGCATTCTATTTAAGAAGGATGTGATCAATGTGTTGCTAAGATACATTAACAATGACCAATTTGATATGCTACTAGAAAAATTCCATAATGGTGCAGATGGTGGTCACTTCTCTCCTAGAATAACAACTACAAAAATAATGAGAGCTGGTTATTATTGGCCTAGTCTTTTTAAGGACTATTATCATTGGGATAAGGTTTGTCCTCAATGTGCTTCCTTTGTTGGCTAACAAAAGCTTGTAGCTCTTTTATTAAATCCTATCCAAGTGGACCAACCTTTCATGCAATGGGGCCTTGACTTCATTGGCATGATCAACCCTCCATCAAGTGCTAGACACAAATGGATATTCACTACTATAGACTACTTCACAAGATGGGTAGAGGCCATTGATTTGAAGGAGGCAAATGAAAATACCATATTGGAGTTATATGACAACATCATAACAAGGTTTGGAGTTCCTCGTGTCATCATCTCAGATAATGCACTTGATTTCATAAGTACTAAAACTTTTGACTGGGTAGCAAAGAGTGGTGTTAATTTGAGTACCTCATCCAACTACTAACCTCATGGTAATAGATTAGCTGAGTCTACCAACAAGAACCTCATCAAGATCATCAAGAGGACATTAGAAACTAATCAAAGAGCATGGCATAGCAAGCTCAAGACAACCTTATGGGTAAACAGAATCACTCCCAAGAATTCAATTGGTAATTCTCCCTTCGTACTTGTCTATGGGAGAGAAGCAAGGCTGTCCATATCACAAGAGCTCCCTACCTTGGAACTTACACAACAGTTAGAATTACTTGAAAACACTCCCATGGAGGTCAGATTGATAGAATTAATGCAACTACAAGAGGCAAGAGATGATGCACACAAAGCTTTGGAACACCATCAAGTTCTCATGAAGAAATCCTTTAATAAAAGGGTAAGTGCAAGAGTGTTTAAAGAAGGTGACTTGGTCTTTAAATGGGATAAAGATAGAGCAAAACCAAGCAAACATACAAAGTTTGATACTTCGTGGAGTGGTTCTTACATCATCAACAGATGCAAGCAAAGAAACTCCTTTCAAAAATCCAAAATAGATGGAAAAGAGCTACCTATTCTGGTAAATGGAATCCATTTGAAACCTTGATTTTGACCCTTGTTGGCCATGTCTTGTATATACCTTATTTTGGTGTGTTTCCTTTGTTGTGTTTGTTTTCCCTAAGTGCTTTGGAGCATAGTGTTTCCATTTCAAGTGTTTTCTTTCCTTTTATTGGTTGTGCATGTGTCTCTCCATCTTGTGTGTTCAGTCATGGCTTATTCTTTCAACTCTTTTTTACCTTGCATGACTCCATGCCCAATGGAAAGATTTACATGACTAGTCTTATGACGTAGCACACATGTCTCCCCTAGAAATCACTAGAATGTTGACCATTTTCTGCATGACTAGTTTGTGTTTTCCCTTTGGCTCTTTTAATTACTCCCTTGCTCATTTTTTGTGTTTGGTTTCTTGATTTATTGCTTGTCTTTTCCCTTCAACCTCTCTTGGTTTAGGCTCTTCTCCCTCATTCTTTATTTTTCCCTTTGCCTTGTTTGCCTTAGCCTTTCTTGCTTTGTTTTGCCTCTAAGTGCCCTTTGAAAAAGGTTCTGAAGGGTCACTTCCCTTCTAAGTGCCCTTTGGAACTTTTCCAAAGGGCCTTTCTTGCCTTCCCTTCCCTCCAAGTGACCCTTCAAAAAAAATTTGAAGGGCACTTTTTCACCCAAGTGTCCCTTCAAAATTTTCTGAAGGGCACTTTGTTCTCCAAGTGACCCTTTGAAAAAGTTTTGAAGGGCACTTTTTCACCCAAGTGTCTATTCTAAGTTTTCTAAAGGGCACTTTGTTGTCCAAGTGACCCTTTAAAAAAGTTTTGAAGAGCACTTTTTTGCCCAAGTGTTCCTTCAAACTTTTTTGAAGGGCACTTTTTCACCCAAGTGTCCCTTTGGAAAAGTCCTGAAGAGCCATTTCCTTTGGAAATGCCCTTCAAAATTTTCTGAAGGGACCTTGTGCCTTTTCCTAGTGTCCTTTAAAACTTTTATGAAGGACACTTTCCCAAGTGTCCTTTGGGGAAAGTTCTCGAAGGAACTAGCCATTGCCTTTCGAGCAAAATTCCTAAAATAATTCATTCAGATAAATTGTTTGATGGAATTACTTCAAAAAAATTGCCCAAAACATAAACCCAACCTAAATGGATCCTCATAATGTGTTGCAGGACATCAAATTTAGGGTAGCCAACTAGCCATTGGGATTTAAAGACATGACATGCCGTAGGATGTCAAATTCAGGGTAGCCAACTAGCCATTGGCGTGTAACTCGGTGACGTGTTGTAGGATGTCAAATTCATGCCTAAAGTCTTCAAATAAAAAGTAAACTCACTGAGAAAACCTAAATGACTTTGTAGTGCAAATTGGGTTTTCCAACATGCTTGACTTATGACTTTTATAAGTAGAAGCAATCAAAGAACTCGAATAAGCAAGCAAGGAGTAAAGCCATTCAAAAAATCTGAAAAGGTCTTAAGCAAAATCAAGTTTTCAAAAGAGATTTGCTTATTAATTTTATGACTATAAGTAATCAAAAAACCTGAAAGAGCAAGGATAGTGCAAATTGGGTTTCCCAACATGCTTGACTTATAGGTTTTATAAGTAAAGCCATTCAGAAGGCTTGAATGGGTTTGCAGTGCAAAATATAGAAGCTTTCAGGAAGAATCTAAGGTTCGTAGCAGCGATTCAAGACATTTTTAATGGAGGGTCATCCCACCATTGGTTTTGCAGTGATCTTGGTCATTTCAAGAGGGCGAATCAAAGAGAAGGACAAACTCCAAATGAATGAGAGAACAACTGGAATCAGTTTCACCAGGATGGTGACGATAAACCATTTTAGAGGCTTCTATTTTGGTGCCAAGAGCTCTCTCTCTTCTCTCCCTTGCTATAAATAGGACCCTTGGGCTCTTGTTTTATCATCCATAGATAGCATGGTGAAGCCCTGCTAGAATGTTTTGCCATTTTCTTGCCTTTGAGCAAAGAAGCATAAGTCTAGTTTCTTTCTAAGTTCTAAGCATTTTCTTGGGCATGCAAGAGACATAGAGTGATATCAAGTGATGTTTTATCCTTTTGTTCTATGTCCATGATTTTGAGCAAAGATTTGATCTAATAGGTCATGTAGAGTGCATTCTAACTGTATGAGATTTTGCACATGTATAACCCTTTTTTTGACTATACAAGTTGTCTTTTCCAGTTATTTACCTTGTGTGATATCATTCATTTTGTCTCTACATTGAAATACTTATGTTGGAATCTTATAGAGCTTTAGTTATAGACTATATTATGTTGTATTGTGCATAAGTATAAGGTATACATATGGATACTAATTCCTGGTGTATCACCATTTTAGACTAGGCTTTTCATTTATGCAAACTTTTGACTCTTTTCACTTATACAAACTGGTTCAATAGTTTTATTGCATAAAAATCTAATACAAGGAACTAGACCTTTCAACCTAGAGGTTCATTTCCACTTATAGGCACACCCATAGGTCCAGGAAATGTCCCAACATTGTCCAAATCTGGAGGAGGCCTGAACATCCCTCTTCTAGGGTGTAAGATTTGGAGACAACACATAGGTGAACATGAAGAAGACAACACAAGTGCCTATGATGAGGATATCATGATAGGTAGCCCAATCCATTTAGAGGAGGAGAAATTAGGTTTGGACCAACTATTGTGGCATGGCTTTAACACTGATGAATTAGAGCCTGAAAGTAGCACTAATGCATTTATATTTGAAGGGTGGTGTATTTAGGATGTAACTGAGAGCAAAAGGGATCTTGATTTGTTTAAAGAGCTTCCATTTGGTTTGGGCAAGGATTAAGATGAGGAAGAATAGAGAAAAAGGGTGATCAAGACGAGGTATGGTAATAGTTTTACCATGAATTCATGGACCAAATAGAGGTTCTAAATCAGCCTATGCCTCCTCTAGAGCATAAAAATAAACTTGAAAATTAGGTTGAAGAATCTAACCAATCTTAAGATGAATTGTCTATTGAAGGCAGTGATAATGTCTTCAAGAATGAAGGAGAATGGTCACATCTAGAGCCAAAAGAACATGACATTTCAAACCTTGGATGGGTTGATGAGCTACCATATGGCTCTTTTTAAAGTAAGCAAATCAAGGATGGTGTTGAATTTGGAATCATCCCAGATGACCAAGAGGAAGCTGCCTTTTGGGATGGCTTAGAGGTTTTTTACCTAAGCCTAGATAGTCAACGTTCATGTTCAAAGGAGCCATCAGATGAGGAGGATGCAGGTGATCCTATAGTCCATTTTGGAATGAGCCTTGAAGAAATGGACCAATATGTCTACATTGGATACATGTTTGTCCCATTTCATCCACTTGAGAGCATGCCAAAAGAGTCAACAATCAGAAATCTTAACTCACCTATCGTGAGCTCTCAAAATTAAGGTGCTTTCCATCCTAGTCTACCACAAGTGTGAGATGCCAAATATTTTTCATTTGATCCAGGAGCAAGATACCCTTATGTTATAACCATGTACATATTAGAGTAGATTTCAAGCTTTTCTCTAAGGGCCTATGTGCACATTTGTTTAGTATTTTAGTTGTTTTTTTCTTTTCTCCAAGTGCCTGTGTGCACTTGCCTTTATTTGTTTTGTTCTTGTTGTCATTTTTAATTCATGAGGAAGTTATCTAGAGGGGAAACCTTTCATCATTTCATGTCATCTAAGAGCAAAGACTTCTGACTCCATGCCTAATGGATCAGACAAAACAACTAGACTGGGTTCTCAAGCATCGAAGTCATGCTTCCCTATTGAGTCACCAAAGATGTTGGCCAAATTTGGCCCATATACAAAGATTTTTCTTGGATATATCAGCTGAGTAGAGTTCTTGATTGAATGATGATCAAAAAAATACTTACACAATTATAGAGAAACTAGATTGTCATGGCACATCATGCAAAAATGAATGGGTTAGCTTGATTGTGCATTTAATAATAACACTTAGGAGGCCTCTCAGAGTTTAAAGATCACATGGACATGATTTTTTTCATGCCTTAAACATTCTCTATAGATTTAAGGTCTCGATAAATTTTCTATCTCAAAATATAAGCCTCGAAAGTTGAATTAGTAGAATGGGACGTGTGCACAGATGTAAAATTTGGGCCTCATGAAATAGTTGTTTAAATTCATATATTCTAAGGATGAAATGTGTGGCTGACAAGTGTCAAGATTATGGGAGCTTAAGTTGATATCTAACGATGTGTAGTAGTGATTAAAAAAGCTAGTGGGTCCCAAAGATCCAATGGGGCACATTCGATCGTACATCCAAAGATCAACGACATGCTCACTGTCAAAAAGTTAGAGGATCCTAAGATTAAGCAAGAGATTGATAAGTGGCATGATCTCTATGAATAAATAGATTAATGGTACACATTCGATCAAGCATAAGGAGATTGATGGCACACATTAAATCACTCCAAGGAGATCGACGATGTGCATGAGGTCAAGTACTCAAAGGGCTAGATTGAATACAAGGCTACCCATGGCATAAGCATGTTAAATCATATAATTAATAGCAGGATCTTGAGGTTAAATGAAGAGCTAAAAAATGTCACGATCGAGAAGCCTGGATCAGGATCAATGATCAATATCAAAAGTTGAAAGCTAAGGGACTTCAATGGAGAGTAAATGCGACCTAAGGTTGAACCAGGGCAAATATTTCAAAGGACTCGATTGAATCTTAGTTGAGACCTCTGTTGGAGGATTCAATGCATGCAGACTCAATTTTATTATGGTTTCAATGTTGTTTCATGAAGGGAGATCCTTGTATGCAATGGTAGCTCTATATCCATTAAATTTTATAAGCAAAATAAGTCTATTTATACCTAACAGAGTTCAAGAACGAGGCTATACAACCTATAGTATTTTCATTGGCATGATAGCTATAGGAAAATTATTAAATGAGATTGGTTTTCAATCTATAGTAAATCTATATTTGAGATGAAGTAGGGGCAAATATATGGTTATGGAGAAATTTCTCATCTTTTGACATAGACTTATCCTCAACAAAGTAGGTACTAACCATGCTCAAAGCAGACATGGCATGGTTCCATCCGAATTCAAGGTATGAGGACTTTGTCCTTATAATGAAAGCAAGTGGGAGATAGTGTAGAAGATCAAAGAAAGGGATTTGGGGATTGGAGAAAGCAATTATAACATTATTTTCTATTTTAGAGCCTTTAAATATTTTCTCCAATAGCAAGATCATGACTCATCATCTACAAAATAGACTCTTATCTTCTAGTGCATTTATTAGACTATTGGAGCTAATGCAAGTTAACTTCTTGATGATGGATTAGTCTTGATTGGACCAAAAATATGGTGGAGCATTCATTGAAAGGTGGCATCTCATTTATTGTTCTTGGTTAACGTGCTCCCTCTTCTCTCTTCTCCCTTTTTCTATATTGCCCATTCTTTCCATTTTTAAGCTCTCTCTTTCTCTCAAATTCTAGAGTCTCACAAGGACTCTTGGAGCTTGAAGAGCAGGGGACTCTCTAAGGTATTACAAGATATGCTCATCTTGATTAGGCTAAACCTTGTCACTAATTTAAAATAACTACCTCTTGATACAATAAAATATTTTCTTTACCTATCTCTTGCCTTGGATTAGTGTTTAGTGAGTTGTGCATGATGGCCTTGTGAAGAAGATTTTTACATATCCATCATCCTCCTTTCTGACCTCTTTTAGGGTGTTTTCAAGTTGGCTATAGGTCTAGATTAGTGTTCTTTCCACCATTGATGTAAGATCTCAATGAGTCTTAGAGTTCCTCTTTGTTTGCATTCATTACTTTCAAAACCTAGTGTATGAAATACTTATGTAATTGGCTCGATTTTGAGGTTGTGTGAGCCAACATTATCTTTTGTAGATCTAGTGTGTGTTCAAGCTTATGGGAGTTTCCCATTTTTATTTGGTGCATAACATTTTATCCTTCTTGGGATCACTTTACCCCTTTTCTAACCTTTTTCCCTAAAATAGCATTAGTTAGGTGATTCATTAGAAGGAAGATGACCTTCTCCAGAGGTTCAGCCCCACCATATGTGACCCATAACCTAGGGTTGTTCCCATAGTGTAGATCAATTGGAGAGATCTTGAAGAACTATCCCCATGGGTGCAAATAGATGCTACAACTTAATCGACCTCTAAATCCATTTCTACACAAACTGCAACCTTAAATGAATCACACCAGATTGGTTAGGGAGGATCTTTCACCACCAAAACCAATCTTACCTTAGGGTTTCATCTAAGGCAGGAGATATGAACAATGTTCAACCTCACAGAGAGATCAAGGTTTCATAAAATATTCAACATATCCTTCAATATTAGCACTTTCATCAATACTCATGTACTCTTATTCACTTATAGATGCACACAAAAATTTAGCTTCATCATCATATTCATCTAAGAAAGTCTCTTGATGTGCACTCTGAAGTTCCACTTCATTTGTACTTTACATTGAGTCAAGTTTCTCATACTCAGATTTGAAATTGTTGGAGTGGTTATCTTCTTTTATTGTCACACATGTAAGATCAACACCATCATTCATTCCTGACCTTATTATGTAGTCATAAAGGTCCTTTTTGCTTGGATGTTCTATTTCAAGTAACTTAAACAATTCATCGAAGGAAACTTGCTCTCTGAATTTATCATATAATTCATGATACTGATCAACAACTTTGGTGGCCTCTTGTTCATGGTCCTTCTTTTCCTTTCACATTCTTATCAAAGCTGTTAGGTCCATTTGATATTTCTGAAATACCTACAATAATTCATTCATGGTTCTATAAATAATTTCGTATTGCTATGGTCACTTTCCTATCAAGCACTCTATTGATTACTAACTAGAACTACTAAAACTAATCATAAGTGTTGATCACTTATTAGAAGCAATCTAAAAATTATCTTCTCACTATTAACCCCATAGGCTATCAAGATACACTAATATGATACCACATCAATGTTTCTATAAATAAAAATTTAACCTATACTCTCCAAGATCTTTGGAGTCCCCTTACCAATACCAATTAGCCTATGGGAACTCATGAAATAGGCTAACAGTCACCAAACTGACTAGGCCTGAGAAGGGAACATTACAGTCCTCCCTTCCTAAAGATTGTTTGTCCTCAATCAATCACACTCAATATCTATATGATCCTAGATAAACTAAATGAAATTTCATGATCCCAAATCAACCTAGGAGGTTTGTGAGTCCTCTTGATTGATGTATCATGTTGCATCACACCTATAAATAAATTTTTTGCAAGAATTCAATGAACTCTCTGATAATATGTGGCTCTACCATGCTTCCATTACACTAATCTGATATAAACTAGAAGATCTATGAAAAAACTCATTGTTTCCATTGGATGAATATATGAATTGATGGTCATAAACATGTAGAAGTTTGTTGTCCTGATAAGCTCCAAAGATAACCCATTAATATTTACAACACATTCATTTACAAATTAATCATTTTTAATGATGTTAAAGGTTATCCAATCCAAATAGGGACATAAATCAGTAGTATTAGTGAAAATGTTGTCTTTTTTCTTTTTTTCTATCCCAAAATAATGAACCAAGTATAGAAACTCACAAAATTTGGATTCTTCTAGTGTAGAAGGAAACACCTCGTACCAAAGCGCTCTATGAAATATTTTATCTATCCCACTCTTATGAGTCATCAAAAACATGACATGTGGGTTGGAAGAAAAAAGATGAGCATACCACAACAAGCTACAAGTGTAAAATTCCTATTTTGAATTTAGTAATGTGAGCGAGCAGTCCCCTGAATCCCATGCTTTTCTATTATCACCATCTTTGTCTCTTGAATCAAGAAGTGTCTCACAAATAAGATTATCAAAAGATAATTTTGCATCTAAAATAGAAGACATATCATCATGAAAAACTTTCCTTTCTATCCCAATGAGATTACACTCTTGATATTTTTCCCATGTGCTACCATCATGTTGAAAACCACATTCATTACCTGCTATATCATCGATCTTATAGCTAAAAACTTCACTAGGATCCCATAACCTATTGTTGTCACAAGTTGTATCACTAGATTCCTAAAATGTCTCATCATCCATCACAAAAATATGATTATCAAATGATAACTCTGCATCCATGTCAAAAAGTGGGTTACCAATAGATTGGATGTTATTTCCCTGCCCTTGTTTAGAATGATCTTCCTGTTATCCCAATAAATATTTTGTAGTAGCAAGCTAATCTTCTATCTCTCATAGTGCCACTTGCATACTCTAATGAATCCCTTGTTGATTTGATCTCATAGGTAAGATCATTAACCTCTTGCTCCTTTTCTTTGAGTGCACTAAGGGTCACTTCTACAAAATGGATGGCATGATCCTTGTCTACAATAAATTATAAGTAATATAATTTCATCTATTCCAATTCATTTTTTATTGTGTGCATATGTGTAATAATAGCTCCGAATTCAATGCCTGTTTTCCTCTCCTCAATTTGGTCCTTCCAAATGAGGTCTTCAATAAATTTGTGTGTGATATCAAACCATGTCAACACTTACACCACTTTCTCATTCGTAACTAAAAATTGATTTTGCAATTATTGAGGCCTTTGTTCAAACTCATCAAAGTAGTTCTGTTCACCACACAACAAAATTTATGAATTGCCTTCATTTATAGGAACAATGTACCTTCATAATTAGTTACCCCATTAATTGATGCCTTGCAAACATGATGAATAGATGGTAGGACAATGTTATGCTCAAGTAATGGGTCACTAAGAAATTCCATACCTTCATATGGCTTATTAATAGTTGCTAATTTAACAAACTCCAAATATACATATCCTTCAATCTTAGCACTGTCATGAAGACTCGTGTACTCCTCTTCACTTGCGGATGCACATGAAAATTAATCTTGATCATCATCTCTAACTAAGACATTCTCTTGATGTGCATTTTGAAGCTCCACTTCATTTGTACTTTGTATTGAGGCAAGTCTCTCATACTTAGATTTGAAATTATTGGAGTGGTTATCTTATTTTGTTGTCACACATGTAAAATCAACACCATCATTCATTCTTGACCTTCTTATGTAGTCATAAATGGCCTTTTTTCTTGGATGCTCTATTTCAAGTAACTTTAAAAAATCATCAAAATAAACTTGATTTTTGAATTTATCAGGTAATTCCTGATATTGATCAACAATTTTGGTGGCCTCTTATTCATAGTCTTCTTTTCCTCTTGTATTCTTATCAAAGTTATTAGGTTCTTTTGATATTTCCCAAATACCTGCAATAGTTAATTCATGGATTCTTGAAATAATTTATTTTTGCTATGGTCACTTCCTTGTTAAGCACATTGTTGATTACTAACTAGAACTATTGAACCTGATCATAAATAAGTGTTGAGCACTTACTAAAAGCAATCTGAAAATGATATTTTCGCTATTAACCCCACAGGCTGGCAAGATACATTGCTCTGACAACACTGTAGTGTCCCTACCAAGGAAATTTATCTAAAAATTGTAATGTTTCTAATTTCTTAATTGATAGACACTTCATCAAATAATTTACAAAAAGTGCACCACACAATATTTTTGAATAAATTATGCAATATCAGCTACAACTATGATTTATAATCTTGTAATGGATTCATAAGCCTTATATCATGCAATTTCTCATAGGGACATTTTGTCAAACACTTTGTACACAATCTATTATGAAGTATTTTTTGAATACAAGTGTTTAGAATAGCTAAAATTATAATTCTAGATCATAAAATCATCACAATATTCAAATAAATCATAAAGACATTCTATCAAATAGTTGGCACCTTCTTATTGAGCTGAAATTGATTACAATGAATAATAGAGATTGTTTTTCTAGAAAATCATAAGTACATACATGCTGAACATTTGATTTCTAACCTCCACAATGGACTGGAAGTTTTTGCACAAGTGTTGGAATGATATGAGGATATGAGCAACAATACTAAACCCTTATCCAATCCAAAAAGCCTTCCAAATAATAGTATGAACAACAACTATGAATATGTAGATGCGAAACCAAATTCAAGTCACTATAAAATGCTCCAAATAGGGCCGTGGCTACACTTTGATAGTCTGTAACTTACTTAAATGAAGGCTTCCAAATCCTTTATCCACACGAAATCCCAATGATAGTATATGTTGGAAGCACCTAGTAATGGCAGGGTTTAAAACCCTCACAAAACTCAAAAATAATTGCTTGTAAATCCTCAAATAAATTTAACTCTAGCACAGATCCCAACTAGAAATATATTCTTCCTTTAGTACAAAATATCAAACCAAAACATTCAGCTCACCTGTGAATCCTGGATGAACCCATCTCTAAATCCATTTTTGCCCAAACTATGACACCCCATATTGGCTAGGGAGTATCTTTCACCACTAAAACCAATCTTAGTTTAGGGTTTCATCTAAGGTGAAAGAGATGAACAATGTTCAACCTCATAGAGAAAATAAGGTTTCATAAAATATACAACATGTCCTTCAATCTAGCACTATCATGAAGACTCATGTACTCTTCTTCACTTGTGGATGCACATGAAAAATCAACTTCATCATCATCTTCAGCTAAGACATTCTCTTGATGTGCAATTTGAAGTTTCACTTCATTTGTACTTTGTATTAAGGCAAGTTTCTCACACTCATTTGAAATTGCTAGAGTGGTTATCTTATTTTTTAGTCGCACATGTAAGATCAACACCATCATTCATTCTTGACCTTCTTATGTAGTCACAGAGGTCCTTTTTGATTGGATGCTCTATTTCAAGTAACTTAAAAAATTCATCAAAGGAAACTTGGTCTCTGAATTTATCAAGTAATTCCTGATACTGATCAACAATTTTGGTGGTCTCCTATTCATAGTCTATCTTTTCCTTTTGTATTCTTATCAACTTTGTTAGGTCCTTTTGATATTTCCCAAATACCTACAATAGTTCATTCATGGATTCTTGAAATAATTTCATATTACTATGGTCACCTTCCTGTCAAGCACTTAGTTGATTACGAACTAAAACTACTCAAACTGATCATAGATAAGCGTTGGTCACTTACTAGAAGCAATCCAAAAAAAATCTTCTCGCTGTTAAACCCACAGGCTAACAAGATACACTGCTCTGATGCCATTGTAATGTCTCTACCAAGAATAATTGAACATGTGCTCTCTAAGACCTTTGGAGTCCCCTTACCAATACCAATTAGCCTATGGGAACTTAGGAAATAGGCTAATGGTCACCAAACTGATTAAGCCTGAGAAGGGAACATTACACAGTTGTATGCGAAGACATTTGTTTTTCTCATTTTACAGTTGAATCAGGAATGTGATGCAAGTGGCCTAAATCCACTTACAAATAGCCTATTTACCCATAATTACACACTCTATGTTTATTCAATTTTTGACTGCTTACTCTCTTTATGGCCAATCTTAAAATTTTTAGGCCTCTTCAAGGCTTTCCATTAGGTTTGGATGCAACTATAAGTTTGCATATTCTCTTTTAGATCTGATTACTTGTTGAATGAAGAAACTTTTTTAGATTGTCTTCTAAATTATCTAAAATTTAATTTACCTTGTCAAATAAACTATATTATTTAATTTTTCCTTTCAAGACCAATTAGATCATTACTGACCTACAATATTTCTGATTACAAGTTACTTTACTTTTTGATCCAAGTTCTTTCTTACTTTCTCTTACAAAAAACACAAACAACTATGTCTTCTTAGATTCAAATCTAGTATAAAAATAAGATGCTTATCTTTTCCAATATATGACTAACCTTAATTATTGTGATTTATAATCAAATTTTCTTTCCCTTCCATTTTAATATACCTTTCAAACTTCCTTATTTTCCATCAACCATCTCTTTGTCAAAATTTACCTTTTATTACTCTTTGTTCTTAATCCTACAAAACTGCTTTATTATCCATATGCAAAATGTAAAGGTCATGAATCAAAATTCAATATTTGAGGGTCTTCAATGACATTTACATAATCCAAGAAATCACTTTTAACTCTTCTTTAGCTCTAAATTACAAGGACTAATGAAAACAATCTCCTCAACCTTTTTTTGTTTTTATGTCTGTCTAGACCTATTGATTGTGTTCCAATTATTTATCTCTCATATGGAGGTTAAAAATCATGAAATCACCTTAAATACCTTATATGCATAAATACACATGACACTACAAATTTTCAATCCCTTTCTAGGATTGTTTCTCAAATTATTGGACTTTTAGTAATCCAAAGCTCTATTTAGTCATAATTCTATAGACATGCAGAAACTCACTCCTCTATATATTCTCTTTTAGAGATTATTAAGACTTAAAACCACTTGTATTATATTTATAACACAAAAACATAACTACTCGCCATGTTTCAATAAATTTCAAGCAATATTTTTGGAGTTATGAATATTTTTCTCCCAAAAACCTAGGCAGACCAACACACTAGTTGAAAGCTAGCAATTTTAGTTTAATGGCTTTAAACACAATTTCAATACAAAATAATGATTGATTTAGGTCTACCCTAACCCTTTACAAATTATCTAGTAATCCTTTTTCTTTTTCAAACTCAAATTATGATAAAATGACAATTTATTCATTTGACTATCACACAGTCATGTAATTACAAACTTGAAAACATGAAAATTGAGAATAACTTATAATAGAAAGACCTTTTTGGGCTGATTTCACTTGTATTAGGGGATATACATTATCATTTTACTTTGACACTTACTCATTTTTTTTCATATTTATATATCTACATAATAATTATCCTCTTATTAGACTATTCAAACAAAACCCTGTCTTATTAGACTCGAAAGTATACAAAATAAGATAGTTTCCTTCTTAGAGACTTTCAAAGTTTACCCTTGCCTATATTAGGTCCTTAAAAACATTATTAGAAAGGATAAAATCCTATTAAGTGAAGACAATATGTGTGAATTTTTCACTATGTTTTCAAGAATTATTAACCTCTGTACCTCATGTTATAGCCAATACATCAGTCTGCAAGTTATGTGTAAAGCTTAAAAGATATAATTCTAAGTTCTTACTAAAATAGTGATATAATAAGAAGGTTGAAGTTTTGTATGGAGCAAGAAAACATTATAAAGCAGGGATATAACCTTAAAACTGCAAGTTGAGGTTAAGATCCATAGAGAGGACTAGGAGCTATTGAAGAAAGTTGCAAGTCATAGGTCTAATAACAAAGACCTAATAGAATTGTACTCCAATACTACAATGCAACATGTGAAATGACCAAAATAAGTACTCCAATTCTATAAAGTGGTTATCAATTCATAAATTTAGAAGTCACTCCAATGAAATTTTTTGGGCTAAAAAACTAGATACTTACATAGCTTGAATAAATGGGTATAAGTACTTTGAGACTAGATAAAGTAATATTATCATGGATTATAACAATAGTGTTATGTTTGGCACCACAAACATCTTGACATCCTATAACATGAATTCAAAGTATAAATAATGTTCCATTCTCAGATATGGATCAATGGTCAAACATTACACTTCATTGTTGATAATGTAAGTAAAAAAAACCTCATTTCTCATAAATTAGTTTTAATATTTAACTTGCCAATGATGCCTCATATAAAACCACAATCCATTATATGGTGCAGTGTAGGATCTATGTAGTTTTACAATAATAATAAAAACTATAAAGGCATACAAAATAAGAACACAATAGAATGCTAGGTAAATGCCATATAGGCACACAATGTCAATAATACATACATTTGCATATAGGCATACACAAAATTACATCATTTAATAATATAATATCTAAGTCGGGTGAATGTCATATACACATATAATGCCAAAAATGTGTACACTACCATATAAGCATACAAAAAAAGCACATCATCTAAGAAATCCTAATCATCAAATAACCTCACTCTCGTTGCCTTCTTCGAATAAGACTCTCCTTGGGATGCCTAACTTGTAGATGGAGATCCCTTGAATGCCTTGGATTGGTACAAGGTCTGACTTTGGGTCCTACACTAGTAGCTTGCTTGGAGCTAAAGTTACTCAAATACAAATATTATTAAAAAAGTAACATAATATACATGAAACCAACTTAAGAATTTAGTTTTAAACTAGATTAAATAAAACATTTAAACATGCACTTACTACAAGGTCATGGTCCTGCTCAATATGATTTTGATGTTCAATTGGGTCAGTGATAGGTTCAACTTCACAAATAGACATGTGAAATGAGGAATAAATATGAGGTGTCATAGTAATCATTTGAATTAGACCACTAGATGCCATCTAACAACCTTGCATACACAAATATTCACATAAGTTATATTTACCCAAATATGTAGTAAAATTATTAAAATAAATAATTTTTTACAATTCAAAATTACAAGTTAATATGTACCTCTATGAGTGCATATGCGGATGACATTTCAATAATAATGCCTATGTCTATCTCGGCTCACAATGATGGAGTGTCTACTCTAGTCATCAACTGAACAAATTATGTTGCTTAGTTTTTTAGAAAATATTGAAGAAATATGATAATTTTTTTTGCTTTATTAAACCAATAGTGTATTTAATAGCAGTGCACTTGAAATTTGAGATCCTTGATAGATAAATTTAATTTAATTAGAAGACAAATATTAATAGAGTATATGTACACAGAGTATAATATTAACTCAAAATTTTACCTTTGTATATGTAAATGGTATCGTAATAACCTGGACAAATGCACTAGTTGATGGCCCACTAGATGGCTCCATAAATGTAAACATAGTCTGAGTAAGATCAAATAATGTAGCTATCGATTGTGATGATGAAGGCACTATCTTCTATTTGAAAATAAAAAATTACATATATATTATTCAATTTATGAGTAAATTAATTATTGGCTTTTAAACTTACAAATATAAATTCAATTTTACATGAAATTTATATAAAAGATACTTGCATGTATGTAAAGGACGATGCATGCACACCAAACATGTGTACCAAAAACTCATCACTCAAGAACTTTTCATTCAAGCCCTCTAAAGCACCACAAGCATCATCCAAATGTCCAGTGCATATAGCACCAAAAGATCTATAGGGTTGGGGTTAGGTATGCACACCAGGTGGAGTATCTCTAACATTAGTCTTTGAAAGCTTACTCATATACTGAAGAAGTGTATTAGTAAGTTCACTAAGCACATGCAAATTATCAATAGCCATGACCTCCTTCATCGTAGAGAGAATATCATGATGAAGTGGCTTTTGGGTAGGGATCCTTGCAAGCTGATTAGGCACATGATGTGCTCTTAGTCGATCCTGTGTAGAGCCTTTCCCTCGACCCTGAAACTCACCATAGTCAAAATAGTTTAAAATCTCATTAAGGATAAACTCACAGTAGAGTTTCCTAAAAAAATACAATGGGACCTCATGGTTGTTACATGGTGGATAATTAAACACCATCCACCATCGATCCTAAAAAATGGATTTAATCAAATTGTGTTGGCATCAATAGATTGGAAAACATTTAGCGGTTAATGCAAATGATGCATTGGTGGTTGGGTCGATGAATAAGCCACAAATTTTATATTTTGTTATTTCTTTGTTCTTCACCTCATGTGATGATAATTTTTCAACATAGTAGGCCCTATATGTATCCCTATAGGATGCCCATCTGTCAATTTGACTTATTATCGAGTCAACTTGACTTAATATTGACTTTAGAGTATTAGCCAGATAGGTGCGGTGGGTGTTGGTAGAAGTGAGGTCCATCATTCCCTTAATTATTTATTCAATTTCAATTTTGTTTTCCCCTATGTGTGAAGCTAGATCTTCTTGACTACCTAGAGGATCTTGTGGAATTGTTGGAGGGATAGGAGGGTTAGGAGGAAGGTTAGCATGTTGGCCTCTTGCACAAGAGCATGCTATTTAAAACATAGAATTTACCAATTAAATAATGTACCAAAATTTAAGGTTATTAGGTTTAGTTTTTTATCACTTACCTCCTCTCCACGATGACATTATTGATTTGGCAAGATTTTGGGCTCTCCAACAAAAATATGGTAAGGTTTTAAACTTTCCACAGGAAAAACACAATCGCATGAGGGTAGAGAGGAGGAGAACAAAGTGAAAAATAGATGGATTCACATTTTTGGGGTTCAATTTTATGTTTTTTTAAAATAGCATCAGAAATGCATACGATTATGGCTCGACAATCCGAGCCTAAATTTTAAAAAATGCATACGTGTTATGGACATAACACATACATGTTATGTATATAACTCATACGTGTTGTGATAAATGTCTATAGAATAATCTCCCAACTTCATGCACATACCCTAAAGAAAAAACATCTAAAGAAGGATATAAAAATTAACCTTTCAAAAATACAATTCACAATATGATCATCACATACTAACCACTACTTTATATATATAACTTAATTACATTGTGGATATATCCTATAATAACTCTAATAATAATATGAAGTTATAAAAGTGATCGTATGGATTAATTAAAGATTATGATAACCACATTTCAATGACAAATATCCCAATATATATAATTTATGCTAAAGACATTGTAAAAAATGTCTTACGAGCCTATGAATCTACCATTTTTAAAGTCTTATTGTTTTTAAAAGTAAACAAATTTTTTTGAAAATAAACCATTACTTTTATTTATTTTTCCCGAGTCATTTTCTCTATCAAAATTTGTCTAAATAGAAAATAATAATTCTTAAAATTATTAGTATTTTTTTAATTACAAATCCTCATACTAAATTTTAACCTAGTACCAAACTTGGATCAATTGACCATACACACAATGTACATAACATATATAAAACAATGTGAAACTATTTCCAAAGGAACATTTTTAGTTTCTAAAATAATATAATAATGTGTTTTAATAGGTTTGGTGGGAATCCACTTAAATTACATAAGGATGCATGGGAAAAACATCTAAAAATTGATCTTAAAGTTCAATTTTGATGGAGTTATAAAAACAAATACAAAGTTATTATAAACATATAAAATATCTAAAAAATGTGATGGAAAATATATTATATTATTATCATTGTAATTAGAATAAATATAAATAATTAGAAAATATCAATAATTTTATTATAAAAAATCAATTTTTTAAAATAAAAAAAATAGATAAAAATTTAAATGGAAGAAGAATCGAAAATAATTATTAAAATTATAAAAATAACAATTCAAAAAATAAAACTATATACGATACTTAATTTATTAATTTTTTATAAAAATTATAAAATTAAAAATTTCATAAACCGATATATCAATAAGATAAGAAACATGAAAATAAATTTCCCTCAAAAAAAACCAAATATATTATTATTATAAAACAACCAAAGAGATAGATTTATTTTTATTAACATTATATAATTTTATGATAAAAATAAAAAATACTTAAGCACATAAAAGAAGGTTTATACGGGTACTTTGTAATTTCTCCAAACCATTAATCAAATTGGAATATGTTTGGTGTTGTATGATATAGGTTTGCATATAGATAAAAAAATATCATGCTTAAATTTATTAATTATTTCTTCAACTATTAACTGTATATTCTAACTTTAATCAAATTACAATATCTTTCTTATTGTGTAAGAGAGATTTAATCAAATTTAAATATATTTGGTGTTGTATATTAGAAGTTTGGTTATAGATTAAAAAAAATATTATGTTTAGTTATTTTTTTAAAATTATCATAATTAAGTTGGAGGCTTATATAGTGGGAGAATTTTTGTAGATTTGTTTTATAAGAGATAAATTAGGAGAATATTTGGTATAAGGTGATTGTTTATGTGGTTTTTATTAGGTTCGTCATATAATGTCAGCGCTATTATTTTTTCGTTCTTCACCTAAGTTATAGTTCATAGCCACTGTCTTCTTGTTTTTTAATTCCGGGCAAAGGTTTTGTCTGCCCTTGCTCAATCAACGCTATATTGTGAGGAATTGGCTTGTACAATCAATTTCAATCTCCATGTGAAATGAGAATGAGCCATGTGAACAATTTGTAGTGAGTCCAACGAGATAGATTATTAACACTTATTCATTTGGCCTCTGAGTTCATGTCGTTATTGAGTTCAACAAACCAGTGGATGTCTCTGATGCCAATAAATTCATTCACAAAACCTTTCTCGTTAAAAGCCACAATTCTCCTATATCATGATAATGCTTTTATTTATATGTTTAACACCAGCAGGCTTAAGCATTCAAATATATTTGACAAAAGAATGTGAATTTTGATAGAAAAAATAAATTTGTAGAAAATAGCAAATATATTTGACATAAAATTTTGCTCTTAGAAAATTGTCTCACAGAGGTCAAGTTTGACAAGAATCTTTCTGTTTCAAAAACTTTTGCAGAGGAAATAATTTAAATTTTTAGTTAACTAATTAATAAAGACCCTTGTGGAAAGGAAGTGGATGAAGTTACTGTAGATTTGAATGGAAATGAGAGTTGGTGAATTTATCTACTAGAATTATTTTTGATCTATATGGAAAATAAATTTGTTGTTTTCTATGTGGCCTGGGCATTCAAGAAGCTTAATTTTTATAGGAAAAATTCATGAAACCGGTTAATAGCCACATAATTTTATATCTACAGTAAAGAAAATGAGCCTAGATCTTTGTCTTGGATTTTTCTGTAAGGACACTATATTATTTTAAAATAAATTGTGAACAATTTGTTGCTTTTATCTCACTCAGATATGTGAAGATCGGGCACCAAATATCTAGTCTATGGAAGACGAACATCCCCAGGAATTGCAACATTAGTATTTATTCCCAAGCCATTAATTTTCTAGGGGGTCATGGCATTGAATCCTATGGATCTCTAGAAAATGTCAGAAGTAAGTTTAGTTATGTTTATAAAGTTTTTTTTAATCTTTATAAAGTCAAGGGTTCAAATCTGAGTGTTTAATAAAGTAATCTTCTTTTATTGGATTGTGTATTAAAAAGAAATTACTATGAATTAAAATCAAATTAATTTTAATAAAAATAAATTTCTATATAAATTAATAATAATAATATTCATATTAAGGAAGTATAGTATTTTTTATTATTTTTCATTTATATTTATTAAATGTTAATTTAAATTATATTTATTATTTATTATTTCAATGTAATAAGGATAAATATATTTTCACTAAATTTTTATATAAAAATTAAATTAATTTCAATTAAAATAAATATTACATACAAATTAGTTAGATCCGTGTGGGATTGACAATTCAGTGGATATCTGAGCCAAACTGAAAGAGCGAGGATGGGACTCATTTCTGATGCAACCCTAGATAATCTCAGCCCTTGTTTGTATTAGAATCCCTGACAAATGTAAAGATGTGTATGGATGCTCAAATTTAGAGTGTGGATTGGTTTAGTGCAGTGATGTACAAAGTGAAGACAGGGAAAAAAGAATATGTTATGGTGGTGGGTACACTAGCGAATCCCTATGTGGAAGCTTCAGGGGATGATGAGTCCATTGCTCCTCACTCCTTGAGTGGTGAGCTTGGCTCTGGTTCATGCCATTCATAATGATGGTGCCTGGGTATAGGTAACTTGTTGGCTATAGAGGACAATGAGCACCAACCTTCCTTCACTGATGTTAATGAAGACACATACAATATTATGGTGCAAACTAGTTTTCTCATGTGTATTTGTTGCTGGAAACTTGATTTGTGATAATGAATTTAAGGTTTTATAACTTGCCAACTAGATACCACCACAAGTGATTGATTCTGATATTATCATGAGCTGACAATGTGAATTCTAGCACTAACTTCTTGGGTGAGATATCATGTTCAAGAACATGACAGTGCTGGAGAAACATCAAGTAATTGATCTCAAAGTGTGTTTTGATCTATCAAATTTCTACCATTGTAGTTTGAAGGGCTACCAAGACAATTATTTTTGTCAATTTTACAAAGAATTTGACATTTATAGTACCATAGATTTCATCTTTGGCAACGTTGCATTGGTGTTTTTGACCTACAATCTTCTCACTAGAAAACCATTGGAAAACCAAAAGAATATATTCATAGCTCAAGGTAGAATCAATCTAAATCAAAATACAAGTATTTATATTCAAAACTGCACCATTACTACAGTTCTCGATCTGGGTCCAGTAAACAACTTGTTTGTAATATATCTAGGGAGGCCGTGGAGAGAATAATATCACATAGTGTATATTAAATCATTCATAGATGATGTCATTCAACTTGAGGTTGGCTTGAGTTATACAAATATTTTGCTTTGAGTACGCTCTATTATGGAGAATATATGAATTGGGGAGTAGGGACATTAACTGCATAACGAGTTCAATGGCCTAGTTATTTGGTAATGAATATTTATGATGCTCAAATTCTTACCATGACAAGAAAAGATTAAATAAATTTTAAATAAAATATATTATGTAGGAGACAAATTGCATTTAAAAGGAGTTTTGGTGCTTGTTTTTAAAGTTTTGATTACTTTTATATATATGGTATATATAATATTATTTATTAATTTATAAAATATTATATATAAATATATATATTTTGTAAAAATATTTAATATTTAACACAAAATTTTATAATTTATTATATAAAATATATACTATATATTTTTTGGTTGATTATAATATATACTATATTAATATAACATATAATATTTTATTTAATACACTACATCATAATTAAATCACTCATTCACCCTTTAAATTAGAAAATTACCAATACTTTTAAGGGATTCTTGTGTATAGACCTTAGCTTTCCCTTTCATACCTTTTCATCATTGTTTATACTCACTGAAAAACAAAGCATCTCCTCCCTAAAAAGTTCAATATTGTATAAAAGAACACATAATTTTAGAAGTAAGTCCACCTAAAAGGTGAGATGTTGAGGAGGGTAAAGATAAAACACCTTATGCCTGGTTGGACTTTACTACCCCAAGGACAAAGAATACCGAATGTTGGTTCCCCAAATGTCCCCAAGTGATTGATTAATGGGGGTGAAAATTCTTATTAAACATTTGATAGACAAGAGCACTATCACCTATAGAATATTGTAGTTGATAGACCAGAACACTACCTTATCTATGTCATTCTAGTTGGGCCAACAGGGATTAGTGATGTAGGCAAGTTCAGATAGATAGGCATGGTCAAATAGATGGGCATGGTTGGGTTGAACAAATAGATATTCTATATGGATTGGATGGGGAGATAGACAATTAAATTAAACTGAAATTAAATTAGAGATAGTCATCTCAGTCAATCAGGGACAATGAAATTTTGATCAAGCATGATGAGGGATGGTGAGGGTCAATGAGGGAGTGATTAGGGACAATGAGGGAGTGATTAGAGATGATGAGGGAAAGTGAAGGTGAATGAAGGATTGATTAGGGATAATGAGGGATGAGGAGGGAGTGATTAGGGATGATGTAGGATGGTGAGGGTCAATGAGGGAGTGATTAAAGATGATGAGGGAGTGATTAGAGATGATGAGGGATGGTGAGGGTCAATGAGGGAGTGATTAGGGATTATGAGGGATGAGGGGAGTGATTAAGGATGATGAGGGATGATGAATGAGGGATTAGGGATGATGAGGGATGGTTAGGGACAATGAGGGAGTGATTGTGGACAATGAGGGAGTGATTAGAGATGATGAGGGATGTTGAGGGTCAATGAGGGCATTATTAGGGATTATGAAGGATGAGGAAGGAGTGATTAGGGATGATGAGGGATGGTAAGGGTCAATGAAAGAGTGATTAAGGATGATGATGGAGTGATTAAGGATGATGAGGGATAGTGAGGGTCAATGAGGGAGTGATTAGGGATAGTGAGGGATGATGATGGAGTGATTAAGTATTATTAGGGATGAGGAGGGAGTGATTAGGGATGATGGGGGGTGATGGAACAATTAGGGGTGATGAGGGATGACGAGGTTCAATGAAGGAGTGATTAGAGATGGTGAGGGGGTGATTAGAGACGATGAGGGATGATGAGGGTCAATGAGGGAGTGATTAGGGATAATGAAGAACAAGGAGAGAGTGATAAGGGGTGATAAGGGATGAGGAGTAAGTGACTAGGAACAAGAGAGGGATGACGAGGAAGTGATTAGGGAGGATATTATTGTAACAAAGTATATCTTTGGTAATCCTATTTTAACTTTCGATCTAACCATAACATGGTAGAGGCATGCAATGTCTTTTAATGCTATAAGATTGTAGGTATTTTTATTCTTTGTATATTTTTTCTTCATGCAATACTATTTTATTTTGTAGATTTTAGTAATAAATTCACCAAAAAATTGTTATTTAATTATATATATTTTTTAATTTAATATTTTTAATTCCAAAATAAATCTAATTTTCACTATAATCATAATTTTTATTTTCTTAAATGTTTCAATTATTCTTTTTCACATTTCTAAGTGAAGTTGTTAGATGTAATTTTCATGATCCTCCGGCTTTCCTTGCACCTTTGGGGCAACTTCTAGTTATGTTTACATTCATAGTTGATATTCTAGTTAAGAATATTTTTATTTAGATATTTGTAGTGTAAAAATAATATTGTAAATATAAAAAAATAAAAGTAAAAAATAATTAGATTTATGTTAATGTTTTTGATGTATTTAATTATGAGATTGGGTGACCTACACTTAATCTGGAACATAAATATAATTTTTAGTCCCTGCACCTTAATTTTGTCAAATTATTAATTTTATATTCCCCATTGTTAGTAGCTTGATAATTGAACTAATCTATAAATACATCCACTTTAATTGTTACACTAAATTGAAGAAAATTATATTTTTTTAATGTTTTAAGAAAAAATAATATTTTTTAATTAAAAATATAAAGTTTTCATTAGACTGGAATACTTAAAAAAGAAAAATAATATTAACATAACAAGTATTACATAACCCCCATTAATGAGCTTCTAGAAATCAAGGCCAAAAAAGGAAGTAATTCAAATGCAATTTGGGATCTTCCTCCCTAAGATGGTTTAAACTCAACTTTGATGGATCTTGTAGAGGCAATCTGGGGGTGTCTTGGGCAGGTTGTGCTTTGAACGATTGTAGTGGTTCACTTATCAAAGTAGGTTTATTCAAACTTTTGGATAACACCAACAATGAAGCAGAGTCTCAAGCTCTAATAGTGGGTCTAGAAATATTAGTGGTTTATGGTATCAATTTTATGATTATAGAAGGTTACTCACAAGTGGTGATTCGGGGTTTAATTAAACAAAAGACAAAATCCTAGAACATTAAAGCAAAGAATGGTGGAATGATTATGATGGGATTGCTAACATTGATTTGTAATGATGGTTAATTGTTGAGTAGTGTACGAGGTACGAGAGGGAAGTTTAATGATGAATGCAATTAATTAACAATGTGGGAGATTAATCCTCCTCCCCTTTTATCTCCTTGTATTTTTTATCAGTTACATCATTCTTGGTGGCTTTCTATGGGAAGTCTTGGGGTTAGAGCTGGTGCTAGGGTGGTTACAAGTTTGGGAGATATAAATTTTTTTGGTCGAAGCAATGGTCGGGTCCACGATTTTTGACAATTGTCATAAGAGGGAAATGGGTTTTTTTGGGTTGGTGTCTTGGTGCCGCTTGAAGCATATTTTTTGGGTATCATCTTCTAAGGTGGAGCAGGCAATTGCTAGTGTCTTGGGGGTACTGGTCATTGGCCTCAGCTAGTGTTGGAGAGTTAATTCAAATTTTGCTACACTATTCGTTAGTAACATGCTCAAACTGATCTTGGACAAAGGGAAGGTGGCATAGTTGGTTGATTTTTTTTGTCAAACCTCATTTTAGGAAGAATCTCCTCTCAAAGATATAGATGGTTGATATTGGTCCATTTAAAGAGCTTCTATTTTTTTTGGAAAAGATGGATTTGGCTTTCTCTCGGTCTCAATCTTCAAGGATTTGGAGGAATGCTTTAGCAACCTCCTTTGTTTCATAGAATAATTGGATGTGGGGTGTTCTATAAATCAGGGATTAGAGTCAGGAAGGTGGGTGGTTCTCCCAATTTTCTTTGAGTTCAAAGCCCCTATGCCTGATTGGTTGCTTGAAGAGTAGCATGTAGATCACCTAAACACATTTTGGCCATGAAATTCCTCTTCTATGGTCACTAAAGAGACAAATTTATAGTGCCTTGTTAGATTGACATGGGCACTTCTACGTCAGTAGGGTCATCTCCTCTAGGCAGGGCAACAAGTTGGGGATGGGCTCACAATGGCGGAGGAAGGTTTAGAGCAGGTAGCAACATCAAGCTCTTTGGATGGTGTTGTAGCTTCAACTAAGGTAGATGCATAGGTCCATTTTCTGGAGGTGGAACAATAATATTTGGATAGTGAAATTCTTAGCTTGAGTGGGGGTGGCGACCCCTAGTATTATTGGATTGAATGAACAAAGTAGTTGGTATTTTGTTGGCTGGTGTTCTCAGTATGCTTACAAGTTAGTCTTTAGTTATTCTAAGCGTATATAAACAATACACATGTAAAGGGACTTTTTGTTAATATAAAATAGATGGTTTTGGTTTAAATTTGGCTCCTTTTGGTTCTTGGTCAGATGCCTTGTAGAATTTGTTCCTCAGTCTAGGCTTGCTCTTTTTCACTTTTTGAGTTTTATTGGGCAGGGGTCTCACCAACCATGAAATCTATCTAAAAAATAAGTATTTTATAAGTAATAATATAATAACATTATATTGAATCAGATCCATTCGTATTAGAGCGACCCAAGTTCAAATCCCACCAGTGATCAGGGTATCTACAATAGAAAATATGGAATTCGCTAAATATCAAAGGGGAGGTATGGGGACTGGAACCCCCATTTGTTTTGTAGATCAAATGTGGGACCCTAATCCCATAATTAAAAAATCTTAAAATCATAACAAAATTATATAACTAAATCAGATGACTAGTATATACTTATCATCATATATCACTAAAAAGGAAAATAAATGAAAAGAAATTAAAAAAAAGAAGATCAAAATAAAAAATGTTGATTATTAGATAAAACAATTTTTGGGTTAAATTCATTTTGTATTTTAATTTTAATACGAATGTCTGACTTTGAAAACTTTGAAAACTTGGCCTTCCTTCCCTGACCTAGATGACGGGATAATGGAAAGGTGGAAGCCTCTAATGGAAGGTAATCTTCGTATTTTCCCCTACGCTAAGGGTTTTTTTATAATTGTTTTCAATGAATCAAAGGATAGAAATGTAGTGTTTCATGATTCTATGTGGTCTTGGAATAAGAACATTATGTTATTTAAACCATGGTTTCTTGCTTTTGAGCCACTCAAAGAGACCTTTGATGTCATATCGATTTAGGTGTTTCTGCCTCATTCACCTCTACAGTTTTGGACAAAAGACTATTTCAAAGCCATAATAAATTCTTTGGGTGAATGTCTCACCAGACTCAAATACTGAAGGTTACCATCATCCTCATTTTTCCCCTATTTTGGTCAATCTCAGAATTTTTACAGCTCTTACTGGGATTATTGAATTGAAGGTCTAAGGTCGTATTTGGAAACAATCTCTTGATTATGAGTGTTTGCCTTTTTGATGTCAAAAATATTTTGAAACATGGCATTTGGACTCAACTTGTAACTTTAGTAAGCATAAAAAGGGGATTTCCTGGTGGAAAGATGCCCTCCCTGAACATAATATTGTTGGAAGTGATATTGAGATTAGTGATTTTGAGAAGGATTAGTATGAATAAGACTCTAAGACAGAGGTTTTGGACTCAACTTCAGAAGCCTTTGAAGAGGTTATCCCTAGTGAGGTGGAACTAGAAGTTGAAATACATGTTCCAATGGTAGAACCAAAGGATCCTGCAACAGTGAAATATAAATCCCAGCCCTTTAAATCAATTTAAATCTTTATACCCTTCTTCTTGAGAATTATGAAAGATTAGGTGGAGTGGACCAAAGTGCTTAAAAAGAGAAAATGCAGAAGAATTGCATTTTAGAATTATTCCAGCATGTCCCTCTACTTACGAGGGTTTCTAAGAGGAAGCTTAGGAGGCACTTAGTTTTGCAGAGGATGTGTAGAAGTTTCACAAATTCTCTCTAAACTTTATGTGGTTGTCTTAATAATGTGTTTGATATTTGTTAGTTTTTGTTTCTTTTTTTATTGATAAAGGCGTTCCATGTATACTTTAAAGTATTATCTTTCTCTCCTTTTGTGCAAGATTACAAAACCTTTCAAATTCTTTTTATTCACCTTATCAAATAGAAAATATAATTATATTTCATCTCCTTAGAAACCCACCTTCTAATAAATAAAGTTATTTGAATATGGAGAAAAACTAAACACATTCCACTAAAGTACATGATTATTGACTAACAAAAATTGGCTTTGTTTAACACAAAAATCTATAACCACGTTATATAACATGTAATCAACTCAACATTCTCATCTCACCCTTTATAAAAAGTTTTGAGTGGAGTAAAAGTTTTAATTTTGAAAATGAAGATAAATATGTCTTAAATGATCATATAATTATATTCATCTACTACAATTTCATGATCATGGAAATTGATTTCCCAAAGAAAAAAAAAAAGGAAAGTGATTACACTGATAGAAAATTTAAAGTTGAAAAGGATGCAAATTTTCTTGTTATATTAACCAAATGATAAATGGTGGTAAACAATAAACTCTAAGAGTCTTTCGAGTCATGTCTCTAACTCTACTCCTTCCATCCAACTAACATATGTTACTCTCTTAAATATTCCAATATTTATACAATATATACAACTAATATTATTTATTATTTTCTTACCAACTAACTTATCTAAATCATGTTGTAAGTGGCATTATCCTTTATAATACCATTTAGATTTTATCCATCCACAAACTCTGTATCTTTAATGCAATTATCCCCTGAAAAATCTCATGTTATCTTTCGTTTTTTAATTAATTGCTCTTAATCCTCACTATCATTAAATTTTATGATGATTTGATTTTCTTACCAAATCTTTATCAATACCTGCCTTTAATGGAAATAATTAGTAATAGTTTTTACATTTTCCCCCTTACCACTAAACAACGAATAATTAATACCTTGTGCGGCCAATCAAATATTTTCATTTCCGCTATTTTCGGTAGAAGTTTTTGCATAAAGATGGTGGATAAACTTAATAGTTATAGGGAGTATTAAATGGTAAATTAAAACATATATAATTAAGTCAAGAATATTTCTAAAGGAAAATATTGAAATAATAATAATAAAATATATCCATTATTTAAATGGTATTAACTATGTAATATATTATAAAATAAATGAGACATGAAACATTGAAAATTTGATCAAAATATAAAATAAATGGTTTACAGTTTGGAATAATTAATTAGATGATTCAAATTGAGAAGTCAATCATAAAATAACACACCATACCAATATTTGATTATAAAGCTAAGTTATTTTAATTTGAATTGACACTTATTTTTAAGAGTAATAAATAAATATTTTTTTCAAAATAATAATAATTTTTAAGAAGAAACAAATATCTATAAAAGAGATATTTACTATCCACTCTAACTTGTATCATAAATTAAACCACGTCTTATACTTAAAGAAAACTAATATTCCTAAATTGATTTAAAGATAATTAAAATTAATAAAACTTTCTCAACATTCATATAAATTTGAATAGGATTTTTATTTAAATATATAAAATTAGCAATATCCTTTCATCATGTATATAATGTGAATAGGATAACTCGTAGGAATAAGAAATCTAGTAGTAGAAGAATTAATAATAATACAAATTAGGTTGGGCCACATTATTAGGAATAATTTTAGTGAGCATTATATAATTTTATATTATAATATATTTTTGGAAACCTATGATAACCATAAACAAATTAATCAAGTGAAAACTCTGTGCATGAGATGTTTGAGTTTAAAAAAATACACTGAAATTACATTATCAATGAATGAGAATCACAATAATATATCATGCAATATCAATGAGATAGAGTAAATTATATGAATAATGATGAACCATTTTAAGGGAAAAACTTCTATATTCTCATAATAAGAATATGATTCACAATATGATCATCAAGTGTAAACTAGTATATCATATATATATATATATATATATATATATATATATATATATATATATATATATATATCTTAATTTCGATGTGGACAAACCTTAGGCTGACCCTAATAACAATATGAAGTATAGAAATTATCATATGAATTTATTAAAGGTTATAATAGCCATAAGTTAGTTCCATTAAGGGTGTAGCATGCCCCTCCCTTCAAATAAATGTTGTCTTCAATATTGATAATCAATGGATGCTTAAGTATGAATTATCCATCATCCCATGGAATATACACTCTCAGTATGTTCATCCCCTTGTTAAGATACTCACTTATCACCCATTTCTAATTCCTCTTGAATCAAAAAAGGAAAATATCATTTAATTCCAAGATCATTCTTCCTTCTTCATTAAGCTATAGTAACTCTATCTAGATGGGAATATTTATCCCAAAATATAAAATATGAATAAGTGTATTTTTTATGAGTTAGGGTCTTGTTTAGGGTGTACCTTGACTTCTCTAATTTTTATTTTTACCTACAAGGAAGATATGTTAGATGACTATTAAGAAAGATATGTTAGATGACTACTGGTAATAATAAAAAATCATAAATGGAGACTTTTTTGAAGAAGTGTTTCTTATAAGTGGCCACTTTATTAGTGTATTCTCAAAAATAACTAAATATATTTATATCCTTTCTTAAGAATATGAATGACTAAGTTTATTTTCACTGAGTTGGGAAGTGCTTGTTGAATACGTACCTTGAATGCTCCAATTTTTAGTTGTACCTTCAAGGAAGATGTGCTAGATGACAATTGGTAATCACAAAATGTCATAAATGGAGACTTTTTGGAAGGAGTGTTTCTTTTAGGTGGCCTCTCTATTAGTATATTCTCAACAATAAATAAATATGTTTACATCCTTTACTAAAAATATAGTGATTTTTTGCATGTGACTATTTTTATTCTACTATAAAATAATTATGCTTCACATCTCAATGGTCATTTTTTTTCTTTGATGTTTCCATTTGACAAGAGCTTACCATTTGCAGTGACTTTTTATGAACCCCTCTCAATGCAATAAATCTTACCTTCTGAGTTAAAATGCACGAACGATTCCTAGAATTTCATGTCAATCATGCCCAAGGTCATGAGCCTTTGGATTCACAAACCATTATCATATCCCAAAAATAGGAAAAGAGAACATAGGGATTTGCAATAGGTGTCCCCTTATAGTGAGTTTACAATTATGGAATTTTCATGAACAATCAACAATACCCCCATCTACACCCATGCCCTGGAAATATGGTGTTGGATAAACAAAACTATTCAAACATGAAGCCAACTTATCATTAATGAAATTGTGAGTACTTCCAAAGTGACTCTATACAGTCACATTTTTTTATGAAACTCACTACCTTGATAGTTTTTATATTGATATCACTTGATAAGGCATGGAAAGAGATAATTAATTGGAAATCCATTTACTCTAGCTCATGAACAATTACTATATATTTTTCTTCATCCTCTTCTTTTTCATTGATGCCCTCCATGTATAAAATTTTATGTCATCGAGTGTATTTTTAGTCATAGTTAAAATATAAACATTTTGCTCTTATTGCTTCATTTTTGGGGGTGTTAATTATATTGGAGGAAAGGATAGTTACACTTTTGGCATCATTTTTTATGGCCCTGAATAATAACTAGTAGAAGATGTAAATTGAGTTGTATTGGGGCTTGTGTTGTGTTCCCCTGAAGATGCACATTAGTTGGTTTAAGTAGTAGTGAATTGCGACTGCTTTGGCATACACAATGGAAAATTCAACAGTTTATCGAGTCATAGCCAAATCTGAAGCTATCAATTATATATATTTTCCACATATACTTTACTTCCCATATCAAACTATATGTTATACACATTATACCCAATTTTGATTAGTTTGTGATATGTCGAAAAAAATACTAAATGAGAAGATTGACCAATTTTTGTTTATGAATCCACCTCATATTTTTAAAGATATTTTTCTATAGTTTCGGTACCCTTTCCTCACCCCCTAATGTGTAGTCCTACCATCCAATGTCTTGACAATGTAAAATTTATTTATTTTCTTCAGGGTAAACACTTTTGAGCCTGAGCTATGAATCGAAAGTGAGGGTGTTGACATGTCCCACAACTTGAAACAATGAAGAAAGGAGATATTACAATGAAGGCACATGAAGACTGCCTCTCCCAGGGACAAACATGGAACAAAAACAACCACAAGTGGTTTTGATAGGATGCCTCTAACTTGAAACACTTTGCACAACAAAACAATAGCTGAACCACAACAAGGTAACAACTTAAACATAACAAAAAATTACAAAACAACAAGAAACCAATTGTCCAAAACATGACATGACATCAAAACCCAACAGGGACCATAAAAATATTACTCTAAAATTATTCTAGAGCCCACTGATATCCAAATAGGATCCAATTCTATACAGGCTTTGTTGGTTCTTCCATTCTTCTTCCTACACACTGTAGTCCAACTGTTCTTGTCATCCAATTTAGAATCCACTGAGAAAGGAATGAAAATCTCGATTTGACTAGCCTCCTTAAAGCCCTTTTTCATACAATCTTTAGAGTGTGAGCATGTAGCTTTGGAAGGGGAGCTTGGGGTAACGACCTCTTGTAACATTGCAACTTCAAGTTTTTCTAGTTCTGAGTCCTCATCGGATTCTTCATTTCCCACAATAGATGACTTGAAAGTGAATCTTTCCACTAAGTGGCATCGTTCTTACTTTTTATGTTGTTGTAATCTTTGGTTAAATGGCTCATATCATAACAACTGCAATAGCGGAAAGGCATGACCTCATAGTCAAGGTGTTGGGTCCAAGAACTATCAATAACTTTCAACTCAATTTTATTGGGTGGTTCTTTGGAGGAGTCAATATTCTCTAAGATTCTAGTATATGTAGTATGAGTAAACTAAGAAAAGGTAGGGTTAGCTCTTTGAAATTCACCTAAGGTATTCCCTATTGCTTTAAAATAGTTGTTTGGACAAGACAAAAGTGGGAGGCAAGGAAGACTGACCCAAATGGGTATGATATTGAAGGGTTCAATGAATGGGTTGAAGTTAAGGAACCAAGGTTTCATCACTAATGGATGATGCTCAAATCTCCACCGTCTATATTGGATTCCTTCCAAATCCTCAATTAAAAAAAAACTACAATAATTTTTTTTTTAGCATGCAAGTAAATGTCTACCGTACTTTTTATGAACAGTAGCCACTATTAATGGAGGTCCAAAAGTTTAAGCCAAACCATTCCTCTCTTTCAAGCACTTGGATTTCTTCTTCATCGAACTACACAATTGGAATTGAATTAACAAGGATGAGTGGCTGTAGAACAGATCTGGGTTCTGATCTAGCTACCACCTCTAAAATTTTATTTTTAGTACCTATTCCTGGAGGTAGAGTGTTCCCTTGAAGATCCCCTACCACCTGATTAACATTTCTACCTCGGTCTCAGCCAACTGCATGTGATCCATAACTCAACATTGCATACCCATCCTGCGGCTTCTCCACTTCCACTTCTTGGCAGCAACGATGTTTCCTCCCTCCAAAATCGCCATATGCTTCAAGTCCATAGTTTTTGGTATTTAGGTTTGGTTTGTGTTGTTTAGGGTTTAGTTTTTTATTATTACGTGATTTTATACTTTTGTACTTGTCTTTTTTAAGTTTAGTTTTTATGTTTTTTTAAATAATTTCTGTCGATTTAGTTAAATTTAATGTTTGCAGGTTTTGTTTATTTATTATCGTTTGAAGTAGTTGTGATGTTTGTTTGTTTGTTGTAATTCTGGACTGTTTAAATAACAGTTATTTTCCAATTGTGTTAGTCATTGTGATATTGGATTTGTTATTTATGGATCATCTGATCGTTGATTTTTCAATTAAATAAAAGCATGTTATATATTTTTTAATAAATGACACTTGAACAGTAAAACTAGGTCACATTGTTTCTGCAAGATCATATGTGATTGGCAGGATTAAAAAAAATATTTTGGAATCTGAAATAAGCTCCTTTTTTCATAATATGTAATAATATTTTATACTATTTTTTTCTCACAAATATTGCTGAATTATGTGGAACGTTTTTTTATTAACAATATTATTTCACACATCTAATTAACAGATAACGAGTGGGTATTTTATAGTTATCAAATACCTTAGGAGATCTTGGCCCCCGATTGCATTTTGAATTAGTTGGAACTCCGATCAAAAGCGAATACCTATCTAAAAAAAAATAGTTATCAAGATTAGAAGGTAGAACAAAGAATATTAGAGGTAGGGGCTGCTCAATCAAGAAGGAAGACATTCAAAATTAAGAAAGGATGAATATATTCTGAGGACAAAAGGTCTATTTTTTCTTATATACAACAGTTGTAGAATTATTTTAGAGGAAGGAATTGGCATAAGCAACTAGTGAAGCACAATTTTGCTGGTAACAACTTGTAGTAAGCTTGTAATTTATATAAATATAGTCTCTGATTGCTCTCTGAGACACTTGAGCACCTACTATGACCATTGTAGTACTGAGAGCTTGTCATTCCCTTGTTGTGAGTAATTGAAATATCTTTTTTGTGCAAAATAGACCATCTGAAGTATATTGTTGTGGGCAATTGACATATGATAATTTGTCTTGATCTAGCATTTAGCTATTTGAAGTCAACATATAAATCGTTGAAAATAGTCTTACTAGTTTGCAAAAAAAGTTGTATATCATATTTTGATTTCTATATGTCTTCATTATTTTTTTCCTAATGTGTTTGAGCATATAGGATGCCTAGTTAGACCTTTATTCACTTGGAACTTTGCCCAGGGCTACACTAGTTTGGTATCAGATCCTAGGTTAAGCTCTTAGAAATGATAGAGATTGTAGAGAGTTGTAAGAGGACCAAAAAGGTTTGTAGAAATTGTGAAAAACCCAAAATAAGGTTGTGAGTGTGCAAGTGAGTGGAATGAGAGAGGGAAGTGCATAGGTCTTGACCTTAGGTTGGTAGGAGTCTAACTTGGTTTTGTGAGTAGGTTCTTAACCAAAAATATTTATAACAATAGGAAGGATGTGTCAATAAAGACATAGAGTGCCTCTAAGGAGAAGAGTACAAGAACTTGAAACAACATAGGTTGCAAGGAGACTAGAAGGTATACATGAAGATATAAGAGAAATGCATGCAAGAATTGAATCTCTTGAGAAAGACAAAATAAGAGGCCATGCACAAGGAAGAGATGAAAGTGATATTGAAGAAGAAGAAAGATTTAGAGTAGAGGGACAAGAAGATGGTGTTGGAGAAGAGATGAATCTAGATGAAATAAGGCTAATCATATCTATCTCCTTGATTCAAAGAGGGATAAAGATGGATGTGGCATGCTTCTAAGGGACTTTAGACCCTAGAGAAATTATTGACTAGTTGACATAAATGGAATAACACTTCATAGACGATGAGATACAAGACCCAAGGAGAGTGATTTTAGTACAAACCAAGCTAAAAAACCATGTTGCACTTTGGTGGGATGAGGTACAAGCTAATAGAAGGAGAAAATGGAAGGAAAAGATTACCAGATGGGATATGATAGTGACACAAATGAAGGCCAAGATTTTTCTAGTTGATTATTAGTTTGACTTGTTAAAAATGATGTAAAACTTGAGTTAGAAAGCACTAAGTATAAATAGTTACACTTAGGAATTCTAAAATATTTCCATTAGGTATAGTCTCAATTAATTAGACCATGAGAAGGTTTTAAGGTACATCAATGGCCTAAGGATGAACATCCAAAATGAATTTAGTATGGTAAGGCTAAAAAAAATTGAGGTTGCCTATTTATATGCACTAAAGGTCGAATTTTTTTTGTCAAGAACGAAACAAAGCTTTACTAAAGGCAGAGGTGGGTTCACTAGAGGTAAAGGAAAGATAAATGCATTTATAGGATACCAAAACCATGATGGAGTGGCAAACACTTTCCAAGTTAGGAAAAAAGTCACGAAACAAGAAGAAGAATATACCATGTAATAACAAGAGTTTGATTTGGAAGAGGTAGATAATAAGACTTTTTTGGAACTTGCTAAATATGTGTGTAGGTTGGACACTGGTATTTTAAGTGCTCAAAATAAATGTGAGGAGGATAAAACATAGCTAAGGATAACACACTTATAGCCCAAGGTAGTGTTTTATATCATAGTTGGCTTTATATAAGTTTTGCTTGCTTGTTTTTTAATGTGTTTGAGGGTATAGGCTACCGGGGCAAACCTTTGTTCAATTGGAACTCTACTCAGGTCTACACCATTTACCATAAGTTATGTATATTTCATATAAATTTAAAATATATGCCAAAATAAAATTTAAAGAAACTTGAGAGTAAAGTGACTAGTGAGGATGTACATATCCCTTGACAATTTTCATTGTCAATATTGTATCTACCTTTTTATAATTTGTATTTGGAGATTTAATTTTTGATAGGTGATTCAAGAGCATCAGGACAACAAAATTGTAAACATGTAAATAGGCCAATTTGTGAACTAGGAGTGTCTTAAGATTCTTTGAAGTTAATAAGGAACTTCAACTATCCATTTTAGGTCTCTAAGAGTCTTATTTTGAATTTCCTGCCAAAAAGCTAAGTTTGAATATTTGAATTGTTTGTGAAGGTTTGTAAGGTTTGTGATCATTTGTAAAGGGCGTGAACCTTCAGGTCATGGCCCTAAATGTTTTTTACCTTGTTTTAAATATATTTCACCCTCATATAAGCATGAATTCACCTAAGATCTCTCTAGAGTATGATCAACATTGAAGAGAGGCCAAAATAAGCATAGTTGTTAAGAATGTTAAGAGAATCTTGGGCTTTTATGGAACAAGTCAAGTTTGGCATGTGGGATAGAAGTTAGAGAAGTTAAATAGGAGTCAATTAAGGAAAATTAAATGAGTATTAAGGTGTGGATAAGTAGATATGTACGTAGGTAGGAAGAGGAGTGAGTGACAGAGAAGAAGTTATAAAGGCCTTTGGGCCTGCATTTTGTAAATAAGACTGTACAAAGAAGATCAAAAAAGGAAGTGTTTGATATTAAAGGTATGTTTTGTAGAATAAAGATACTTATTAGCATGTTTTGATCTCCATGACATATGTTTGTCATGATTATGAGGTGAATTTTTGGTTGATAAGGTAGAAAAAAGGATTTGTTGAAATCTACCATTAAGATCATAGAGATCTATGTGTAATTTGGGGATATTTCTCATATGAATATAAGGATTTTAAGATTATAAACAATTATTCTTAATGTCTTAAATCTTTAGGAACAAGGATTCAATGATTTTAATAGAGATTCAATGAATATTTTGATGTTTGTATACTTATGACCCTTGAGTACCCTATTTTAATCATGCATAGTCAAACACATTTAATTGATCACACATTTTAGGCATGTATTTTGTAAATAAGACTGTACAAAGAAGATTAAAAAAAAGAAGTATTTGATATTAAAGGTATGTTTTGTAGAATAAACATACTTCTTAGGATGCTTTTATCTTCATGACATGTGTTTTTTTTAATTGAGGTTAAAGGGGGGATTTTTTTGAGCTAGGGTCCCCAAACCCTAAGAGTACATCAAAACAAAGAAGAACCAGACTAAGGAAACAACCATAAAAGGATCCAAAGGACACAACACAAAGACAACTAAAGAACAACTAAAAAACCACTCTTGTAGAGATAAACAACTTAGATTATTCCATACTTCTCGAAATGTCTTCCCAACATGCCTTCATGTTGCTAAGATTCATGCCAATTTTCCTAATAATGCTTTTGTAGTCAATGTTATGTGTTCCTTTGCTCCTTTGGTCCTTTGTCTCTTTTCCTTGGGTTCAAACAGGTCTTTGAGGTGCTTTCAAAGGTTTTCCATATTTGTAATCCTTCATTTATAGTGGTTTTACTATAATTTATAATGAAATTGAGTTTGTTCTGAAGATCCTCATTGACTGCTCAAGAAGATCTACCCTGAAGCTGAGTCTTTGAATCTGTAAATCCTCTTCTTTATCAATCTAGGCTTTGGATAACTTTTCATTTTCCTATTGCATTATGTTCATCCTTCTTTTGAGGCTCGATATTTCCCTCATGAACCATCTCATGAGAGAATTTTGTAGCTCCAGTTCTTCAGTCAAAACATCAGTGTTCTCCCTACTCTTAAACAAGTTCATAATTTGATTAAACTCTTTGTTTTTATCTTTTTAGAACTGTACATTCTCATCTTTCTCAATATTATCTATTTGGATCTTCTCCTTCTGATTCTCAATCCCTGTCTCAGTATTCCTTTATGTATTAGCGATGTCCTTCTTAACGTTGTATTCTTCCCTCTCTTCGTGGTCACTATCCATAATTACACATTTCCTTGCCCCCTTTTTATAGAGAAGAGTCTGCTGCTTTTTGAAATCCTTAATTTAGTATTGTCTTTGACGTCATTGGTACATTTGAAAGCACCTCTTAAACATTTTTAATCCCTCTTATTCTTTGTTATTATCCTTTCCTATCTTCATTTTTTATTTGCCAATTTCTATTACCTTGTTGCCGGCACCCCTACTTGAGCTACTCGGATATTTAATCCAAATTTTCTTAATCTTTCTCATGTTCACCAGTCCTTCTATCATTTTTTCTTCCTTTTTTGAGTAAGATCAAGCATTAATTGATTCATGCCCTTGAAGTACTTGTAAATGAGTAATATAACTCGCTCATGTCTAAGGGTTGTGTAGTTACCATTTGAATTTCTAGATGGAATTTTCTATAGATTTGAGAATGAAAAAAGGAAGACTGAAACCTACTCCATTTCTAAAGTAATTTAGCATCCTAAACATGGACCACCTGACAACATTGTACCAACCTTCTAATGTAACATACTGAATAAGATGAAAAGCTACCTCAACATATGGTTTACGTAAATATTCCCTATTGAATCCATTGTATAGATGTTTCAACTATTTTCCCTCCTCCATAAATGCCTCTTTATCCAATTTGTAGTCTCTGGGAGTGTAGTGGCTTTTGTTTCTTCTATGATCAGACCCGTCACATGGGCAATCACCTCCTCTATGATTTCAAGTGTGACCCCATTAATGTTGACAACCCTTTCCTCCCATGCTCTGACAAACTGAATGGATAGGTGTCTGTCAAAGCCCTCAATATTTTCCATGAATCCAGCAAGGCCCCTCACCTACAGGGCATTTCAGAATCTACTATTAGATTTGACCTTTGGTTTTAGCTTGGGCTCTATTATTTTGGGTAAGCCCATATTGGTAATTCTATTCACACATGGCTTTGGGATGCCTTTCTCCTCTCCTCTAAAGCACCACTTAAAAGCATCATTAAGACTGTCGTGAGGAAAATTATGAGACTTAGCACATTCCTTTTATTTTTCTAGATGCTTCTCCCAACCAGAATTTGGATCAATAGGTCTAAGTTCCCACATATTTGATGAAATTATAAAGTCTTCCATAGACATAAGGTAGAGAACTATGGAACTATATACTAATAGAAGATTTTTTCACTTCATTATTTATTCTTATTAATAATTATCTGCCACATTTTGAAACCCACATTGCTAGTTCCCTTGTTGGCAAATCAATAATCAATTTTATTGCCTTCCTTGTACGTGTGGAGAATGTACACCTACTGGAAAGAGTTTAGAATTGTCTTAGCTTCATAAATTATATTCTTTATAGTCCAGCTTGGGGGGTGTTTGCCAATTAAACAATTGACAATGTTCATGGAGTCTCCTTCTACCTCCAACTTTTGGATATTAAGTTGTTTAGTTAATTTGAGGCCCCAAAGGGTAGTTAGAGCTTCCGCCCAATGGTTAGTCTTAGTGTCCATATCACCTACATAGGCCCCAATTAGATTCCCTTTAGCATCTCTAATGATTCCTCATCCTCCTGCAATTCTCAGATTTCCTTTTGACGTACCATCAAAATTTAGTTTCATCCATCCTTCAGCTAGGACTTTCCATTTAGTTCTCTTTCGATTTTCCTCTCTAAGGTTTGGTTTTCCTATGACTGACAGATCAATATGTTAGTTTTATGTATGTAACCATTCAAAGGAGTGGATTTCCTTGCTTTTTTTAATTTTGATGGAGTTGTAATTCTCCTTAATAGCTGAGTAGATTCTTTTAGAGGTCACTTTACTAGTACACTCCTTGAAGATGATGTTGTTTCTAGCTCCCCATATCTACCACCAAATGTGCAAAAGGGTAAGGTTACATATCTGATTTAGATGGGTATTTTTAAAGGGAAAGTTCCAAGATAGTCAAAATTCAATTGGGGCTCCTGGGTGGGCCCACAAGATGTTGAATTTCCTCAAGAAAAAATTCCACACTTTCTATGTGAAAGTGAAGTTAATGAGAAGGTGGAAGATAGTTTCATTCTCTTCTTTGCATAGGGCACATCTATTTGTTATAATGCATCTTTTTTCTCTTAAATTATCCACTATCAAAATATTCTCTTGTATGGCAACCCAGGCAAAGAAACCTATTTTTGGGGTGATGAATTTGTTCCAAACTCCTTTCCATCTCACCTCAACCTCTTGATTTTGGGTGATCCTTTTGTACCCAGATTTGACATTATAGTTCCCTTCAAAAGAATCATTCCACATCAGCTTGTCCTCCCTACTAATTTAGTGATATGGATGTTTTTAAGGGCCCTATTCAAATCTTCAATTTTGGTTTGTTCATTGTGGTTTACTCCATCCAGGATGATTTCTATCCAATGTTTAAAACTATTTCTTGTTTGCCAATAATCAATGATAAACAATCCATATTTTTGCGTTATATTCTCTTGTATGTGTTGTTAAATATTCCTTTGAATGTGAAATAAATCTATGTTCCATTTGTCTCCCCAAAATTTTATATTCCTACCATTTCCCACATGTCAAATGGATCCTTCAAGAATGATCTCCCTGTTCTCAATTAGAAAGTTTCAGATGTGTGACCCTCTAAAGAATTGCTCGTCTTTCAAAATGACAAGAGAGTTCCTCCCTTGAAGGTATTTGTGAGATAATATCTTTCCCCAGATCGAATTAGTAGTTATTAATCTCTAGACAAACTTGGTGATCATAGCTATATTGATATTTTGAAAATTTCTTCTGCCTAGACCTCCAAATATTTTTTTGTTACTTATTTTGTTTCGAGCGACTAGGTGGAATTTACTCCTACCTTCATAATCATTCCATAAGAAGTTTCTTTGAATTTTGTTGAGAATTTCTTCCACTCCTTTTGACAGTTTGTAAAGAGAAAGAGTATAAATTGGTAGGCTTTGAAGAACCGATTTAATCAAGACAACTTCCCCTACTTGGGAAAGGAGTTTCCCTTTCCACCCTGCAAGTCTTTTTTGGAATCTTTTAATTAATAGATTCTAGGCACTTAATTATAATTTATTGTTGATAAGATGCATGCCAAGATAGGTGGATGACATATTCTTAATTTGACAACCCTATATCCCTGCAATTCTATTTTTTCTAGATTTTGTAGTGTTAAAAAAGTAAATTGAGCTCTTGTCAAAATTTATTTTTTGATTAGTGGCTTTTTCATACATGACCAAAACTCTCTTTAAGGTCCTTTCTTCCTAGATATAAGCTTCAACCATCAATATTGTATCATCCACAAATTTTTGATGAGTAATGGACTTTGCCTGGCTGGCTTGGAGCCTCTAAGTTGTCCATCCACTAAAGCCTTAGATATGTACCTACTTAGAGACTCCGCGATGATAATAAACAAAAAGGGTGATAGAGTGTCCCCTTGCCTTACTCTTTTGGCACTTCTAAAATATCCTTGAGCCACTCCATTAACAAGAATAGAGAACATGCAGGTGGATATGTAGGTTCTAATGATTTTCTTGAATTTTTCATCAAAACCAAATTGGTTCAACACCCTATCCAGGAAATTCCAGTCAATATGTCATAAGCCTTGGCCATATCTAACTTGAGGATCATAACTACCTCTTTGCTAGTCTCCATGGAATGAATAGCTTCATGGACAACAATTACTCCGTCTTGAATTTGTCTTCCCGATACAAATCCTCCTTGTTGAACCTATATGATTTTCTCTTTGATAGGTTGCATTCTCATGGTGATAAGTTTAGTGATGATTTTATATAATGAATTGCACAAAATTATAGGTCTAAAGTCTATCAAATTCACTGCCCCTTCTTTCTTGGGAATGAGCACGAGAAAAGTGTGATTGAATTCTTTAAGCAACTATCTTGACTCAAGGAATTCATTATCAACAACAGTGACCACCTCACCTATAATGCCCCAAAAAGTCTTGAAGAAAGCAATAGGTATTCCATCCAGTCCCGGGGCTTTGTCCAGGTTCATTCTATAAATGACAAACTCAAGATCCTCCTTAGAAGTGGGTTCTAATAACATAGAATTATCCTCTTGATTTATTAGTTCCAGAATGACACTCATAAATTTTTGCTCAAATCTAATATTTTTTTGAAATCATTTTTATACATGTTCTTGTAGAATTGCACATATACCTTGTTGATCTCTTCTTAATCTTCAATAATATGACCTTCTTTGTTGGTAATCTCCATGATGGTGTTGTGTTTTTTGTACTTGAGCATTGATAGATGGAATTTTTTAATGTTTCTATCTCCTTCTTCAAGCCAAATATTTTTTGATTTTTACCGCCATAACGATTCTTCTCTAGCTGCTATATTATGGTAGTTGCACAAAATTTGTTTTTCCCTATTTTGAATTTGAAGATCATACCCCTTATTTTTGATCTCTTCCTAAATTTTAATCAATTATTTTTTTAGAGTTTTTTTCTGCTAAAAAATATTGTCGAACCCTTGTTTATTCCACTGCTTGAATTTAAGTTTGATCTTTTTAAAAATTTCCACCAGGTTAAACATAATTGTCCCTCTATTATTTATAGTCCACCATTCAGTCATTCTATCTTGGATGTCCAGATGGGTAAACCACATGTGTTCCATGTGGAAAGGGTGATTAATAATCTTAGCTTTCTGATCTTTAATAATTAATTCTAAGGGAGAATGATCTGACCCAATTTTTGGAAGAGAATTTGGAATAAAGTCTTTTTGCCGCAACCACTCTATTGAGATGAATAATCTATCTAATCTGTTTTGAATGAGATTCTCATCGAGCCTTCTATTTGTCCAGGTAAATTTTGGACCACTGAGCTCAAGACCTATAACTCTCAGATCAACAATAAAAGAACCAAAATCCTCCATGTTGTTTAGACGCCCAAATTGCCCCCTTTTTTATCTCTAGGATGAAGGGGTGAGTTGAAAGCACCAGCTAAAATCCAAGGTAATTACTCGTAGTTGCTTCTATTTTTTTGATGTTTTCCCATAATTTTTTGCTTGCTGACCTAGTATTAAGGGCATAAACATTAGAGAAAATCCATTGCTTATTCTTGCCAATATCTATAAAAAGAATAGTCAAATGATTCTTAGATTTGAGAATAGGTTCTCCTATAAGGTATTTGGGGTCCCAAAAAGTGATCAGACCACCCAAACACCATATGCATTTACACAGCTTGCTTCTGCTTCTTTCCAATACATTTTTTTATGCTTCTGAAAATAGTTTTCCTCAATTTTAGATTCTTGTATGGCAAAAATAGCGGCTTTTTTATTCCTTCTAAACTCTCTAAAGACTTTTTATTTTCCTACACTATGCATCTCCCTAATATTCCAGGAAAGAATCAATATTTTAACTTATTTAGATGGTGTATCTCCCTTAAAAGGGATAGTCTTTTGGCATCCATTTGTTATATCTACCTGCATTAAGTTTTGAAATAAATTCTTTTTGGATGGTCTACCTTTCATCGAAAAAGTTCTAATGTCTGGTCCTTTTGCACTTCTTCTGGTGACTTTGGAAGATGAAGCCTTAACTTGTGAATTGTTTTTTGGAGAGTTTTTTTCCCCCAATTTCTCCTCACTAATAGTATCTTTTACTCTTTCTTTTGATTCACCTTCATTTTGTCAATTCTCATCTACATCTAAATCTTGTTCCTTACAATCCTCAACATCTAAGTCATGTTCCAGAATTTGAAATTTGTTATACAACAATGGTTTATGTGTGTTGAGATCCTAATTTTTCCCATAAGATTCTTCATGACATATGTTTCTCATGATTTTGAGGTGAATTTTTGGTTGATAAGGTAGAAGAAAGGATTTGTTGAAGTCTACCATTAAGATCACACAGATCTGTGTGTAATTTAGGGATATTTCTCATATGAATATAAAGATTTTTAGATTGTAAAAAATGATTCTTAATGTCTTAAATCTTTAAGAATAAGGATTCAATGCTTTTAGTAGATATTCAATGAATATTTTGATGTTTGTATCATTATAACCCTTGAGTACCTTGTTTTAATCATACACTGTCAAACACAATCAGTTGATCACACATAAAAATCATTGCATGAACTTGGTTTGAATATTGGAAAGGTTTCAAGAGTGTCTTAAGGAACTGTTACAATTTTTAGATCACTCAAATTGGTCATAAAATTCATGAATAATCCTTTTGCAGCTCTCATGCTCAGAGAAACCCTAAAATAGGGTAAGAGACACAAAGCTGGTCACAACTCCAGTTTGAATTGACAAAAAATCACCAAGTTTTGTAGAAATATATGAGAACATGTTTACAAACTATTCCAAGTGTTAGTTTGTTGAAAGAGGGCTTGTGAAATAAGAAATAACCAATTGTGTGCAAAATTTTTGTAAGTGATCATTAAGAAGACCTAAAACAAGAGAAATTTTGGTAGACCGTCCTTTTTTTATTGGTTAAAAATGGTTGTGTGGAGTTTTTTTAAAATATTAAGATCATTTTTCAACACTTAAACAAGTTATTCTACCCTTTTTTCATCAAAATAAGTTCAAGGTTCTTTAAAAGTGCATAATATGCCTAAACAGGCCTAAGAAGATAGAATTATGTTTAATTCACCCTCTTGAGAAACCAATAGTTCTAAGATTGGTTTATCATCAGACTAAATAATATATAATAGTTGAAAAGGTTATTAAATAGGTTATTAAGTGGAAGCTAAGACCAAACACCCTTCTCAAAATCAAATCAGGCCTACATAGAATATTGTAGCATAACTTGAATAAAGTGTAGACTCTTGGTAATTTGACAAATTGGTTGGAGTCTTGGATTAGTATTGGCCTTGTATCATTGAATTGAACCTATCTTAGGCATTTTTAGATGAATAAACCAAGGCTAAAGTAATTTTTTTTTCAAGTACTCAAAGATCAAAATTACACCTAATAGGTCCATTTGCAAATTGAGTTTGTACCCTATGGTTGTGAGGTTGAGTTTCTAGAGGAAACTAAGAAGATTAAGTCCGAAAGCATAAATGATATCCTATGAACCTTTTTCAAGGAGTGATAAAATGTACTTGGTTACTTGAAGTTGAGAAGATGGGTTTTGAAGTAGATTACAGTTTAGGACTACTTAATCTGTTTTGAAATCAGTAAGAGTATCTTTTGCTTAAGAATATAGAGACTTTGGTGACAAACAAGGAGGTAGAAGTAAGAACACAATCATTGGTCTTCCAAGACCAATGTAATCAAATATTCTTTTGTTCAAGAGTAAAGAGATCTATTAGTAGTTGCATACCCATAATAGAAGATTAAGAATCAAACCTAAACGTAGTAGAGGCTTAAATGGATCAGAATTGGTAATAGTGGAAGCATAGATCAGTGCCAAGGAAGAATATAATTGATATAAGTTAGAATTTAAATGAGTGAAGTATTTAAAATGGATAATAATATAAACGTAATGGAGTACACAGTGTTTTTGAATGGTAAACTAAGCAAGTATGAAGAATGTGTCCTCAGATAGTGTTTGAAAAGCTGAAGACTGTCATCAATAAGTTATTGAGGGTTGAGAGGTCCCTCCCTTTTATATTAAAATTTAAATATTATACAAAACTGGATGGGTTGTCAAAAAACATCAACGGACAAGCATCCCTAAGAAGGCCAAATCCAACACTAGATTATGATAATACTTGGTAGTCCCCGTTATACAAAATGAGACAAATCTAGTTAATTAACTATAAATCTCCAATTCATTTTTATTAATGCAACCAAAAAGAAGATACCAAACATGGAAATAGTCATAGAGATCCATCCACCTCATTATACTCCACATCATCCACATCAATGAAACCATATGTGTGAGGAGGGAGTATAAAGTCATCAATAATGGTCCCAACTGCCACCTAAGAATCTCCTTTCACACCCTCCACCTTGTTGCCATGGCCACTTCCTTACCCACTTCCAAATTGACAACCAAATGTGTGAGGAGGGAAGACTAAGTCATCAACAACCGGTGTAGAAAAGTTGACTGACGATTATCATGAAATGGCCACAAGTTTGATGCCAATAGTCAAGCTTTTAGACCCCAATTAGGTAAGCATTGATTGTTGACAATGACCAAAAATTTAATTGTTGATAAGGACCAAAAATTTAAAATTCAGTAAAAAAGTCAACTCTCTGATTCTCTGTCAAAATGGTCTCCTATAATATGTGAACATACAGTTAATTCACCTTTATATGCATTGTATTTATTTAATTCTATGATAACTTTTTGTACAACAAAAATTATTTTTATAATACTTCTATACTTTTTTATTCACTTTACAAAAATAAAACAAACCCAACACAATTAATACTAAATTCACTACATAATTAGTCACCTCACAACCTCACATGAATATATCCAGTAAAAAGTTACTAAATTAATAAATTTTCTATTTTTTTATAACATTCATATACAAACTTAATGTCAAAAACTAAAAATATAGAATAATATTATTATAAATTTAATAGTAAAATTTAAAAATATGAAAAAAATTATAATCTTATAACATTAATATTACAAATCTAATGTCAAAAATTAAAAATATGAAAAAATATATATATATATTTTAAATATTAATATTACAAATTTAATATTAAAAAAAGAAAAATAATATAATCTTATAACATTGATATTACAAACTTAATTTTAAAAATTAAAAATATGAAAAAATATTATGAACTCAATTTTTTTTAATATTGTTAATTGTATTGCTCCTAAAACAAACATCACATAAATGTCACTTGGCATTGTTATTTAATATCTAAACACTATGATCAATAAATATAAAATTTAATATTTTTGAAATTAAAAAATATTTTTATATAATTATAAAATATTTTTAATCAAAAGAATTATTATATTTTTAAATGAAAAATAAAATATTTATTTTTATTTAAATTATAATAAAAAATTAAAATAAATTTCAAAAATATTATTAACTAATACAAATATAAAAAGTTAAGAGTTATATAGCCAACATTCACTAACAAATTTTAAAATTTCCATTAAGAAAAAAATCACTAACAAACTTTAAAATTTTAGAAATAGTTAGGCATGTTTTATGAGTAGGGAACTACATACTCGCCCTCAACACAAATTGTAATTTGCAGTGCTACATAGATTAGAAATACTCGTTCATCTCAAGACATGTATGGGTGATTGCAATTAAGCCTACAATTTCAATTATCATTTTAATCTTTTCAATAAATTTAATGTTAATGTATTGATATAAATTTATGTTTAGAATTTTTTTTTTTTGATGAAGGATCATGGGTGATGATCTGAAATATGAACAATAAATTTATACACAATTTTTTTAAAAAATTAGATTGTAACTATATGGATTGTAAAAACATAAAATCTTAGCATTAATATAACTATTATTCAAAAAATAATAATATATAACAATTACAATAATAAAGTGCCCAAAAGAATCATGGGCCACATTCCATGTCAAAAGAAAACTCTTGACTCAACAACAAAAAATATCGATAAAGTACGGTAAGATAGATTAACTAAAAAAAGCTAAAATACAAATAGAAACAAATCTTTAATATTTCTTTGAAGAACACAAAGTAAGCTTATTTCTATTGAGATTTTCCACTCTCTTTATTAAAGAGCCAAAACACTCAATAATATAGAAACCCTTTTTTGACATCTACCCGTTGCTCATTTCTTGAACTAGATTCAATAAAGTCTTTTATAGACATAGAAACAACAATTACTTCGGGTTCTTCATTATCTTTGATATATTTTAGAGATTATAATGAAGCCCTTACCTCTTCGTTATCAGATTTGGTACCTAAAATTACAAAAAAGTTAAGAGTCAAACCCTCTTGATTTTTATCCTTCTCATTTGAGGAAGATTTAGAGCCTTCTGTCTATTTCTTTCCTATATTTTGAATTCTTTTAAATCACGACCATTTTTTTCTTATGTAATTTAGATTGGCAACATGGAAGGGACATTTTGGAAGACTTTCACTCGTACCTTAATAATCTCATGCCCAATATAAAGTTCACCAAGGAAAATGAGGTCGAGGAGAACCTACATTTCTTCAATGTTCTCATTTCCAAGAAAGGGGATGACTCCCTACCGAAAAAGGTTTACAGAAAAGGCACGCACATAGACCTTTACTTACATGTCTCTTCTCATCATCACCCCACACAAAATGCAAGTGTTAAAAACTTTGGCCACCAGAGCTTTCAAAATCTGTGATATAGACAACCTGGTTCAAGAAATTGAGCACTTAAAAAGAGTTCTTAGAATGAATGGTTACACAGGGAAACAAGTGGCTAGGGCTATTAAACAAGCTAAGGACAATATTGATAGACAAACAAAATGAGCCTTTAGATGGAATCCCAATAGCATTCTTACCGTACGTTGAAGGTATTTCTAACAAAATAGCGAAAAAGTTCAAATGTCAAAATATCCAAACCACCTTCCTTCCTATTAACAAGTTGTGTATAGTTGCAAGGTCTGCAAAAGATCCTCGAGACCCTAGCTTATGTAGCGGAGTCTACCTAGTTGAATCCTCTTATGGAATTATTTACATTGGAGAAATGGGAAGGTCCATTCGCACAAGAATCAAGGAACATTGTCAATTTTTGGCTTGAAAGGAAAGAGAAGTCAGCGCTTTCTAAGCACTCGTACAAAACTAAACATGTCATTTGTATTGAAGACACTAGAGTCATCTCCGAAAAAACATTATTTTTATAAATGAAGATTAAAGGAAGCCATTGAAATCAGTAAACACTCCTTTACTCTTAATAGAGACAAGGCCCTAGGGCATACCTGGAGACCTATTATCAAAAAGAAGGGGCAGTTAGCTCTGGGACCAACTACCTGCATTCTGTGATCTTGTTGTCTAAAGGGAAATGGTTGAAATCTAGGTGGAAGTGGGAAGTCATGCAAAGGTATTTAGGTGGTGGAGTGAAACCTAACAACATATTGGTTTTTGTCTTGTTTGGGTTTGTTCTTTGTGGTCTCTTTGTTGGTTATCGGCCTCGTTCAGGCCTATTTTTTGTCACTCTCGGGTTCATTAGGTTCAAGGGACCAATGGTCTTTTTGTAATCCTAGTTTTTTTTCACTAAAACAGGTGGGGGACCTGCCAACTCTCAATCATCTATTAAATAATTGTATTAAGTTAATTATTGACCAAGTTATTACTTTACAATTAATTTCTTTAATCAGCTATCCACAAATAATTTTTAATTTAATTTGATTTAACAATTTCAGGGTTTCATATTCATTGATGCATTAGAGTACGAGCTTGTAATATTAAAATGAAGATGGACTAATTTCAAAATTTTGGCAAAGGTTACCCTCTCATATAATATCCAATGTGACCTTTGTTCTGTACATTATTTAAGTGGTGCGAGTTTGTTATTCAATCATAAATCATATTCCCCTGATGAAGGATCATAGGTGGTGATACAAAACATAGAGCAAATATAAAGGAATATAATTATTTCAAAAAATTGTAATATTCATTTTGTACGAACTGTGAAAGCTTAAAATATCTAAGGTTATCATATAGTATTTACCATGGATGGCATAACCCGTGAGTAACCGTTGATTGGTTGGTTACTCGTCAATAATTGCCTATAGCGAATAACTGCCACTTGAAATTACAGTTTTTAAAAAATATGCAATTTTTTTTACCCAACAAGTAATTGTCAGTTACTCGTGAGTAATTGTGAGTCACTGAGGGTCACTCGCCGGTTTTCTTCCCATGTTGCAATAACACAAGATTCCTAGTGGAACATTGCAAAATGCTGCAAAAACGTAGTATTGATATGAAACAATGCAAAAATGTTGCAAATACACCTAGGGAACAACATTCACTGTAAGCTACATGATGGAATAAGCAGAGAGATACAACATGAACAAATTTTTGGTATTTCAACAAGCTTCCCTTTAACATGGTAAAGAGCTCCTACTAAGAATATTTAGTGACAACATTATCAGTTACAAGGAAATGGTACAAGGCACCCTTTCCAAAAGACTTGAGTGAAATGTTGTTCAAAAATGCAATTGAAGATGTAAAGGTAATTGTCAAAGATTAAAAGAGGTTGTGGCATAAGTTCGGATGCACCATTCTTTCCGATGGATGGATGGAAAGAACCGAATCTTTTTTGGCAGCGTTAAATAGTGAGTTGTTTTTTTTGAAGTCTATTGATGCATCTAATAAAATAAAAAATACATAAACTTTGAGCTTGATGCTAAATGATGTTATTTTAAAGGTGGGCATCGAAAATGTTGTCCAAATTATCATAGGCAATGCAGCAACATATGTGGCGGCTATGAGACTTTTCAGGGAGAGACATCCATCTCTTTTTTGGACACCTTGTGCGGCCCATTGCCTTGACCTCCTTTTGGAGGACAGGTAAACTTGATTGGGTGCCATTGTTTATAGAAAAAGCTAGAGAAATAATAAAATATATCTACAATCACCTTTGGGTTCTCAACTTAATGAGAGAGCACATCAAAGAAAAAGAGATTGTTCGAGCAGGGATCACAAAGTTTGCAATAAACTTTCTTACATTGCAAAGTATTTGCAATTTGTTGACTCCTTTGAAGTAGATGTTTTTGTTTCAAGTATGGATGGAGTCATCATATTCTAAAAAAATTGATGGAGTGAAGGTTAGACAGACAATTTTTAGTGAGGCCTTCAAAATGAGAACTACAGAGATCATCAAGGTAACTTAAAATTATAATTTAAATTTCAAGTTGTTTCTCTTGTTTTTAATATTTTAAACTTAAAGTATTTATTTTATAATTTATCTATAGGTTTGTAAAACTAATTTTAATTTGTTTGTAACTTTGTAGGTATCCAAGCTTTTGGTGAGGGTTTTTCAAAACTATTATAGAAGGGATCGTGCCAAATTTGATCATATTTGGGAGTTGATTGATCGAAAGTGGAACAATCAACTTCATCAACCCATTTATACAATGGACTACTATCTTAACCCCAAGTTTTTTTATTTCGATGTGTTGAGTTGTGGAGCTAAAAGCTTCAACTCTTTGCAAACAGAAGGAACAGGGAGGTTGCTGAGTTCCAAGAGAACCGGCGTCGACAGCAGGACCGACGTCGGTCGTGACCCAGTGCAGAAGGCCACCGGCGACGGCAGGAAGTCGGCCGATGTCGGCAGAACCAGACTAGCAGGGACCGACGTCGGTCGCCTGTGTGTTCCAAAATTGCTCGTTACACGGACAATTAGTTAAGTGAACGAAGTGTTTGCATGTAAAGGCCAGTTAGAGTCTTTGGCTGCGAGGATAATTGTCTAAATTAAGAGTCTAAGTTAGTGTTTGAGTTAGGGATCTATTTATAGACCCATTGGCATGTATTGTAATTAGGGGAATGAGATAGAAAGGAAGGCAAGTAAGTTGCTTCCATTGTAAGATCATTGAGTTGCAGGTTGTTGCAAGCTCATAGGAGATCTACATGTGAGTATGGTCTGTTGAATTGCAGGTTGCAGATTCATAGGAGATCAACTTGAAGTACTTTAGAGTGCTTGGTGAACTGGCAGGGTTATTACTGACTAGTTGGAGAGGTGAACACCAATTCTGTTTGTGAGTTGGTTGTTGGAACCGTTTTTTGTGTAGGAGAGTGTTGTGTGAGAAGAATTACTGTACACTTGAGGTGTGACAAACCTCTGTAAGGTGAAAGAGTGTGGCGGCTCTTTGTTGTATTCTTTTTTGTAAAGTGTTAATACAAGATAGTGTATTGTCTCTCATATTCTGTGCTATTGGTGAATTCTAGTTACTTGTGTTTTTGGTTATTTTCGCATATTTAATTGCTTATATTTGGTAATCATACTGTGCTCTTTCTGAGGAGCAAGATTCAACAAGAGAAATCAGAACAGAGGTGTGTTTGTTCTTGGACTTTCCTGACAAGTGGTATCAGAGCTTTTGGTTGGGATACTAACAGATTGGATTAGATCTGGTTAGTGTGTTTTGATTACAAGTACTCACAGGGTTTCTGTTTGAGTGGGAGTTGAGCAATGACAGAAGACAGTAAGCTACGGATGGAAAAGTTTAATGGCAAGAACTACCAATTGTGGAGGATGCAGATTGAGGAATATCTGTATCAAAAAGATTTGTACTTACCGTTGGGAGGGGTTACTTGCAAACCTTCGGATATGAAAGATGAAGAATGGGAGGTTCTTGATCGGAAGGCTCTGGGATCTATTAGATTGAGTCTTGCATCATCTGTGATTTCCAGCTTATCACAGTGTAAGACAACGGTGGAGTTGATGGAATCTTTGACAAATTTATATGAAAAACCCTCAGCTTCTAATAAGGTATTTCTTATGAAGCGTTTATTTAATTTGCAAATGTTGGAAGGTGAATCTGTTCATAGCCATCTTAGTGATTTCCATGGTTTAATAAACCAGCTAAGTTCAGTCAATATTGTATTTGATGATGAAATTAGAGCTCTCTTAATCTTGTATTCATTACCTGAAAGTTGGGAAGGTTTGGTAATGGCAGTTTTTAATACTGTGTCTCCTTCAAAAGTCTTAAAAGTGGATGATGTTGTGAGTGTGATCTTGAATGAAGAGATACGCAAGAATAGCACAGGTGAATCATCAGAAAATGCTTTGAGTGTTGAAGGCAGAGGAAGGCAAAAAGAAAAGATAGAGCATGGAAGATCAAGGTCCAAGATAGGCAGAAGATCCAAGCCCAGGTATGGCAGAATAACCTGCTGGAAGTGTGGAAAGCAAGGGCACTTAAAGAGAGATTGTAGATCGGGTACAGATCAGCATGAAGAACATGAAGAAGAAGCAGATGTTGCAGATTATGCTGCACGGGATGCTCTGGTATGTTCTTTGGATAAAGTAGAATCTTGGGTTTTAGATTCTGGTGCCTCTTTTCATGCATCCCCACATAGAGAATTTTTTCATGAGTATGTCCAGGGAGATTTTGGAGAAATTTATGTAGGGGGTGGTAAGCCTTGTCAGATTGTTGGCAAAGAAAAAGTGAAGCTAAAACTGCAGACAAGTAACACATGGGTGTTAAAAGAGGTCATGCACGTCTCAGTTCTGAAGCAGAATTTAATTTCTGTTAGAAGTTTGGGTGATGAGGGTTGCACAGTAACTCTCACAGCGGACTCTTGGAAGGTTACCAAGGGTACACTTGTTGTAGCTAGAAGTAAGAAAGTAGGTACGCTTTATCTATCTACTTGTACTACTGATTTTCTTTCTGGGTTTTCTACTTCAGCTGTAGATTCAGAGATGTGGCTTGATAGGCTTGGTCACATAGATAAGAAAGAGATGCTTGTTCTTGAGTCAAAGGATATGCTTTCGGATTTGGAAGGTATGGATCGTGGTTTCTGTATGCAGAAGAAGAAGGTGACGTTTCTTGAGGAATCTGATGTTAGTGACAAGAACAGAAAAGCCTTGGTTTTCAAGGAGAAGGTGACGGACAGAGTTCAGCACAAGATGCAGAAGAATTCTGAGTAGAGCAAGGGTGATTTGGACAAGAATTTGATCCAAAAAGAGCTCGCAAAAAAAAGTCAGGTCTCACAAGAAAAACACAGAGACCGACGTCGGCAAAAAAACTGGTGTCGGCGTCCAGACAGGGACCGACGTCAGTTATATGCAGACTGACGTCGGTGACTCAGGGCAGATATTGACCGGCGTCGGCCAGGGGAAATCGACGTCGGCAAGGTGGCAGTCGCAGGGAACCGACTTCGGTCGTCTGCAGACTGAGATGTGACCGGCATCGGTTACTGAGATGAATTTTGGGTGGACAGCAAGCTGTCATGGAGTCTCAAGCACCCTTTTGGAGGACTGAAGGTGTAAGTAAGTTCTTAAATTTGTCATTTCCCTTCTTTACACTACTTGTTGCTCACTTATAGCATAGGACCAGGAAGTTATTGAAGAAGCAGAACAGGTAGATCCAGGAAATAGTGGGAGCTAGGCATGGATGAGGATGTGATTCCTTGGAGGAGAATCAAACAGGGGTTTTGGGTAGAGTGGCCAGCTGAAAGTAAGCACTGAGAGACAAATAGATGTTGAGGATAAAGAAGAGCGAAAATGGATACGTGAAATAGAAGATCAGGGTATATGGTCTTGTATTAGCTGCAGGGCAATGGAGGTTTGATCATTGTGTTTCTCTTTACCAGGTTGGATAGTATTAGCTACACTATCCTATTTCTATATGATGTGCTTGTTGCAAGGTTACATATACAGGTATTGCTGAACTAAAGGTAAAGCTAGTTCAGGTGTTTGTCATGGAGAATCTGGGAGCAGCAAAATTCTTTGGCATGAGTGTGTTCTAGAGACATGGTAGGTCATATGTTGACTTTGTTTCAGGATGATTGTGTGAAACTGGTTAGCACGCCGATTGTTGGACAGCCCTATGAGCAGGTGTCTTGATTCACATAATGAGGTTGAGTGCATGGTATGTACTAAACCTGAGTTTTCTCAAGTAGTGGGAGTTGTCACAAGGTGGAGCCAATCTGAGAGAGAACCATTGGAGGGCAGTTCAGTGGATTCTTACAGGGACTAGCAACAGGTGCACATGCTATGCAGGTTCAGGTTATTTTCTACATGGTTTGTAGATGTGGATGTGGCAGGTGATTTGGATGACAGGGTTTACACTACAGGTTTGTGGTGGTTGGTCTTCAAGAGTGATCTTGAGGAGGGATACAAAGCCAAGGGAACAAACTAGACGAAGTACAGGTACATGTACATGTTGCAGCTGTTTATCTTCAAGTGGGAGATTGTTGAGTTGTGGAGCTAAAAGCTTCAACTCTTTGCAAACAGAAGGAACATGGAGGTTGCTGAGTTTCAAGGGAATCGGCGTCGGCAGCAGGACCGACGTCGGTCGTGACCTAGTGCAGAAGGCCATCGGCGACGGCAGGAAGTCGGCCGACATCGGCAGAACCAGACTAGCAGGGACTGACGTCGGTCGCCTGTGTGTTTCAGAACTGCTCGTTACACGGACAGTTAATTAAGTGAACGAAGTGTTTGCATGTAAAGGCCAGTTAGAGTCTTTGGCTGCGAGGATAATTGTCTAAATTAAGAGTCTAAGTTAGTGTTTGAGTTAGGGATCTATTTATAGACCCATTGGCATGTATTGTAATTAGGGGAATGAGATAAAAAGGAAGGCAAGTAAGTTACTTCCATTGTAAGATCATTGAGTTGCAGGTTGTTGCAAGCTCATAAGAGATCTACATGTGAGTATGGTCTGTTGAATTGCAGGTTGCAGATTCATGGGAGATCAACTTGAAGTACTTTAGAGTGCTTGGTGAACTGGCAGGGTTATCACTGACTAGTTGGAGAGGTGAACACTAATTCTGTTTGTGAGTTGGTTGTTGGGACCGTTTTTTGTGTAAGAGAGTGTTGTGTGAGAAGAATTACTGTACACTTGAGGTGTGACAAACTTCTGTAAGGTGAAAGAGTGTGGCGGCTCTTTGTTGTATTCTTTTCTGTAAAGTGTTAATACAAGATAGTGTATTGTCTCTCATATTCTGTGCTATTGATGAATTCTAGTTACTTGTGTTTCTGGTTATTTTCACATATTTAATTGCTTATATTTGGTAATCATACTGTGCTCTTTCTGAGGAGCAAGATCCAACAAGAGGAATCAAAACAGAGGTGTGTTTGTTCTTGGACTTCCCTGACACGATGGCTTCACAGATGCTAGTGGAGAGGTTATGTAGGGGCTCTCAACATGCATTGAGAGTATGACACCCAACTTTGAGGTGAGGGACCTCATTATTGTAGAGTTGCAAAACTATACGTAGGCAAAGGGAAGGTTCTTTTTTTTAGCATTAATTATCCGAAAGAGAGTCGCAGTCATCAGGTATATAAAATGAAGACTTTCCCTGTATCTTACCAATTACATATTTACAATTATTAATTTCTTACAAAGTTTTGAATATCTTGTTTGTAGGTTCATGGTGGGAAGATTGGGGTGGAAAAAGCTAAATCTTCAAAGGCTAGCTCTCAAAATTTTATTTCAACCTTGTAGTGTTTATGGATGTGAGTGCAATTAGAGTTTGTTTGACTCCATTCACAAAAAAGTGCAACAAGTTGAGCCAACACCTCAATAACTTGGTTTTTGTGCAATACAACCTTCAACTTCGCACAAAGAAGTTGGAGAACGCATAGAAGATCATATCAATCTAGATGAGATCGATCCTTACAGGGATTAGATGACACAGAAGGAGGCGCCCATGTTCACAGAGAATGAAATTGTTGATTTTGAGAGGAAAGCTATGGAAGGTATAGTTGAAACAGAAAGATGAGAGATTGGGCTAGAAGACATCTTTGAAGATGAGGTAAAGGCAAAGGTAGAGGTGGAGGCACAGGGACAGCTGCAACCTTCTAGACAGAGCAAGATAGGGCAACTAAGTCAGAGGACCGAAGTTTCATAGTCACCCTTAGTTTTTCAGAGAGCAGGGAAATTTTTTTTATTAATTATTGTAATTTATACTTGTAGATTCTTGTATAAGACTATAAATATCACTATAGTTTGTGACTCTATTATATTTGCATGACTATGTGATTTTGTACTTTATTTGTATTCAAATATGATATAAAACACTTTTTCAACATTTTACAAACTCATTTCATCTATTTTGCTTCTACAATTTAAAAAAAAATAAAAAATTGATAAATTTAAATATTTTTTGCCTTTGTCAATTATTGTTGATTATTCAACCAACTTTGTCGAATAATCACCGACTACTCAAAATGGCCCCTTGGTGAGTACTCGCCCTAACTAGTTATGCAAACTATAGTATTTACAATTTAATGTTAATTTTATAACTTCTAAATTAATTAATCTTAACATAATTATTTTTAATCACAATAACAATTATAATTAAAATTATATTAAATTAATCATTGATCAAATTTATGTGATTGTTGTTCTTTATGCTATTTAAATGGTGTGCGTTTATTGTTCAATCATAAATCTTATGAAAGATCACATGTGGTGATCCGAAACGTCGAATAAATATAAGAAACATAGTTATTCCAAAAAACTATAATATTCATATTATCTTACGTGTTTGTTCCCCTGTTAACAAAAACTCATTCAAACTTCATTCATTATTTGTTTTGATAGTAACAAAAGATTTATGGTACTTGTTTGCTAAGTGGTTTACAAAAAAATATCATGAACATACTAAGGTTATCTTAAATCACAAAATTAATAAAATCCCATAAATATTAGAACCACAAAAACAAATTAATAAAATTTATTAAAATAATATGACTCCTTAAGCAATTTGATTTCAGTGATTCTCTCTACTAACAAAGGCTTGTGTGGATTACATATCTTATATCACAGAACTCATTTAAAAAAAAACGAAGTTATATGGTTCAAGTCTTCTGAATTAATATATGTTATATTCCAATGTTTTGAATTAATACCGATGAGAGACCATGAAGATCTTCCTTTCCAATGCTTGATGTGCCATGCCCCAATAAAAATAATGGTTGAAATGAAAGTTGAAAAAGAGGAATTTTAAGAAGTTAGAAATAAAGGGAAAAAAGGCCAAGTTGTGTTGACTCAAATGAGAAGGAGAAAGTCCAAGTCATGTTGACCCCTAACCCTTTTGCAGTTATAGGTACTAAATCAGAGGACAGTTAGGGAACAGCGTGATCAGATTCTTGAAAGCCAAAAAAAAATTTCAGTGATTCTCTCTACTAACAAAGGCTTGTGTGGATTACATATCTTAAATCACAGAACTCATTTAAAAAAAAACGAAGTTATATGGTTCAAGTCTTCTGAATTAATATATGTTATATTCCAATGTTTTGAATTAATACCGATGAGAGACCATGAAGATCTTCCTTTCCAATGCTTGATGTGCCATGCCCCAATAAAAATAATGGTTGAAATGAAAGTTGAAAAAGAGGAATTTTAAGAAGTTAGAAATAAAGAGAAAAAAGGCCAAGTTGTCTTGACTCAAATGAGAAGGAGAAAGTCCAAGTCATGTTGACCCCTAACCCTTTTGCAGTTATAGGTACTAAATCAGAGGACAGTTAGGGAACAGCGTGATCAGATTCTTGAAAGCCAAAAAAAAAACAATGGAGATTGTCGGATAACCTACTTCCAAATCTATGAAAGAACCTATTAAATCTAGTTATGAAATGAGCATCAATTAGATCTTGATAAGAGCAAGGATGCAACTTAAGTTATTGGGTTATGGGAAAAGTTTCCATTTGGCTTTACTATAAGGAAATAAAATTTTCACTAAGAATAACCCTACTTTGCATTCTAAGAAAAAATATTGAGGTTTTTTCATTTTTGATCATGTTGTAATTTTTTCTTTTGTTGTTTGTGCTATGTTGTTTTGAGCCTTATATTCTTCTAGTAGGGAAGTACAGGGCATAAATACTAACCAGCCACCTTTTAATTATAACCATCTTTGTAAAATTCAAGTCAATTGTGGCACTAGCAATTAGCATGAGTTTTATGACCATATCTTTGTAACAATTAGGAGCAAGGACGCAACTTAAGTTACTGGATTATGGGAAAAGTTTCAATTTGGCTCTCCACTACAAGGAAAGGAAATTTTCATTAAGAATAAGCCTATCCTGCATTCTTCGGAAAAAACATCGAGGTTTTTTATCATATTGTAATTTTTTCTCTTGTTGTTTGTACTATGCCCATTTTGAGCCTTGTATTCTACTAATAAAAAGTACAGGGCATAAATATTAACCAGCCACCTTTTTATTGTAACCATCTTTGTAAAATTCAAGGTCAGGTGCGGCACTAGCAGTTATCAAGAGTTTTGTCATAGGATACCCCCGGCCGGAATTAAAAGCCCAATGGACTTCAAATTAGATGTAGAAAACCTGATAATGCTGACGGTGGCAAAGTCATTCAGGACATAAAGCTCACCATACGACTTAACCGGGTGATTCAAAAAACTTCCCAAAAGATTAAACTTCAGAACAGAAATTACCACGCAAGCTTCCAAGCAAACAAGAGACAAAGTAATTGACAAAATAATTTTTTTCTTTTTTTTTCCATAAATACCATATTGTGATTATAATTGTCAAAGAAAAAAAACCAACACACATAGCTACAGATTGTAGCTTTTACCATGTAAACCATTAAAACTAACCGAACATTATTAGCCCTCAATATTGCAGAAGAAAGTGGCATGAAGTAGGCCAGACTCATCTGCAAAGTAGTGTGATGGGAGCCTGAGAAAATAGCGAAAATTTCACCCTATCTCCATTATACAATGTGGTGAAATTGCTATTAAATGTCAAAAGAAAAACGAGGTATTAAATATCATAGAAAAAAGCTGATGGTATAATTGCTGGAGGTACCATTGTCGAGACACACTTGAACTGCAGTAAACAGAATAGGCATTATGTTAGAAGAGAAACCAACAACTTCAATCTTAGACCACATAAACAAAACTGCAATTTTTAAAAATCAATTAACTGTAATCACCTTATGCTGGCGATATTTCTCACGGATTGCAGGTAGACCACAACCATCTTTGTTACATTGAAGTTCATGTAATGCTTTGACACAAATCTTCAGCTCCCATGGCTGATACCGAGTATAGTGTTTGAGAGTAGGAGTCTGAAGAAAGGTGTGGTGAGTTAAGTTTGAAGTAAACAAAACTGGTGATAAAGGAATTGGTGGAAAATATCTTAAGAGAACATACCCATGGCTTTTTGGTTGGATCCAGAGTAAGTTTTGCAAGAAAAATAACAGATGCAGCCACTAAAGAAGGCAGATATCCAAGAAAACCGTACTCTGGAAGGGTCAACTCTGCCAGAAAATTTGCAAGGAACTCCAGATGCAGGAACTGGGCCTGTGCAATCTGATAAACACAGGTCATGGTGTGTGGAAAAATATTCGTTTAATCAAATCATATCTCATGAATCTTGAGCCACTCGAACAAAGCACCTTTTACAGAGACAGAACAAGTCAAATCATATACATACCTCAGGAGAAGCTTGAGCCACTCGAACAAAGCGCCTTTTACAGAGACAGAACAAGTCAGTATGCACTGAGATATAACATAAACAGTATTTATGAATTATTTCTTTGCATGTTTGAACTATATATAAGAGACAGAGAGAAAGCAGAAGTATGATTTGTGTGACCCGTGAACAACCACCCTCACCTGAGAAAACATTTTATGGTTGGGGTGGAAAGATCAAAATGAAGATGCTGTAGAACTTTTGATTCCATTTGTAATACCTGAATATTAAGGCAACAATGAATCAAAATCAGATCAAAAAATGTGACAAACCACATAACCAGACACACCCAGTAATAGCATTGTACATTACAGGATACAGTACCTCGTCACGGAAATAGGTGTTGTCTGTTATGTAGCAGAATTCCTCAACTTGGGGAGCACATATCTCCTCATATTTCCTGAACCCAATGTAAAATGTGTGAGACAAATTCTTCCAGGGTCAGTCTCTTCACCAGAGTAAATGTAACTAACTAGATAAAGGGATAAGATAACTTACGATGCAACCAGCATGCAGGTAACACCGAGCAATTGCAACCGGTTCCTGTTTACTACATTCTTGGAAAGGTACCTATCAATGTAGGAGACAGTCAAATATAGTGTATCTGGGACAAGCTTGTATTCCTCCGCAACCTGCAACCGACAACAAAAGTTACAGATTGTAAATACATACAATTACACAGGCAAAGGAAGGAAGTATAAGTGTTCACCTCCACGAGCCAGTCAATTAGAATTCCTCTCATGCTGGCATTTATATCCTCCTGAACCTCATCCATATAGTTAGCTTCTGGCCTTTTCTTCGTCTGTCAGTAAAATGTCTCAAAATTAGGGCAAGAAATCTAAGTTATAGAGAGCTAAAACTGGAACAGCTGCACTTATTCTGCATATTATTAATTGCTACAAGTCTCCCCAATTTGTTGCATAAGTTTTTAACACCTAACTTGAGCTTTCAACAGGCTACTTGGTTGTTCAGACAGATATAGTACAATAGCAAAAGAAGAACTCGTTTGCTAGCAAATTGTTATGAACAACATCCTCGATGACGTAGGACAGGCAAATATAACAGAAAAGCATAAACCCCAAGCAAGAATATGTCTTGAGAAATGTAAGATATCATGACAATGAAAGCAGGAAAGGAATGTCAAATCAAGTAGATAGAGGTATTTGTGTCATATGTACATGCCGTTTGCCAAATTCAAGGAGATGGATAGGAAAAAGGCTGTTTTGAAATAATAAAATAAAATGTTTCTGTTTCGCTTTTATATTCAAGCTCCATTACACCACAGTCCAATGAAGCTCTACAGAGAACACCTAGTCATAAATCTTGCAAGAAAGCATATCAACATTCTGAGTTTTAAAAATAATAAAACTAATATTCTTTGCTTCTATTCCTATTGACTCCGATTTAGCAAATACCCAAAATTAAATAGAGCAATTTTATATTGTATTCAAGTACAACTACCCCATATCTTTAATTGGTTAAATGAAATCTTTCCACAGTTGATATTTGACTTGGCTGTTTGTACATCAAATACAAAAAAATAATCTGGATCAATTTGCAATTATTCTCTTTCCATTCTGTATAACATGAGCCACTTGTCCAGAGAACCACATGCCAATTTCACAATGGGACATTCAGGTTTTCCCTACAAGTGTGGATTGTAAATCCTCCAGAACATTCATGAAACTATTTTCCTCGGACATTAGCAACTTTTGTCAAATGATGGTATGTCTGCATTCCTTTATGATAAAAGAACCAGAGCTAGATTTGGCAGAATCCTCACGGGGAAATGAATAATCCAGTAGTATGAATTTAACCCATCTAGGTATGAATTCAATGATACAGTTGACTGCTTATTGTGAGGTATAACTTGCAAGGCATTACTGTTTGTGTCATACTCTTAAAAGTGACACATAAAAGTTTAGCAATACAGTTAACCACTTATTTGGCATTATACAGAAGTTTGTCTCATATTTGACACATTTCTTTTCAGGCAAATAAATAACTGGAAAAGCAAGCTTTATCAGTAAATCCAACATTAAGGTGACAGCTTGGGATCCCATGGCTTCAAATTGCCTTGTATATATATCCTTTCAGCATGAGGAACAACAAGAATGATGCAATTCCATGTCTTATAATTAGCACGTGATGAGATCACTTTGCACAATCTTGTACAAAACTCAAAAACAAAGGATTACCTCAGCATTGCGGAGGTGGTGATCTATATCACAAGCATATGTAGTGCACATCTGAGGATCCATATGATCAGTGTCAACATCTATAAACTGTAATTCATTTAATTTTGCTGGTGCAGAAGAACATTCTTGAAACATATGACCTGTAGCAATAACAAGCCTTGCCAATGAGCAGCACCGAAAAAGCATTAAAAAAACTAAATACTCTGCTCTGTCATATCAATAATGCCATGACTTCAAAGAAAGCACACAGCCGTTATTTTCTTCTAAAATTGGGACCAAGAAAAATTTGAGCTTTCTAAAGATGAAAACCAATAAAGCCAAAAGAAACACTAGTATACCAAAGTGGGGAGGAATGAGAAAATACTATTATAAAATATTAAAAAGAATGTCATGGACAGGTAGAGAATCAGAATTTAACTGTTGGAACCCTACCTTGTCTTGCCTTCAAGTTTGAATGCTCTGTAATGTACAGATTCTGTGAGGTTCTCCTCTCCAAAGAAGCAACAGCTGCAGCATTGTTATTATTTGAATACTCAACTTCTGGACCTGAAGACTCACTTGTTGACATGCTTTCATCCATAGATTCTGATCCTCCATCTGACCTGCTTGGTGACCTCGTCGCATGCAGTGATACCTGTCTATTGGAAGCTTCAGTGTTTCTTGACAAATTCTTTTTATTTGGGTTTTGAGGTGGTCCACGTTGCTTGGGAACAGAAGCTACCCCCGAGTTCAGCCGCCGGCTATCAGCATTTCTCAAGTTGATAGAAGTTGTCTTCACCTTTGAAGATGTAGCTTCAGCCAGGCCCTTCACAGACAGATAAATTGAAAGAGTTTAAGAATGTTTGCTGGGTTCCTAAGCTAGTGAACATACTAGTGATCTTTCACCATCAGCATAGTTGTTTCCAAAATTGGCATAATCAAAGTTCAAACCACAAACTGCAATAAATAGACTAGAAAACAGAATCCATTTCTGGCCAAGCAAACAAAAGTGTTAACTGACAAACTAACTACTTACTGGAATTGGTATAATGAAAATCAACAGGTTATAATAGAAATCAAGTAGTAGTCTTCCTCTAATAGTAGGCTACCAGACCTGCCATAAAACAATATAGCCATCTAAACATTGTGGCAAATATGAGATACTTTACAGGGATTTCACCAAAAACTATATAAGCTTCTAGAAATACAACTATATATTAACTATGTTATCCCACATAGCAACAGGTTATAATAGAAATCAAGTAGTAGTCTTCCTCTAATAGTAGGCTACCAGACCTGCCATAAAACAATATAGCCATCTAAACATTGTGGCAAATATGAGATACTTTACAGGGATTTCACCAAAAACTATATAAGCTTCTAAAAATACAACTATATATTAACTATGTTATCCCACATAGCTTGTGCATTGTTAACAAATATTGTACCTAGTGCTGATGGCATAATCTTGATCAGAAACCACCATTATAACAGTTCATGCAGATGACATTTGTAATCCTGTTCAGAAACCACCCAACGAAACAACCCTAAATAACTTATATCCTAAATCTAATGATCCAAACAATTCACCTAAGGTGTGATAACCCATCCGAACAGAAATCAGAAATCAAGAGAACTTCCATCTTACTCAACCTTCAGAATCAGCCACATCCTTCCGGCTGTGAGCTTAGCATAAACCTCAAAGTCAAAACAAAATTAGGTCACTAAAAATGATTTAGTCCAAGAATACTTGTAGATTGATATCATGGCAGCCCATCTATACTCCATAACAAATGAAACCTAAACGGCATTTTCTTGATAGGGAAGAATGTCTAGACTTCAGTTGATTTAACCTTGCTTCGTATATATAAACAACTTTTTAAACAACGAATATATTAAAAATCCTTTCATGAACAATTACGTGAAAACTTAACCTATTTTCTTCTGTCAATTACTCGGGGAAAATTCACCCAGAGCCATTTCCAAAATTACTGTGCGACTAACTAATGGTTCATTTCACACAAAATTCTTCTGGGCAAAAAAAAACCTAGTCGTTAACGTTAATTATTCCACCTGTAAGGTATTCTTTCTGAAAGGGTTTAAGCTAATTTAATACCTGAATTCTACAATCACAGTGCAAATTATATTAAAATTAGTATTGTTGGAAAGTTTTTATCTCGTAAAGAGATTTTTAGAAAGCAAAAGCATCCTTATTCAAGATTGGGATAGATGATAAAAATAATGATACAATATAAAAAATAGGAATGAATAATGAAGGGAAAAAAATCTTATTTATGGATGTATTTATTTCAGGACAGGAATAAATTAAAGAGATAAAAACTTGATATAAGATGTAATCAAGCAAGAGCACAGAAGAACTTGAAAATTGAGTGAATAAGTTAGAAATGATACTCTCTCTCTTGAAATAATTTCGAATGCCTCTCCTATGGGTGTGTGCTTATTTCTTGAATATTTAGTTTATTGTGCTTGATCTTGTTTGATGTCCTGGAGATACTGCTCTTCTGCAAAGGGAACTACTCCTTACTCAAACGGTCATCCTTTAAGTGACAGTAAACATAAACAATTCAAACTTTCAAAACAAACCTATTAAGACTCTCAAGACTTATATCACATCTAAACAGTATGCACCTTCAGATGGGAATTACATTCACATGCCAATAAACCAGGTCTCCCTAACTTATTCAAAAAACTTTGTGTACCAATCAAGCCTATCTAAGCCAATCTAAAAACCACTAAGCCAATCTAAAAAACCCTGTCAGACTTCAGCCCATTTCACGCAAAAATGTGTTAAGTAAAAGCGTGCGATAATTCCTATCAATCCATTTCAACACAGAAAATTTGATGAGAAAAAGTGTACGATCATTAACGTAAGTATTCAGAGTGATGCAGAGCATTACTAGTGGGACCCCAGGCAAAATAACATCCGAGGATTTTGAGAACACTTACTGCTTACCTGTAATTTTTCAGTGGGTGCTGCAGAGATGATTCTGGTGGAGATCGGCAGTGAAACTGTCCCATGATTTACAAAATATTATAAAATTTAACTGTAGAGAAAATTTAGGAGATTGTTTTTAAAAAAAAAGAATTTCAACATATTTATGAAACAATTTCGATTGGTTATAAGTGATTGTTAACTCCTGAAAAAATACTTGCAGCTGGTTGGAGTCATAATCCCCCCCACCTCTACACAGCTCTGAAAATACTTGTCCTAAGCAGTCACTGCTTCTACTTTTGAGAAAATGATATTTATTTGTGCAGTTTTAATTGTTTAGCAGTTGCATAGGACCCCTAAAACAGAATAACCTGAGCAGCAACCCCCTCCATAGGACCACACATTAGCATGCACGGTTATGTTAGTGGTTTGTGAGTAGGAGAGTTGTAGTTGAACACTTGAACACAGCTATACATGAGTATAAAAGAGATGCATAGTATTAGAGTAGGAGTTGATGGTGGAAGGTAAGAGTTAACAGCCGAGCAGCTGTAGTTTGCTTTAAGGAGTTTTATTGCAGAGTGTTATATTAGGGAAGAGCCCTGACAATTAAATACATTATTTATAGAAATGCAGATTGGTTGGATAGAGCTGCTGTTCACATTTTCTCCCAACCTTTCTTCATTGTTCTTTGCATGAGCATAATGCTTGTTTCAGTTTTTACAAACAGTTTTAATTTAGCTGTTATGAATTTCTTCAAGTATCAAATTTACATGTTCTTTCTAATTTATGTCTTTATGTTGTGTTTGATATTTTACATCAAGTGTGCTGATTTATAGTTTTGCAGAAAATAGAGGTTTGTTATCAGAGCATCAGTTGGTATCAGAGCAGCCAAAGATACTAGGAGTAGAGAACTTGTGGGACAGCCTTAGCTATTATTGAGGGGAGTACAAAATAGCTCAGAGGAGAGATGTGGTTATAGCTATGGATGCAGAGATGGAATTTGGACAGCAGTTGAAAATGATTGAAGAAATTGATAGAAGGGTGGACAAGTGTCTTCAAAGAAAGAGAGTTTTAGCCAAGAGGTTTAGGGACATGGAGAGGTACGGAAGAGAGATGGAATAACAGAAATGAGGAGGCAGAAGAAAAAGATTATGGAGGTCATAAGAGATGAAGGAGATGGTTGTGAATACAGAGCTTTCTCAATATCATAAAGAAGAGAAAGATAGCATGGATCACACCATGCGTCACTGAAATGAAGAGGAAAAAGGTTTCTTGGAGCAAGAAGAACTTAGAAGAGATGAAATAATCTCTTTTGGAAGAAAAGAGAGTGGCTGAACCCGTGGGCAGTGCAGTTGTTGAAGAAGTTGCAACAAAGAAGAATGACGATGATTAAGTCTTGATGTGTCATCAAGAGGAGTAAGAGATTGAGATATCTCTAGAAGAAGATGAAGATCAAAAAAATAAAATAGAAAGGGTTGAAGAGAATACTCCCTTGAAAGTTGATGAGAAATTGGAAGATATGCATATATATGCTTACATGCATGAAGACATTACCGAAGATGAAGTTGATTTGCAAGTTGATGTAGAATTTGCTCCCACGGAGCATGAGGATGAAGATGAAGAGATGGTAGAAGAGAGAGAAAACCATTACAAGTATAAAAGTGAACGAGCATCGTATTGATTTCAGTGAGTTTGCAGCAGATGAAGATCCCATCATTTCTGATTCAGTTGAGCAGAGTGAGGCTGCAAGCAAGGCAAAAATTATCCTTGCAAGTATGTGTGAACTTGTACAAGAAGATACTTGGTTTGATCTATGTAGGAAACAAAGAAAGACAAGTAAACTGTAAAACCAACTCTGAACCAGGAGGTTCAGAATTTTTCTTAACAAGGGAGAATGATGCAGAGCATTATTGGTGGGACCCAAGGCAAAACATCCAAGAATTTTTGAAACACATAGCATGCACAGTTATGTTAGTGGTTTGTGAGTAGGAGAGTTGTAGTTGAACACTTGAACACCGTTGCACATGATGTACACTTGTCAGTGAAAGGTTAAGATCTACGTTATTGGATACACACCCCCCCAGCCCTGGGAGTGCAGGGGATACGCCCCAGGATATGGGTGTGCGGGGGGAGCGCAGAGGATATGCCCAGGGAGCATCCCTGGACTGAGGATATGCCTGGATACGTCAATTTTTTAATTTTTTAAATTTTTTTTTCAATTTCACCCAATGAAAAGTCAAACATGGACTTCAAAATACAATTAAAAACAAACTAAAGTGGATTCCCAAACCTAAAAGCAGCATGGCTTGTTGTACCGTAAACAATATTGCCAAGGGGATTACAAGACGTCACACCATTACAGTTGTTGGAGGTCTGGATATTCAATTCACCTCCTAACACATTACACATTTGTTCACTCTTGGACTTCAAAATACAGCTATGGACGTCATATTGAAGTTTTTATTTAACTTATTTTGTTTCCTCTATGCATATTATGTGGTTAATTTTGCTTATATGGTTATATTTTTATATTTTGAATTTTTTATATATATTTTGTACGGCCATATCCAAACGTATCCAAACCCCAAAAAAAATCCTCGTATCCGATTCTTGTACCCATATCCATATCGGTAACATAGGTTAAGATATTTGTGGATTTTTCCCCTAATAAAGAACTAAATGTTAACTGACTAGTTTAGTAGGGCTGGATGATTGCAGCTGTTTAGAATAGTATAATCAAAAGAGATGCATGCTATTAAAGTAGGAGTTAACAGTGGAAAGTAAGAGTTAATAGCTGAGTAGCTGTAGTTTGTATTAGGGAGTTTTATTGCAGATTGTTGTATTAGAGAAGAGCCCTCAATATTAAATATATTATTTATAGTACTGCAGATTGGTTGGACAGGGCTGCTGTTCACAGTTTCTTCCTGCCTCGCTTCACTTGTCTCTGCATGAACATAACGCTTGTTTCAGGTTTTACGAATAATTTTAATTCAGCTGTTATGAATTTCTTCTGGTATCATATTTGCATGTTCTTTCTAATTTCTGTCATTCTGATAGGTTTGATCTTTTGCATCAAGTCAGATGATTTACAGTTTTGCAGAATATAAAGGTTTGTCTGCATCACAGAGAATTACTGTAATTTATTCTTTCTGAAAAAGTTTATGCTCAGTTGTTTAGGAGATATAGGGCCTCGAGAACATACAAAGGTGACTACTGATCATACATGCTACAATCTTTGAGACACTCTGCAGGCAATTACTGAGGGCAACTTACCATTTTACCAATTAACAATTAATTCATCAATCAATTACTGAGGGCAACTTACCAATTAACAACTAACACATCAATCAATTACTGAGGGCAACTTACCATTTAACAATTAACAACTAACACATCAATCAGTTACTGAGTTCAATTTACCATTTAACAATTAACGACTAACTCATCAATCAATTACTGAGGGCAATTTACATTTAACAATTAACGACTAACACATCAATCAATTCCTGAGGGAAAATTTACCAAAGCCATTTGCTGTTGGTTGTTAAATTAGGATAAATGGTGTAGCTCTAACTGCCAATTTCACAAAAAAATCTGCTGAGAAACGGTGTCCACTGAAAAAGGGTTCAAATATGTTTTTGCAATTTACTCATTTGGAAAGTATTTAAGCTCATTTATACTACAGTCTGAGACATTTTCCATTTCTGCCAAACTTTCAACGATTCAAAGCTTGGATAATATGTTCCTAAAGACTGAATCTCCTTTCATAAGCCAGTAAAGTATGTCTCGCTAACTTGTTCTCAGAAATTTAGATTCCCAACTATTCTATCTTTAAAATTATATCCTACAATAGTTGGGGCAAGCTGCAATTCTTTCAAAGGCACTACTCTTTATCCAGTCTGCTTTGATTTTATCAAGAGTAAACACAGTAAATTCAAACTTCTACAAATCTAAAAGGTACAGATTTGTCATACTGAAATTGTCAAGATTCCAATCTCATCTGAGACAATATGCACCTTCGGGCTGAAAATAGTAAATACATATACAGGCTAGTAAACCAGGTCCCCCTAACTTACTCTTAAACCTTTATATGCCCATCTATCCTATCATTTACCATATCCCCAAGATTATTTCCAAACGTATTCAGAGATTTACATATGTTTCAAGAAAGTCTATAATAGCAAATAATAGAAAATCAAATCAAAATCCCATTGCAAACCCCTATCTACTCACCATTTCACACAAAATTATAATGAAAGAAAGACAGCCTTATCGTTTAATTTAAGTATTAGGAGCATTTACTGTATTTTATTCTTTGTGAAATTCTTCACTATTGCTTATTTAGGAGATTCAGGGACTGTAGAATATGGTCATAAATAGGACATTATTTGCAAGTCATCCACTAAGCATAGATGCTACAATCTTTGAGACAGTTTGTAGTTGTGTCAAAGGCACAACTCTTTGGCTTAACTCCCATAATTGAACAACAGACAACAGAATTGATTCATATTTCTATGAGGGATCAAAAAATGACATCCAACATGTCATAATTCAATTCTTATCTGAGACATGTACGTAAAGACTGAAAATGTACAAAGCCTTTCATGAAAATTCAATTGCCTGAAAATTTAATCTCACTCGTCAGTCAATAATTTATGGCAACTTCACCCAGGTCATCTCTTTCTGCTCATGAAATTAAGTCGATAAACTTTGTTCGACTGATCAAGAGTGCAAGATCATTTATTTTGAGGATTCAAAGGTGTTAATGCAATCCATTTATTCCGAAATTTTTTAAACTTGTTTATTTGAAAGTTACACAGCTATACTTAGGATAAAATTTGCAATGCATCTATAAAGCCTAAATTCTACAATTGCTGACATACTCTGAATTCTGCCAGTGGCACTTCTCTTTATTCAAGCTGCTCTGTTTTAAGCAAAGTAAAAATAATCAGTTCAAATTTCTACAAATCTAAAAGGCATAAATCAATCATATTAGAAGTAGGGAAAAAGGAACAGGACACTTTAAGAGTTCAAATTTGAAAAGGTTTATCATTATTTGAAAATTTGAAAAATTGGCCCTTACCAAAATTATCAGACATTAATCAGATTTGAACTCTGATTATTTAAATTTGTAAACACCATCAGACTGAAATTACTTTTACAGAAAATTAAACCAGATCTCCTCGTCTTATTATTTAAATATTCTGTACCCATCCACCTTTTCATTTACTTTATTGCTAAAATTTTCACCAAAATAATTCACAGATGTTTTAACAAAGAATACAAAATAAAATTCTAAGCCAATTGAACCCCCTATCTGCCAATTTCAAACAAAATTCTGTTAATAAAATATGCATACTGCAATTTCATCTTCATGCTTGTATGTTCATTTATTTCGGATATGCGGGGGCATGTAGAACATGGCTGTACCTAGGAAAGTATTTACAAGGCATTGATTCAAATTTGTACAATCACATTCAACATGTACAAATTGAAAACTCATATGAGACAATATGTGCATAAAGATTGAAAATGTAAAAAACCTTTAAATCATCAGTCAATTACTCAGGGCAACCTCATCCAGGACCACTTCCTGCTGCCCGGTAAATTTAGATAAATTTTGTACAGCTAACCCGCTCATTTCACAGATAATTCTGCTGAGAAAAAAAATTATTTCATCATTTGATTTAAGGATTGTAAGATGTCGCTGTAATGCAATCTTTATGCAATTTAAAGTCATTTATGAGGATGATCCAAGGCCTGCCCAGCATGGCAATACGTAGGATATGATATTGCAAGGCGTAAATTAAGTCCGAATTCTATAATCATTAGGTAATTTGCAATTCTGCCACATATCTCTTTGTCTAAAGTCTAAACTGCTTTGTTTAAACAACAGAAAACATAATCCATTCAAACTACTAGCAATCTAAAAGGCACATACCAATCATATTAAAAGCATCAAGATTCAAATCTCAATATTCACTTTCAGACTCAAATTACATATCCACATCTCCTTAGCTTCTTCTTGAAAAGTCATTCATTCTTGGAGTATTTAAGCTCATTTTCTTGGAAATGCAGGGAATGTGCACTATGGGTATATTGAGAATGAGAATGCAAGGCGTCTACTTGGCCTAACTTCCACAAACTTGAGATAATTTGCAATTCTTCCAAAGACACTACTCTCTGTTAAAGCCACTGTGATATAAGCAACAGTAAAAATAACCCATTCAGTCTTCTAAAATCTAAAAATTCATAAGATGTAGAACAACCTTGTTGAAATTACTACGAGTCTTAAGACTTCCACAGTCCATGATTAACAGAAAAAAATCGTATGAAAAATACCTGGGATAATATTTGATAAACACTTTATCAGAGGACTTTTCTAGAAGCTCTTTTTTGTGGAAGCCTTAAGAACACTGAATACAAGTCAAAATCGCTTGTCAATCAAAAGTTAAAACCCTTTACCTCATATCTCAAGGAGCTTTCGTAAGTCTTGGAATTAGCAGCAACATTTCCCTGATTAGTCAAATTGACAAGAGCCGCTCGTTTCTTAGCTTGCTGTAAAACAGAAACTGGAGGCGCTTTACCGCCATTCTCAACCGCAGGCCGCTTGGCAGAAGACTTTGAAGAGCGAGCATTTTCAACATTTACACCGCGCCGCTGCCTTTTCCCTTCTCCCTCCATGGCCTTTAAATAAATAACCCGTTGTTCATACAAAATAATCCGCCAGCCTTTAAATATTCGCTTACAAAACCAATGCAAAATCTTCCATCCCCGGCTCAAACATTACAAAAAAAAAGCCCGAACAAAAACCCCAACAATCTCATTCTTCCACATTTTCGGCATTTAAACCAGTCCAGCCGAACAGTGCTTTAAATATCGTAAAGAAGCTTCTATATCCCGCATTATTGCAGAGTAAATGCTTCAGAATACGCCGTTATTGTATAGAAAAATCTTTCGAATCCACAGATATTCAAAATCTTCACGCCTGGATTAAAGACGAGTAAAAGAAATCTAAAAGAAGAAGAAGGACGATTAACGGATCTGAAAACTTTATTATTTGTTTTATAAAATATGTTGGGCTTCACAACGTTCCGAAAATCAGGACCGTGAGATTTCTTGATCGGACGGTGAGAGGCAGTTCGTACATCGGCGCGTGTGGAGCGGTCGGGCGTCGGAAAGGGATATTCTGATTTAAAAGAAATTGAAATTTCATTGTCTTTTTCGAGGTTTGAAACGGGCAGAGAGCAGCGTCATTTCAAATTTTGAATCTAAAGTCTATTATCATATAATAATGATGACAGACCTATTCTTGGAAGCTCATTCATTTATTTATTTATTTATTTTGTCGTTTTTATACGCTTTTTAAATTTGGACGGCCAACCTAGATTTCGCTTTTTTAAGGTGAATCTTTATATTATGGATGAATAGATGGTATATCAATTTAAATAAAATCGATAGAAAAAACAATATTATATTGTAGATTTCAACATGATTTATGAATATTGTGAAAAAGTATATATAAAAATAGAGATTAATTAGAAAGAAAGGATTTTTGTTGTTTAATTAAGGATTAAGAGGGTGGTTTTATGGAGCGGAAAACTGTAACTATTTTATAGTCGTAGGTGGTCTTATGCAAGTGTAAATCTATTAAATTGTAAAAAATAAAATCTTTTCTTTAAAAAAATAGAAGTAGTGGTTGTAAAGGAGATAGTTTTTTTGAGATAGGTAACAGTGGAGGGCAAGAAATTGTTGCCCCTGTTGAGAATTTTTAGGCACTTTACAACAAAAAAAAGTGTTCTATAAATATATTTTTTAATTTACTTTTACATTCAAACCTCCTAGATTTTCTCTGCAGGCACAAATTCTACAGTTTTCGAAATTCATAAAACCGTTTCATAAATAATCTCTGCAACCTCTGCAACTATTTTTGTAGTAGTAGTGTCATGAGACCAGGGTCTAATTCCCATAAATTCATATGTGAGAGAAACATATGAATGCCCCCTGAGTAACTATGAGAAGAGAAGGTTTGTGTTTTATGTACCGGTTTGTGTTTTATGTACCACAAGGGCAGTTGAAACGGAGGACCATTTCATTTTTAAATGTTCAATGCACACAGAGCTCTGAATCAAATTTGAAAAAATATTAAGAGTTGGCTCCATGGTAGAGATATTTGAAGAAAACAAAATAAAAGGGTTGAAGGAGATGTTATTTCAAAATAGCGAGAGGACGAGAAACATTATAAAGGATCTTCCTACTCAGTGTGGATCTTTGAGTAGTTGGGACAATCGATGTAATTGGTTGTCCCTACACTGCTTGGTATTGTGGACGTAATTAAAATTTTCATTTCATTCATTTCAAAGGTATTGAACCAACAAATTGGGATTTGCATGGTTGACATGGGACTTGAGAGTATCATAGTTGTTAGTGGTTATCTTTGAATGTCCCAATTTTAATTGAAAAGTTTAATGGAAGAACTTAAAATCTCAATATGTTGGGTCGATCAATAGTTAAAAGACCTTACATATTTAAAATGTTTGCATTTATTTTTATGTTAACCAATACACAATCAATAAATATATATCAATATTTTTTAATTAAATTATTAAAACCATCATTTTAATTTTTAAAATAAGTATCATTTTTTTCTTTTCTTTTTGATAAGTAAACGTTTTGACTGTAGTTATGAACTACCATGGAACACAAATGGACCCTCATTCCCCACAACAAGAAAAGGAGAACAACATGAAAAATGGCTAACAGAGTTGCTACCACCAACCAAAAGGGAGATGTCAAAAGAGAGTAGGAAGCAAACAACGAAAAACACACCAAGAAAACAGAGAAGTAGCAAGGAGGAAAGACGTTGACTTTATGAGTTTTCAACAAATCTTTAACAAAAACGCCAAACATAGAAAAACAATAATTTTTTTTCAAAAGAACCATAAAATGGTGGCGAAACAAATCTTAATACCAAAATTAAAACCGGCAAAAAACCATACCCTCGAAAGCTTAACCATAAACTAGAAAAACGCATCTTCCGCTTTTAGAAAATAGATCTTTCAATATCCATTGAGAATCCAAAAGAAAAATAAAAATAAACTCTTATAACTTTTTAAATAAATTATCATAAACGGTTACTTTCATCTAAACTGGAAGAATATTGCACTGGGGACCATTGAAAAATGTCCCACTAGACACACAATTTTAAAAAGTTACTTTCAAAAAAAAGCCCCACTTGGGATGCAATTTCAAAAAGTTAGATTGTAATAAAGATCCACTCATGGGATGCGGATATTTTCAAATAAGACAAATTGACTCCTAATTTAAAAAAAATGTTATATAGTTCCTTCAAAGGAAACTAAAGATCATACTCACAATCCGTATGAAGGGAAAGATCATTGCTTATTTTTTATTATAAATTTCAATATTTTGGTTTTTCCATCTTTAGTTATCCTCTGTTAATCATTAATATTTATGGCATTATTTGTGTGGAAGTTATATGAATGTATGCATAGGTAAAAAATGCATATATTATAAGATATTTTTTATAAATTGATTAGAATTCAGTTTTTTTGATTTGAAGTTGAGGTCAAGTTTTATTTAAATAATGGTGATGGAGTGTCTTTTCAGATAATTGTTGAGGTTGTTTTTATAGAGATGTTTGAAAAAATTACAATTGATTCAGTTAAATCGTAATAGAAAGATTGGAAGTGGTATGTTGAAATTATCTTTCAACACTATATTTTTAACAAGGGATATGAATAGCTGTCACCTTGATTGTCTATAGTTGACGAGCTTAGTACTTGTCAGTGTCTTCAATCTACTACCCACACGTGGAGCAGATGTTTTCAAACATTTTTTAGTGTTATTCTTGAACCTAAGCTCACACACTTTGCATGGTGATAGTTTTATTAAGGGCTTTCCCTTGGTCACCACCTTGTTCATTTAGGAGTGTAGTCATCTAAATTATAATCACAAATACTTGATTATGTTAGTTTTGGCCCTATTTCACTTTAATTGACTTGAGCACTTAATCAATGTCTATTTCACCACCTCACTCTATCTTAAGAACTTGCATGGACCTATTTCTTTTCTAAATTGCTATATAACACCTATAGAAATGTTCTAATAGCTAAAAACTCTTTCAAGCATTTGTACAAACATTCCAGATCCCAAAAAATTACACATTTCCATTGTAGGATAGGATCGACCACTTGGGTCAATAATGCCAATTGATCTTGACTTTAACCCTTCTAACAATCACTTTTTTAATTTGAACCCTTCCTTACATATTGGTCTGTATTTCCATTTTGGATTTTCCATAAAGGCACACTTAAATCATCTATTCTACCACTTGGCAATTTTAATACAAAGGCATACTTACACTATTGCACATTAAAGTTTTCCTATTCTTACCAATTCTGATTTTAATCATCTGAAGCAGTCCTCAACCACGTCCAAAGCTTGTTTTATCAGAGCTAAATCAAAGCATAATCAAGTAGACAATCCATCTCTAGATGCATTCATATAGTTAGAAGAACACAATTATATAAAGCACTTTAAGTGGAAGAATTATGTGGGCTTGATTTGCCTCTTCAGAGTATTGGATACGTAGGCAGTGAACAATCATTGTGGGGTGATTGAGGTCAACTCAGCGCATTACACTACAGTCTTTTTCGATTTACAAGTTTTTAATCATTGCAATACTTATTAGGGTTTCAACCTTAAAAAACTATTTATAGGTCTTTTGCATACTTCTGAAGGTCAAATCTATGCATGCAACCCTAATTCAAGTTGTCATAAATGATCGTGCCTTGATTTTCAATAGAGGTCAAGATTGACTCGATTAGGTTAATAGTGGTAATCGACCCTAACCCAAATGGGATGATTCTTGCCTCCTTTAGTTTTAATTCTAGCTTCTAGAAACTTGTAGATTCAATCATTATTTGTCTGTTTTAGCGTTCTATTAATTTTACATAGTTAGATCTCAGACAAAAATAACTAAGTTTGTCATTTCATTTGTAGTTAGTTTTTTTTTCTTCGGTTAAACTTTGTCGCATTTAGTCTTTTAGTTTCACTTTGCTTGTCAAAAGTCCATTTACAACATTCTGTTATATTTTATTTTATTTATCTGAATGAGGGTTAATTCACATATTAATTCAAATTTTGGTAAAACATTTTGACGAATCCACTTTTATTCGAGCATTGCTCCTAAAAATTTATCCTAGGGTTTAGATAAATTTTTGAACAACTGACACTAAAAAAACTTATTTCTACCTTGGATCTAAATCTGACACTAAAAGAACTTGCTTTCGACCTCAAATTTAATAGTTGACACTAAAATCACTTTTTTTTTACTTGAATTTGATATATGACACTAAAAACTCATTTTACCATTGGATTTTAAGGAAATTTACTAATCTCCGTACACAAAATTTTTCCTTTTATTTCTAATATTTCTTTTCCATGTTATTGTTTACAATATCATTTTTTTAGGATCTTACATTACAATTTTTTGAACTACTTCCTTTTCATATAATATATGGCTATTTTGGATGAACATTTTTTACTTCAAAATTTTAGAAAATGAAATCACATTTTAAGACACAAATACCATTAATGAAAAAATTCATAAAGTCAAGTGTGACATGGGAACATGAGTAGTCATATGTTCAATATGCCATAAAGTCTACTTTGCACCCTTAAGTATTACTCGATTCTTATTGCTTCATTATTCAATTAGAGCTTTTGCTAGTTACCATTAGACAACAAAGGGCATGTATGACTCCTTTCATTGCTCCTCCTCCTATACCTCAAAGTTCTAATAGTTACCATCTTGCTCTCATTATTTGTCCACAACTTATATTAGAAAATGCAACCCATGTTATTAATAATCGATGAGGTAGGCCATCACATCATGGAGATAGTAAACATGTTCCTCCTCAACCCCCTCCACCTCCTATGAGGCAAGTAAATCAATCCAAAGGGTATGATATCATAGATAAATTAAAAAACACCCATGCAAAATTTTTGATTTTAGAGCTACTAAAAAGTCTATTAGTTTATAAAGACATTTTATATGTTGCATTATGGGATAATAATATTCTTAGTGACACAAAACCTACCACTTTTGCTTCTAGAATGAGCACCTTTAAAGATAATAAAAATATTATTCATTATGAAGTCGAATAATTTCCAACACAAGATGTAATCACTTAAAATCTCACACTATTTATTCAAATTACAATGCAAAATAAAGGAATAAAGTGTGTATTAGTTGATATTAGGTCAGGAGTAAACATTTGATGTAGTCCTTTCTTGCAATAATTGGGTGTTAACATTGATAATCTTCAAAAAATAGGTCAAACTATTAAAGGATTCAATGATTCTTCATGACAGGTACTTGGATAATATATTTAGACGTAACATTAGGGCCGAAAACAATGTCTACTTTGTTTCATGTTATGCATAATCAATCACATTATAACTTACTATTGGGGAGACATGGATACATATGATGGTGATAATCCCATATACATTGCATATGTGTCTTAAATTCATGCATGATGGATATTTATATGAATTTTATATGGATGATAATCATTTTCAATTTTGTAAAATTTAACCATCTCGATCAAAATCAGATAATCCTTTCTTTCTCAACTCATCCCTTGGGACCAAAAATTTGCATATGAAACTGGAGAGTCAATTACTAATAACAAGCAAGCAGAGCCAAAAAAGTTATGAATGAACCCACAATAATTATATCAAGCACATAAATAACTTGAGCAATTGAAATTAATACAAGAAAAGTCCCAATTAGAACCTCAAAAAATACAAGAGGAACAAGCAGGGTAACATGACAAACATTTACAAAAGGAACAATTAGAAAGATAAAATTTATAAATGGAATAACTTGAGAAGGACAAATCACAACCACAATAAAAATGGTTAAAAATGGAATAACAAAATATACAAAAAACACATCAAGATAATATGGATAAATAAAAGGCTATTCCTGATTTACCTTTATTAGTCAATTCAGAGGTACAAGATGGTAATGTTTCATATTATTATGATAGTGAGGATGATGAAGACAACATGGTTAATAAGATAGATGATCAAATACACAAACTAAATTCCAATCCTTCACATGAATATTTATCTCATACTTTATTTACACCCATTACTCTAGGAGTTTACCGTGATGATTTGAAATTAGTTGCTAAGAAAAAGTCAGATTCAAAAGGCAAACATATTTTAGGTATGCCTAAAGATGATAATGTGAACCATTATTGCAATATTAACTCTCATATGGCATTTATTATCAATTCAGTGAGTAATGTGGAAATATCGAGTACAAAAGTTTCACAATCATTACAAATAATACCACATTAAGATATGCCCACAATAACTTTACAAATGCTATTAGATAACAAGCTTCTCACATTACCTACTACTAGACATCGATTAATAATACATCTTTTGCATACAAAAGGAAAATCATTTTGCACTTATCATAGAATTACAAGACATGATACAAAGCATTGTAATATATTACAAGAGAAAATTCAAAAATATAAACATGAAGGCATTATCGAATTAGTACAACATCAACAAACATATTTTACAAAATGGGTTCAAAAGGCATCAATTATAGATACGAAACACAAAAATCATCCTTGACAAAAAGACTTAACCATCATAATATATAAGAAAAGAGATTATTATAAGCATATCCACATTGAAACTTCTAGAAAGGAACTGATTTGTGGTGTTAGAGGGTCATCACAAATAGGATATACTATCAATGACTTACATCATAATGTAAATTAGGAAGATGCCCTTAGATATGTCATATACCCAATTACTTGTGGACCAAAAGTTGTCAATACAAAGATATGGGTTATTTCTCATACACATTGACTACCATTTATATTGGGATGTTCATGGTTATGATAAATGTAAGCTATGGTAGATTCTAATCAGCAATGCATTACCTTTTCACATGAAGGAAGAATCATTCACATATCACATAATGGTAACAATGATCAAGTTAATGAGGGAAAATAGGAATATGATTTGTACTTTCACAACTCTAAGAACTTCATCTTGATGTGGATGACTTACCAGATGATTTTTCACTAAAAATTAAAAAACATGCAAATAATTCAAAAAAGCAAAAAAATGATTGTACATAACTCATTGATTGTTGCATCATGTTCTTCTACTTGCACATGCAATCGATTTGATATATTCTTCTAAGTCCTTGGCTCTTACTAACTTTGTTTTTTCTTGGCTCGTCTATTTCACTTTCTAAATATAAATAGTCTTCCATTTTGTCATATTCTACCATTTACCTTGTTGTCTTCACAATTTGCATTAATAAAATTGCATTTTATATGAAGGACATAATCAACTAGTAGGGGTCAAGAACGTATGCAATTATTAACCTCAATTAATCGATCCTATCATGCACAAATTTTCATCCAAAATTTGAAAAATTGAGCACACATAGCCTTAATATTTCCAAATTTTAGACATTTCATTCAATTAAATAATGTAAAACACTATTTATTCATGTTAAATCTTTCTTTTCTTGTAATAAATTGTTCATACATGCTAAATAATTTGACAAGTGTAAATTTGATGAAATAAGGATGTACAATCACTTTTTTGATACCTATGTTGTTCCTATAAGTTTTTAGCTACAATCACATATACAATGGTGGCATATTGCTCATACATGGTCATGCCATCATTTTTAGTGCATAATTTACATTGACATGTGTTGTGGATTGTTTATATCCCTGTCCTTTCTTATAATTTAAAACCTTTGCTTATCACTACTTTTTATTGCTTTTATGTTTCAAAATTCAAAAGGTATACAAAAATTCAAATATTGTAAAAATACAAAAACATGCAAAATATTCAAAACATCCAAAATCAAGACCTAAGTATGATTAGACATCTAATTTTCATCATTGTCATATGTTATTCATCTCATGAATAGTAGATAGCATATTTTTATTATCACATGTATTTCACTGGTATTCATGAGTGTTATGCAAGACATAAAGATTTCACAAGGATTAAGGTGTTGGATTTGCCTCTACCTGGTCTTTCTAAACTGAGGGTATCTTATCCATAAGTTATAATATTTACAAGTGTTATCATTTTATGACTTCTATATTATTTACCTATATACTATTTACAAATATCTTACAAACATCTCTATCTTACAATTGTGTACATGAATATGTTATTTTCTAGGATATGATCATATTACATGTACATGGTTTAGACTACATTTCTAGTTATATATTCGATTGATTTATTACTTATACATAGTCTATTACATCTTTCTTGACTATTATGTATAGACCTTAGCACTTGCATGTAATTTTATTGTACATTTTATGATATCTAAGTTGGTGTGTGCGACATTTGAACATGTCCATGGATTTTGGCCTTCGGTCATATGTTGTGTACGGCATTTAAACATGTCCATGGATTTTGGCCCTTGGTTATATGTTGTGTGCGACATTTGAATATGTCCCTTATTTGTAACATTATTCATGTCCCTTATTTGTAACATTATTCATGTCCATTATATCTGCAATCCTTACTTTTATGACATTTAAACATGTCACTTGTTCAAGACATTATTCATGTCCATGGTATGTGCAATTTTTACTTTTACAACATTTGAACATGTCCCTTATTTGTAGCTCTTGACCTTCATGTATGACATTATAATTGTTGTATTTGTGTGTTTATTGAGATTGTTAATCTTGATGAGTTCCACGATCCATATAATACACTAACTAATGCATGGGATACTAAATTTTTATTAAATTACTATAAGCTTCATTGATACATTTTTATAGGCCTTTCCTCTTATGTTGCATACATGTTTCAAATGGTACAAATCTAGCTATGCTAACATACTTTTCACATATGCTACATTATTCAATGATCACATCTTACTATGAATTTTTATAGCTAACTTTTATTTTGATATGAGTGACTTTCAAGATCAATTTCATCACCTCAAAAGGGGGTAATTCAGCAAAATTTTCATACATGAGATTAGCCTTTTCAAAAATAAAACAAAATTAGTTTTGGTACATAATACAATTTTAAAAGTTAAAAAATGGTTCAAAATTTAGTCATTAGCACATATTATAGGGGCATATGCCATGCATATGCACTCACATTACAAGATCAAATTACAAATTCACATAATTTTGAGTACATAATATAGATTCATGTATATGATTCAAACAAAAATCACCATTTGCATCTACATATAATTACAAATTCTACATCTATCAAACGGGGCATGAAAAAAATTCATGCCATGCTTTCAATACTATTTATTATATGCAGACATGGTAGGACCATGGATGTTCTCCATTCTCTTTTGATCATAAATTTAGAAATGAAGTTGTAATTGAATCTACAATCCATTTGTAGTAGTTGATTCAGTTAAAGTGCATAATGTATAACTTAAAGGTTCATCACCCTCTAGCATTATGACTGTAAATCCATTATGAGTTTTAACCTATTTCACGTCTTGGCGTTACAAATACCAATGAAATAAATTGAGATTTTTGCATTCTTCAATGAATTTTATTTTCTATACAAGTAAAAATTTAGTTTGGGGATTGATCACCCTCAAATTCTTCATTGGTTTAGCTAAAACACCAATCTTCTCCAAGTGTTCATGGGAAGCACCAATTCTCCAATGCTTCAAGGAATCATCATCTCCAAACAAAGTCTTCAAGAGTAATATTGGTTTCACACATGAATGTGTAATCTTTATTTATTCTTTTCAATATTTTCAAATTCAAATTACATTTCAATTTTTAATTTCACATATGAGCATTAACTGCGTTTGCATCATTGTAAGATTTTTTATGGAACACCTTGCATGATTTGGAGCTTCTCCCAAAGGCAAAGTGTGTTGTACACACTTAGGAGTTGTTTTTTACTCTAGTAATTTCATTTATATATTAAATAAAGGGAAAAAGTAATCACATAAATCTAGTCAAGAATATTTGATTATGTCAGTTTTGGCCCTATTTCACTTTAATTGACTTGAGCAATTAATCAAGACCTATTTCATCACCTCACTCTATCCTAAACACTTCTATGGACCTATGTATTTTATAAATTGTTACCTAACATCTAAATTTTTTTCTAACCACTAAAAACCCTTTCAAGCATCTGTATGGACATTCTAGATCCAAAAATTCACATGTTTCCATTGCAGGCAGGATTGACCAATTGGGTCAGTAATAGTAGTCAATCTTGAACCCTATGGGTCGATCCTGACCGCAACTCTTCTAATTTTTTTTTTTCAATTCTAACCCTTATTTATAGATTGGTTTATATTTTTAAGATAAATAGCATGAGTTTTTCCCCTTTTAGATTGCTATAAAGGCACACTTAAGTCACCTATTCTACCACATGGAAATTTCAATACAAAGACATAATTATACTATTACATATTGATCAAAGCTTCCCTATTATTCTCAATTTTGATTATAAACATTTGAAGCATTCGTTAGCCAAGTCCAAAGCCTATTTTATCAGAGAAAAAAAATCACAATCAAATATTCAAGCCATCTCCAAATACATTCATATAGTCAAAGGAACACAATTGTACAAATCACTCTAAGTGGGAGAACCATGTGGGCTTGATTTCCCTCTTTAAAGTATTGGATGTGTAGGAAATGATCAATCATATTAGGGGTGATTGGGGTCATCTCAACCCATTACACTTCACTCTTTTTCTATTTACAGGTTTTCAATCATTGCAAGCTTTATTAGAGTTTCAACCTTGGAAAAGCTATTTGCAGATCTTTCACACACTTTCATAGTTTAAATATGCATATACATACCTAATTTAATCCATTACAAATGATTGTGACCTAATTTATTCATTTTTAGCAAACGTCAAGATCAATAAGCTTAGGTCAATTGTGGCAATTAACCCTAATGCAAATGGGATAATTCTAACCTCCTTCAGTTTTGATTCCAACTTCTGGGCACTTGCAGATTCACTCCCTATTTGTCTGTTTCAACCTTTTGACAGTTTTACATAATCAGATCTTAGATAAAAACAACTAATTTTGTCATATCATTTATAGTTAGTTTACTTTCTTTCGATTGCACTTTATTGCATTCAATTTTTTACTTTCATTTTGCTTGTCAAAAATCTATTTACAACATTATGCTATATTATATTCAATTTATTTGAATTAGGGTTAATTCACATATTAATTCAATTTCTAGTAAAACAAGGAGTTATTGAAACCAAGTGTCCTTTTTTTAGGCACTCTTAGAATCTATGCACTTATTTTGGTTTTAAAAAAAGGCACATACAACCTAGACACAGATCAATGACTTCTTCAAACCATTTTGGTTAGAGCCTTTCATTTGGCATAATTTACTATTTAGTGATTGACCTATGTTTCTTGTAATGTGTGTGTGTGCGTGTGGCATACTTTCATAGTGTAATTTTTTTTCTTTATCTAGAAGAAATAATTATAACTCTATTTTCTATCTCTACTATTGATGTTCAATTTTATACTTATAAAAGCCCATGGTTATTTCCAATGGGTTTACACATATTCAAGTGCAAGCCAATAATGTGGCCATGAAGGTAGTCCATAAACAAACCCTTTTGGATCACTAGGGTAATTTGCCATGCATTGTTACTTATCTCACCCTCTTCACCCTTTAGGGAGGGATACTCGAGGGGAGACCATCAATGGAATAGCTCTTGTAATTCTCATGATCAAGTTGGGTGGTCTCCTCTATGAAAACACTCATATCTTCATGCTTAGTGTAATGGTTGGTATTATCTCCCTACACACCATGACAAATGGACATTGTATACACTAGATTTTTGTATGATGTGATATTATTAACACAATAGGTCTGATGATGATGCACTGACCTCCTAATAATGTTCAAATAGGAATTCTATAACACTTTCTCCTCTTTTACTTCCCTCTCTCTCAAGCCTACCAAAACCCCCTTTTTGGCCCTTGTAGCTTCTTTCAGTGTGTTTTCAACCCTTTATCATTGGCAATGGAACCACCCTTTCAAGTGATGAAACTGCCCTATTAGGTTATAAAATTATCAATTTGGTAACGTGTTCATCACATTTGTTGTGTAACCTACCACGATGGTTCCATCCTAATAGGGTAGTTTCGTATTAAAATAAAGATGGTTCTATAATATGCAAAGGTGATTTCATCCTCAGAAGTGGCAGTTACATAACTACCACCTAAAAATAGGGGTGATTCCATCACCATTGTCTGTATTCCAAATTCAACTCTTGTGAATAATTCATTGACGTGTTTTACATGCTTATTATCACACTTCTTGATTTATCCACCCTAATTTTGCCTCCAGTCAGTCCCAAATCACTCCCTCTTCTATTCTCAATTATTTTGAGTCCCTCCCAAATTCAACTTCTAGTTCAACTTAGTTAAACTCTATGTAATCTCCATTACTATTCTACAAATAAACCAATTTTGGCTTGATTTTAGATCCAAAAAATTGCAATCTAAGCTTGAGAGTCTTGAAGCCTTTATATCCAAAACATGGTACAATTGATTTACAACTTTTTTTTTTATTTTTTTCATGTTTAAGTACATAGTTATAGATAGGAAGAGCCATTGTTCTTTCAATCCAATCTTTGCAAACAATGTCTTCAATTAGCCACAGTTAGTTGTTCCTTGTTTGAAGTTGTGTCTCTTTTATTATTCTCCCATATGTGATAGTCATTTACTCATCCTCTTTGTTGAAAAGTTCCTAATATCTTCATTTGAGTAAAAGGAACCAACATACTCAGGACCATCGTGTAATAAATTTCTTACTTCTAGCTTATCTACATCAGGATCAAGTTGGAGGTTCTTAACTTAGATTTATTTATTTTATTATAGTATATTATATTAGATTAGTGTTCATTAATTTATTATATTAAATATTTATTTTTAAATAAGGTGAATTTGATATGAAAAATAACACCCTTCATTTTCCTGTCTTTGCTAAAAAAATAAAATTAGCAAATAGATTCTTTATTTGTTTACATCCTTCTCAGTAGATTCATTACCATTAGCAGAAAAAATGGAAATCAAACTTTAGGAAGATTTTAATAAATATTTCATACACTTTCTATGAACACAATAGTTAATTTTTAGATTAAAAAAAACTTCATTGCTCTCAAAATAGTCAACTATTAAACACAAAAACACGTAGACATACTCTAGGTAAATAAAAGGATTCCATATTTTATGATTTTCTCATTATATTAGTTTAATTTAAATGTTGTTATTATTTAGATCAATAGAAAAATCAAAATTTATATTTCTTGCTTATTTTAAAACAAATTATTCAAAACTTGCATACAATAACTAGGAATGTTGGAAATCTAGTGTAGTTTGTTGGTGTGCAAGGAAATAGTAAAAGCATTAGAGTGTTGTTGTTTTAGGCTAGATTATTTATTGCATTGATTTTTTATATAAAAAACATAATTCATATTAGATCCATCTCCACAATCAATAAAAAAACTACAAAAACATCCTCATGTAGATTGCATTTAGACAAAGTTAGGAAAAATCAACATATTTGCACAATAAGATAGATCTTTTCTTCTCTCTTTGCATGCATTGTCAAATCATTGAAAAAAAGATAAAAATAATTTTTGCTTTCATTTACTTTCATTTTTTTTCATTTCTTTATTTTTATCATTTAAATTTTATCAAGCAAGCATTTTACTTCCAAAAAAACTAAAAGAAAAACAAGAAAACAACAAAAATAAACAAATTTTATTTTGCTAAAAGCCTTGTCCAATAGTTCAAGCCAAAAATATAAACCTTGCTTCTAAAAACACAATAAGTTATGACACAATAAATGTAGACAATCTCATATTATTACACATTTCCTAATTCTTTTTATATGACACTTCTTGAAACACTTGGTCTTATTAGAGAATGTTTTTTCCTTAGGGTTAGAGTCCTCGACCCCATATTTGTCATACAATATCATATTGATACCGAGATTAGGAGAGAGGTTTTATGTTCTAACCCAATCCCCCACCTAATTATAAACTTTTTCAATGCCTTAGAAGAGCAAGAACAAATTTTTGATCCATCAATCCTTGTCCTCCCTCTGAATAGGGGCCATCATTATAATGTTACACAGGCTTAGTTTCCCAGTTCCCCTTTCCTTATTCTCCTCAGGTCTAGCCTCATCTTTTATCATTCACATTTGTTGATGACATTGATTTGGAATATCCAAATTGACATATTTGATCTCATTTCATGGGTTATTCAACCTAATCTCCCCCACTTCCCTAATCCTAGCATTGACCAAGAGCTTTGCCTCTTTGTGATCTCAGAGACCGAAGGGCCTTAGAGCTCTATTTCTTCAGAACTTGATGTTCTCAATGAGCATTATGATGTTGTTGAGGTATTTTGGTTCCATCATGATAACCCATTTCTACCACCCATTCTAAATCCTATTCCACCACCCAACAACCAACCCAATTTATAACCCATCCATTACATTAGTTGCCTCAGCTTGACCTTAGGGAGCTGAGTGCACAGTTTAGCATGTGTTATTCATGTGTACATAAATTGGTAAAATCAATGTGAAATACTTCTATCCTTTGTGTTTCCATTTTTATTTTTCTTCTCCTTCCTCCATTTTCCATTTCCCTTCGTCCTTCCATTTATTTTATAAGTATTCATATACCCCCAAAATATGTTTGGATAAGACATAGGTAGATCTCTTGGCCTAGAGGGATATATGAGAAGCTAGCTCAACTCTAGTAAGCCTTCAATTATGAGTTGGAATAATCTAACCTTTGCTACCAATGTAGGCTACCAATTCTATGATTACTCTCATCTTAACACCCAAACTAGGAGTGGGATCTCCATTCAAGAAATATAAGACATATCTAAAACTATAAGTAACCTCCCTGGATCTAATGTTATGACCCTTATTAGGGGAGGCACAATCACTCCCTACATGGCCACTAGGCCATCAATCAACTTACAAATCCCACACTCAAAAAGCATTACTAAATCTAATCTTTACGTATGAAGTATTCACCACTTGGAAGATCAAGTTAATCATTTACAAGTGACCACACATCGCCCTAGCAGGAGTCAAGATGCCTCTAACTCATTGGTAAAAATTATAACCACTACCCCTGGGGCTCCCATCCCAAACCAACTTCCTTAGAATAACCCATCTCACATCTCTATCCCTCCTGTATAAGAGGCTCTTGGACCTAACACTAATGCTAGCCCAAACCAACTCATCAACACCCTAGTGGGTCACATTTTTGACTTGGAGAAAAAATAACAAACTTTGGGTTAGGGGATGGGTTTGAATTCTCTTACATGAGTTCATCCCTCTCCTTATATCATCTAAGAGATGACTCATCAAACACCACAACAATAATCTTACATGCTTCTGCCATAGTAGGAGAAGGTACTTCCACCATACCATGTCTCTCACCAATCCCTTGGGGATATCCTTACTCATGGGGTCTCCAACCTAGATGCTAACAAAGTCCATTCATCTTATCAAACTCTGATTAAAACCCTAATGGGGAGTGTATACACTTACACTCCACCTCTATAAAATGAGGTGGTGACCAACAATCCACCATTATTTATGCCTCTAAGTTATGTTCCTACCATGTACATGCCCCCTCCATAAACAAGTTATACCCCACCTTACATAGCATCAGGTTACATACAAACCACATACACTGCACCACAACAAACCAACACACCTCTTACATCTAACTAATTTCCTCCTTAATTTCATATGTACTATAAATCCACTTAGTTGAATAAATATATTTTAGCTTATTCCACTTTACCTTAACAATCTTCTTATATCGCTTCTAGTGGTTATCAAATGAACCCTATGCAATCTTGCCTTTCCACTCTAATCCTATCCTAATAACAATAAACTTTAGTAATATGGGGACTTACACTGAGTACCTCAAGGACCATCTCAATTCTACTATAGAGGGGGTTCTTCTCCTATGTCCCCTACTTGACCTTCCCAAGTTCAAATGGGAGGGATATATCAATATGAACATCAGATATTATGCTATAGCCATTAGGGAACTCCTACATTAGGATGGGGTTGTTATAAAAAATTATCCAAAACCCTAAAGGGAATAGAGGTTGATTGGTATTGTTTCCTCACTAATGGATCTCTACATTATGTTTTCCAACTCATGGCCAAGTTTTTCAAAGCTTTCAATATGAACAAAATCCTAAAAACTAGCATATGAACGTTATTATGCATCAAGTAAGAACACAATGAGTTGGTTGCCCATTTCATCATGAGATGGCGATAAGTCTTATATTCCTCTACTAGTGCACCCAATATGGATCAATGGAAATTGTGTGACCTCTTCCTTCACTCCCTTAATAAGGAGATGGGGGTGGATGTCCATAAATTCCCATATCAATCCTTCAACAAAGCTCTTGAAAGTGCCTTACAGATTGACCAAATAAATATTGATAGTGGTCATTAAGTTTATGGGGCCAATGGGAACATTATCACCCCAAACAAAAATGATGTCTGATTTTAAAGTGTAAGTCCAAACAATACTAGTAACCAAGGCCCCAAGATCCTATATTTAAATGGTAATACCACTATTGATCATGTTACTAGCCAAAACAAGAAGCCAAACCCTGTAAATAACAATCAATATCAACCTGTAAATAACACGAATGCCACTAATAATGCAAGTGATAGGATCCAAAATCACCCTCTTGTAATTCATGTGGTCGAATTTAGCCAACCTCCACCGCACAATGTACAACACCAAAACCATAATCAAAATCAATAATCTCTTGCTGAATAATTCTCCCAGATTTAGAACCAAACCTATTACCAATGAAGATATCGACTAGGGTTTGGACAATAGGGGTAGAATATGTGGCCTAGGGAATATGATCCCAATGTCTATTGATTCTTCCACTGATTTCTTGGTCATGACACTCAAAACTATAGGGAGTATAATAAATTTATCTAAAGACTCCCAAAAGATCAAAGACAAACATTTGTTGACATGTTCCTAGGGAATGTTGGTACAAAATCCTAGGTATTTCAAAATGGCCCTATCACCCCTCAGATTCAAAATATCCAAATCTATCAAAACCCATTTCCTAACTACTAAACACATGTTACCCAAAAGAAATAGCAAGGTGGCCCACAAAACCACCCAATTTAACATAATCAACCTATGATGACATGCACTCATGATGTCAAAGCTTCCACATCAAGAACTACAAACACTAATGTTGTTCCTTAGTTGGGAGTACAAGGAAAAACCAAAATGATAGAATCATGGAGTTAGAAGTTGAATAAGAGGTGAATATCATTACTCGTACTAGAGAGTACTAGCTTATGACTCTTTATCCCTCAAACATTCTCAAAATTAAGACTATTCCTAAACCAGTGGGAACTATGATTTGATCTTTGATTTAACTAAGATGTTCTCCCACATTTCATTCCTTGACTTACTCAAGAACTCCCCTGCTCATCGGTTAACCTTGATTGATGCCCTAGGGATGGGGCATCTATCTAATGTTATTCCTCCTCCACAAGATCATATAAACCACATTAATCTGGACATGTTTCCACGTGGTCAAAAATCATGTGATGTTGGTTATTTCTTTGATCTGTGATGTATCTCTCCTGAATATGACATGTCAAGGAGGGGAGATTCAAGACTATTTCTATGGGTTTAGATTTACAATAATTATGTGAAGAGATCCATGGTTGATGATCGAGTGATTGCTAATATTTTCCATTTCTCCTTCCTAAAAAAACTTGGTTATAGAGAAATAAACTATTTTATAATGCATAACACCCTAAAAGGCTATGATAGCCTCCAATATACTTTTATAGGGACCATTGTACTCCTAATCATTGTTGAGCAAATTTGACCCCAAGTTAAATATAAGGAAATTACTTAGGTGTTCACACAAAATAATGATAGATCACATAGAATAATCAAAGATAAGAGATCACACAACAATAATTGATAGCAAAGCAAAATATTAGATAATATAACAAAGCCACTTTGAGGGGGCAACCTCCACAATAATGTAATAATAGTAGATTACTTAATATGATGATCAAAGACTAACCACTACCTCCTATATATAATCTACTTAGACATGGTTATTCCATAGGCTAACCTAACTAAGAACATAGAGAAATATAACAAGAATATAAAAGAGGTATGTAAGCCACAAGTTAGCCACACATATCCCTAGACATGCCAAATATTAAGGGTGTAACATGCCCCTTCCCTTCAAAACAATATTATCTTCAACGTTGAATCAACTCTGGATGTTGTTGCATAAAGGATTCATCCTCCCAAGTGACTTCTTCACATGACATATTCTTCCATTTAATTAGGTACTCTTTAATCACTCTAGATTGTAGTTGATTAGTACTCATTTGAAGGATTGCCTCAAGATCAAGAATAAATCTCCCTTCCTCATCTAATTTTGGTAACTCAGTTTGAGTAGCAACTTTGTGTCCAATGACTTTCTTCAGGCATGATACATGAAATACTAGATGTATGTGAGTGGATGAAGGAAACTCTAACTTTTAGGTCACACTACCAATTTTTTTGCAAGATTTGATAAGGCCCATAATAGTCAGGGGATAGATTTTTATCATTTTTTTGTTGCTTCAAAGACATTTATTTATATGGCTACAAGTAAATAAAGACCCAATCACCAATGTCAAAATCCTCTCACTGCTATGTTAATCTACCTACTACTTCATGCAATTTTAGGCCATGGCTAAATTTTCACACAAACTTGAAAGGACCTCCTATTGATGGTGAATATGTTCCTCAACTACATGAACCTTTGGATGGACCTTCAAGGTTAAAGTGATGGATGGAGGGTGGTATCCATACAAGACCACAAAGGGAGAAATTTTGGAAGAACTATGAATACAATTATTATACCACCATTCAACAAGTGGAAACCAATGAAACCATTTATTCTATTTATCAAAAACAAAAAAATGGAGATATCCTTCTAGAAATTTGTTGACTACCTCAGTTTATCCATATGATTGTCATCATCTGCATCTTGATTAGCACCTTTGATGTAAAATAAATTATTTTTAACACATTGATGTCCTTTTCTCCATTTACTATCACACCCATAACACAACCCTTTGGCTCACTTCTCCTCAATTTGTTGAGGCGTCAATCTGGTGGGTTGATGAAATAATGGTGCTAGAAAGGTGCAATCATGACTAGTAGTGAAATTTTTTTGTTTGACCATCTCTTTTTCTTCTACCATGCATTCATTTGGGAAAGCTTCTAATATAGATGATGTATTAAACATCTAAACCTCCAATTGGATGCTATCCTTGAGTCCACCTAGAAAAAATATCATTCAAATTTGCCTCAATGATGTCTTCCATCGATAAGGATAAATTTTGAAATTGATTAATATAATCCTGCATAGTTCTTGTTTGATGCAGTTTGGCTAACTGGCTAAAGTAGTTCTCAGAGACATTATTTTGATAATGAGCCAATAACTCATTAGTGAAAATAGACCATGTAATAAGAGCACAATTCTTTTTCTTTTGAGCACATAACCAATGATACCAAATGAACTGCTCAGGTTCCAAATATAGAGATGTCACTATCACCTTTTGAGAATTAGGATTTTGGTGTAGATCAATTAAATTAACAATTTGGGTAATCAAAGGGAGAGGATCCTTACCATCAAACTTATGTATGTCCACTTTTGGCAACATCGGTTTCATACCAGGATTGGTGTTGTAGTGTTGAGAAGAGGAGGACCCAAATGATGAGGTAGAGGGTTGTTTGTCTATAACTAAGATGAAATGAAAGCCAATTATGTAGTGATCTAATGCAATTTACTATTCACCCCATTAATCTCTTTGTGCATCCTTAAAACATTAGTTTAAACTATAGCAAAGTCATCCTACCACACCAAGCCCTTTATGTTAGCCTAAAGTTGAGAAATCATTGGATCTAAAGTTCCAAATTCCATGTCATCCCTAGAAGGAGTCTTAGGAGTTTTTTGCCCCCATTTTTTCCCCAAGTAGTAGAACCCACCATGCACAAACCCTATGAAGGTTTTCAACCTAAAAAATGTGTATCAGTAATGGTACCATTGTGATCACCTCACCAAGATGAATCCAATGACTGCTTTTGCACACTTGGGTGAAAAATGTTGGCATAAAAAAGTGTACCAATATAATATACCATTGTAATTATCTCATCGAGATGAATCCAATGTCTGTAAATGTGCAAAGGAAAAAAATTATAGACTTTTTTTAAAATATTTTTTTTCAAAAAAGCATTTCAAATAATACTACACTGATAGAAAAATTAATTCCTCCCAGATTATAAGTTATGTTTTTTCACTCCTTTAGCTCGCAGAAGTTGCACCTTACTAGATTAAAAAAAGAACACCATTAAAAACTTGCCCAAATTGAAGCTCTAATACCACTGGTAAGGAAATTACTTAGATGTTCACAGAGAATAATTATAGATCACACAAAATAATCAAAGATAAGAGATCACATAATAATAATTGATAGTAAAGCAGAATACTTGATAATATAATAGAACCAATTCAAGGGGAAAACCTCCACAACAATGTAATAAGAGCAAAATGCTTAATATGATGATCAAAGACTAACCACTACCTCCTAAATATAGTCTATTTAGCCATGGTTATTCTATAGGTTGACCTAACTAAGAACATAGATAAATGTAACAAGAATATAAAATATGTACGTAAGCTACAAGTCAACCACACATATCCCTAGACACGCTAAAGGTTAAGGGCATAACATCAAATTTGGCCACCCCCTCCATATTTAAACTTATCATGTGTTCATGTCATGCTTGTGTAGTCCCTACGAATCTTCATTTGACCTTGTTAGCATTTTTAAGATTAGTTTGAAGAAATTAAAGTAAAGTCATCTTGAGGTCATATAGTGGTCTAAGGGTGTCATTGAGAGATAAAACATGGTCAAGGTGTGTCATATGTGATTAGGGGATCATAAACATCATTTCATGTCTAAAAAATTTTCTAAAAATGTTTCATAAAGTTTTGGAATGTTTAAAGAGCATGTGTTAACTTAAAGGGGTTAAAAATGCACTAAAATGTGATTTTTGGCTAACTTTGATGTTTTTCAAAGTTCACAAACTTCAAAATCCATACAATATTCCTTCCAAAGAGCTTGGAGTAGTTACTCAACTTTTAAACCCATCAACTTGTCAAAAAAAGTTAGTTTCTTGGAGTTTAATGCCATTTTAAAGAGTTAGAGGAAGTTGTACAGACATGTTCATGTCATGTGCAAATGAAAATATTGTAGAGGTGTCCTTTGGTCTTCTATAGGTCAGAATAAGGCTTGGAAGGAAGTTTTAGATCTAAATTTTTTAGAATATCACTTCTCTCCTTCATCAACTCCTTCATAAGCTCACATAAGTAGAATTGAAGTAGATGGTATGGCCAGGAGATAGAAGGTAGAATATTGAAACTTTGGGAATTTATTTTAGTCTTGATCAACTTGAAAATTTGGGAATTGGTTCTCATATTCATCTTCTTAGTTTTATGAATAATCACTAAGAAGTTAAGGGTCCAAAATCTACTAGTCAACCTTGATAGGGGTCTTTTTTGAGCTTTCAAAGTAAAATGTAAATTCTGATATGCATGAAACAAGTTGGAATAACTTCTAATACATTTTAAAATTCCTCTCATACATTCACTCCTCATGGTGGCACTTTGGATGTCTTTTTGTCATGAAAAATTGACTCTTATGCATGGTTTGGAGTAACTGGCATTTTTTCTGTGTTGCAGATGTTTTCTAGGTGGTCAAATGCACTTGGATAGTTTTTCATAGTCTTCTAATCTTTCCATAATCCATTCATGGTCTGATATTCAATTTATCATTCCATATAATCTTCACATGATCATTTCCTTTACTCATCTCTTGAGACTATTTTCTGTGTGTGTCTGTATAACGGTTGAATGGAGTGAGTTTGTATGAGTTTCATGGGGTCTGAGAGTTATGTTATTCTATTTGACATGTTGATACAATGATAATAATGGTCAAACCTCCTTCATAGTATTGTTTCACCTCTAAAGTTCTAAAATAATGATTTGTAATCTTCAATCACCTATAGGACTGTATGCAGGAAAATAATGAACAAAGGTTATGAGAGTCCTTTGAAAGTATTATATGAAGTTTGAAAGTAGTAAGGAAGGATCTAAATAATTTTAACATTATAATAACATCATGGTGTGATTTAAATGAAGACGGTAAAAAAATCAGACCATATGCAGACCCAGTTCACTCAAATAACACCTACAATCATGTTCAAGCTTGATTTGAAGAGAGGAGATGATAAGGTTTTGAAATTTCACTACATTGAATAGTGTATAAGACATCATCAATATGATAAAAAAGTTTTTAATAAGGATTGAAGATTGTTTTGGAGGCCTAATCTAAGAGAACATAGTCAAGTTCATATATTGACAACTACATCCTACCAGTTGACAAGATTGGTCTCAAGATGATAATGTTGAGGAAGGCTCTGAGTTATCAAAAGTTTTAAAGAAGGTTATCAGTCATCTCAATGAAATTCAAAAGTTTGAAGATGGTTAAATGATAAACAAGGTTCTTAGAATATCATTCAGTCAAACCATCTCAAAAGAGTATGTATTAGGTAGTTAGATACCTGTAGGTCTATATAGAGACTAAGGGTCTCTCAAGGATTTGAGTAGTACTTTTTGTGAAATTTGGAGACAATGGATTTAAATGAGTTTGCAGTTTGTAAAACACTGAGGTCAAGGAGACCTAAACTCATCAAGACTAAAAGAGGACTAAACAAGGGAAGAGATCAAAATAGGGTTATAGTCCTAAGTCACAACACAACCTTGTTTCCTCAAGAAGATTGTCTATTTAGAGAATTCTAATGATATTTAATGATATATAATAAATAATCAATGTTTGAATAACATTGGAAAATTGGTGACACCAATCCATAGAACCTTAGGCTCAAGACCTAAATGAAAGTACATAGTTAGGCGTAGTTTAAGGGGATACTACAAATAAGTTTGATGGAGAATCAGTGTTTGGAGAATATTAGACAATGATGATAATTGTTTCAACACATTTTTAAATTCAAGAAACAAATAATGATAACACATACCGTATTTCAGTCATATACAGTCCTAATACATGCACAGGCCCAGACTTGTTTTGACAGTCAACAAAGAAGTAATGACCAGATAAGTGAGTTTGAATGAGACCATTGAAGCCTTGAAGAGATGGTAAAGGGTATAAATAATAATTCTATGAGGTTATGAACCTCCATAAAATAGAGGAAATAAATTAAACATAGTCAAGTCCTATCAAAGTCATACACAGACCTAAGTGTATCCACAAAATCACTTGCAATAGTTAGTTAGGGATAGGTCAGTGAAGGGAAGTGGATAGCCTTAAGACCCTAAGGAGAATGTGAAGAGCCTATACAAGCCTTACATGAGATTATAGACCTCATAATAGTGAGGAAAGATAGCACATACAGGTAATTAGGGTCTTTTAATCAATTTGACACAAAAACCCTATGCTAAGTAAATGAGAATGTTGAAAAGATGTGATGTATGATGGTGACAAGATAGAAATTTTTATAGGTAGAGGTGGACATATAATATCCTTTTAATGTTATTAGGGACCAAAACTAGTCCAAGAGAACCACCAACAAACCTGATTTTCTCTCAGACCCCTCAGAATGCTTGTTTTCAACCCAAGAGGCCACCTTGCTTTACTTGGTACAAATCACATGTGTTGCATGGGTCCTTGTAATCCTATGGTAAGTTCACTACCATAATTTACTTAAAATATGTGGAATTTGTTGGAGGATTCATACATCTAACTTTATGAATCATCATTAAGAAATTGAAGTACGTTTAGGCTGCCTAAGAGAGTCATAGTGACTAATTTGTAGAGATGGACCTCAAAAGCACATTTGATGACATATTTTTATCTTCAAACCTCTAGAGGTTGTTCTATACTCCAATTAACTCATCCACATGTACTTCACTTATACAGAATATTGTATGGACTACCCATAATACCCTATTTTTGTATGTTTTTTTATGTTTTAAAGGTGTTCAAAGAAGGTGAGATCTTCCCAATCATGGGTTGAAGTTAATTGGGACTTTTAATAACTATTCAAATCAATAAATTTTTTCAATAACCCCTATAATTGAATAAACAAACTCCATTTTGAAAGGCAACCCAAACAAGGTTATGAAGGGTTTTGTTTTTACCATTTCATGGTTTGGAACATTGTTCCATAAGCCCAAACTTGACATAGAGATTTTTTTTGGGATGGGTAAAGTGAATCACATACTTACCAAAGGTTTCATAAGTGCATAAATATTTTAGAGCCAAAATTCACTTTCTAGGGCTAGAGGCCTAATTAGGCCTAATTGGCAGAGGAGATAGGCAGAAAAAGTTGACTTCCACTTGGATTCAACTCATGAAAATTGACATGAAATTGTAAGAGTATGGAGGTTCCTAAAATATTCTTTTAGTTTCAAATTATCTTTTTTACAATTTCCATACAAGGAGAAAAATAGAAAAAAGGCTACAAGGAATGAGACCTAATTGAGGCTTTTGGTAGAGAGTGACCTATTGGGGATAGTTTAAGGCCTAAAAATAAATTTATTAGGGTATAATATGATGTAAATAGTCCATCCATGAAGTTTTTATGAGTTAGAGTAACTAAAACCAAATTTTGACACTTGTGTGCAAAATTGGTCTAAGGAGATGAAGAGCCACCTAGACACCTTACAAGAGAAAGAGGTGATGTGTCAAAGAGAACCTATTTGGGTCAGTTTAAATGTGTTAATATCATATAAAACATGCATGATAAACTGATATAATAACCAAGAAGTCCACTTATCCTTCAACATGTCAAGAAGAAGGAGAGTTTCAAGGAGTTAGTCAAGGTGTTAAGCATGCATTTTAACCTCCCACGCCATTTAGAGAGCTGGAGCATCTAAAGATGAGATACACGACTTTGGAAGTCTATTATTATAGTTACCTAACTCACCTTATTATTTTAACTTACATGACACTTGTATATCTTCTCTCTCTTGCACAATTCTTCTCTTCTCTCACACTTGTGTTATGTATTGAGCCACTTTGGCTTAGAAATGTATCCTCCACCTGAGTAAGGCAAAGCCTTTCTCATTTACAACCTTGAATCAATAAATAATGATCTATTTTACCATTTTACCTTCTCCATGAGTTTTTTTAAATGTGTATGTTAAGTTAGTTAATCTTACTATGTGATAGCTTCTCTTCCTTAACATGTTGTCCTTGCTTACATCCATATTCAACTTTGAAAGTATATTATAGGTATTTTGAAGTATTATAATGTATTTTTCATGAGTTTAGTGAGTTTTATCTACACTATTTTAGTGCTATGACTTTTTTTTTAGTCCTCCTAGTTTAGGTTAGCTTCATAAACCTCCATGAAAAATACTAATACAAGGGCAGTTTTGGAGTAGTGTCATATGCAGATTAGGCTTGTGTTTGAAGTGTACTTACATTTTGTTGGTAGTGTTTAAGTTAAAATGGGTACATCACTTGGTTAGGATAGATTAATTTCATGTTCTCTTTATCTCTTTTCATCCAAGAAAGTTAGTATATGTGATAAGCTATCAAAGATAAATCTAGGGAGCTAGCCCTTTTTATCTAGAGGTTTACCTCTATTATAGGTAACCCATAAGCCTAGAAGTAATCTAATGTTTTACTAAATTTTGAGTAGTATTTAATAACCTCTCCATTGGTGAAAAATTGAGTGACAATAGTTTTGGCATGCCCGATGGGACTTAAGGTCCAAAGAGTTGAATAAATTTTTGGTGTGTTCTTCTACCTATCAGCGTTGGGAAGCATTTAAAAAATACCAATGTTGAATCCAAATGCAATTAGATAGTTATAAGCAAGATAGGTACTTACTGTGAATTTTTTTGATAATATCTTGTGTGTTCATTTAACTAGTGAATTTGGTCTGGCTAGATATGATGAGAGTTTCCATTGTATACCCCCTACTAACCTTGTCATGACCCACATTATGTCTCTTAAAAACCCTATCAAGAGTGTTATTATCCCTATGAGACATGAAACTCATATGGTCAGCCTACTCCCCCTTGTATGATCATGATGTTGTTGAGCAGCCCTATGAAGAAGCTTATGAGGAGGGTTATCAAGAAGAGTATCAAGAGGTGTCTCCCTATCAGCCCTATGATCTATATCAACCACAACCCGATTCCTATCACCCTTGTCATGAGGAATTATATGATATCATTGATTGTAAATAAAGATATTGAGAAGCAAGATTTAAACTCTTATAAGCTCAAGTTAGTCAACTAACTTAACACATTGAAGTTCACTAAAATCCCCACTATTACCCTCCTCTTACTTCAATTCCACCTCAATCCAAATCCTTATTAGCACTCATGATAAATGTGATAAAATCAGAAAAGGTGATGCCAAAATGGGATAAGGAACTTGATGTGATCCCTATTCATCTCATAGAGAAGTTGAGAAAGTTAGTTCAATTCTTTATGAATAAGTGGAGGTTGGTTGAAGAGGAAGCCAAATATGTCATCAATGATGATTTACATGAAATGAGATGCTATATCTAATGGTGGGTAGATAGTTTAGAAAGGTGGGAAAGTAAAGAGGTTGAAGATGAGCTTGAAGATATTGAAGAGCCTCAAGAAGTCTATGAGAAAATTGAAACTCTTTTAAAGAAGGCATCTCTCTCATTGCTCAATCCAACTTGTCATCTCCCCATGAGTTCATTCAAGAAGTCTATATTCCCAATTCCATTCATGATCCCTCCATCACACCTCATACTCTATCTATAACCCATGAGCTTATTGACCACCCTCCCACCACATCCCTTCTTGGAGGAGAACCCATCCTATGGGAGATTAGTGAAGAGGAGCAAGCCAAAGTTGTAGCTGATCAAGAAGATGACTCAAGTGTTTATGATGAATAACTCACTATAGGGACCCCCATTGGTGAAGATAAGAACAAGTCAACCTTCTTGAGTGAAGAAAAGTAAGATCTTGATGATGTTTCAATTGCTAATAAGAGTTTGATCAAGGCATGGAAGAAGGAGCTTTGAAGAAGGATATCATATTAGATGGGTTGGTTGAGTCTTATGAGCATGAGTAAGAGCTTGAATCTAAAAATACCATTGAATAAGATGTTTTTGATTATTCCATGAGTCAAGATGACATGTGGCATAAGTCCAATGACATATGTGACGAATTTGAAGGCCTTTAAAAGCCTACACACCCTGTTGGTCAGTAAGAAGACAATCTTGAAGCTGCCTTGCCTCTTGATGATGTGCTTCCAAAAGAAGATCTTATGCCATCTAAACTTGTTGAAGTTGTAACCAAATTTAATTTTGAAGACTCCTCAAGCAAAGAAGATGAAGTTGAAGAAGTTGTGGTTTTTGAATAAAAGGAAGATAAAGATGATTGACAACAACATGTTGAGATTCTCAAAGGGCTTGAAGGTCTTTGCAAGGTTGAAGGTCATGTGGACAAAGATCTTGAACCAGATGTCTTCATGGAGGACAATGATGAAAATTGGATGGAGTATACTAAGCTCTTTGAAGAGCTTGATGAGCTAACAACTTATAAAAAGTCTGTAGATGTTATTGAAGATGTTTTGATTCTTGAAGGATAACATGACAACCTTTAAAAAACCAAGATAGAGGCTACCCCTATAAGTCAAGAAGTGACCATGACTAACACAATTTTAAACATCAAAAAGTTCATGAGAAGTTTGTCAAAGTGCTAGAAGAGTTCACCTTCATAGGTGACATGTTTGTAGCTGTCATATTGCATTTGAAGACATTCCAAGAAGATACAAAAACATGAAGGAGTTGAAGACTTTAAGGCCAAGATTCAAGAGGAAACTTGCCTTATTATTTATTACATCTTATGAAGCCAAAGATGGTGCAAACTTCCCCTTTGATCCAGGAGGAAGGGTTCTTTTTCAGGTTAGTTTTTATATAGTCTAGTTTGTTTAAGTTGTCTTTGTGTTTCCTAAGTGCTTAAGAGCATATGTGTGTGTTTTGTTTTATTTATTTCTTGTTTTCCTTTGTTTATGTGTGTTGTGAAGTTAATCAATTTATTGTGTCTTGTTCAAGGTTTGTTAAGGTCTGAAACTGAGTGCAAGAGATCCCATTGCCCAATGGACATGCAAGGCTACTGATCCTATTAGCATTATAGGTATGTTACCCTTATGAATCAGTAAATATGTTTGACCAAATTTGACTCTAAGTAAAATTTGGCCACCCCCTCCAAATTCAAACTTGTCATGTGCTCATGTCATGCTTATATAGTGCTTATGAATCTTCGTTTGAGCTTGTTAGCATTTATGAAGGTTAGTTTGAAGAAATTAAGGTAAAGTCATCTTGAGGTCATATAGTGGTCTAAGGGTGTCATTGAGAGATAAAATATGGTCAAGGTGTATCATAGGTTATAATGGGTTCATAAATGTCATTCAATGTTTAAAACATCTTCTAACAATGTTTCATAAAGTTTTGGAATGTTTGAAGACCATTTGCTAACTTGAAGAGGTTGAAAATGCATGAAAATGTGATTTTTGGCTAACTTTGATGTTTGTCAAAGTTTCAAAAATTAAAAATCCATAAAAGACCCCTTCCAAAGATCTTGGATTAGTTATTCAACTGACACACCCGTCAACTTGTCAGAAAAAGTTACTTTTTTGGAGTTCAGTACCACTTTAAAGAGTTAGAGGAAGTTGTATGGACATGTTCATGTCATGTGTAAGTGAAAACATTACAGAGGTGTCCTTGGGTCTTCTACAGGTCATAACAAGGCTTGGAAAGAAGTTGCAAATCCAAAAATTATAGAAGATCACTTCTCTCCTTCAATGACTCCTTCACAAGTTCACATAGGCAAAATTAAAGTAGATGGTACGACCAAGAGAGAGAAGGTGGGAGCCTGAAACTTTGGGAATTGATTATATTCTTGGTTAGATTCAAAATTTGGGAGTTATTTTTTAGATTCATCTTCTTAGATTTATGAACAATCGCTAAGAAGTTATGGTTCAAAATCTGCTAGTTAACCATGACAGGGGTCTTTCTTGAGCTTCTAGAATAAATTGTGATTTTTAATCTGCATGAAATTAGTTGGAATAGCTTATAATATGTCTGTAGATGCCTCCTATGTATTTTATTCTCATGGTGGCACATTTAGATGTCCTTTTTGCATGAAAAAGTGACTCTTATGCATGGCTTGGATTAAGTGGTAGTTTTTTTGTGTTGCAGAGGTTTTTCAGGTGGTCAAATGCACTTGGATGGTTTTTCATAGTATTCTAATATTTCCATAATCCATTCATAGTATACTATTCAATTGAGTATTTTTTATAATCTTCACATGGTCTTTTCCTTCACTCATCTCTTGATACTATTTTTTGTGTGTGTCTGCATAACAGTTAAATGGAGTGAGTTTGTATGAGTTTTAGGGAGTTTGAGAGTTGTGTTCTATTTGAAAGGTTGATAGAATGATAAAAATGGTCATACCTCCTTGATAGTCTTGTTGCACCTCCAAAGTTCCAAAATAATGATTTTCAATCTTCAATCACCTACAAGATTGTATGCAAGAAAATAGTGAATAGAGGTTGTGAGAGTCCTTTAAAAGTATTATATGAAGTCTGAAAGTAGCAAGTAAGGATCTCAATAATTTTGAAATTATAAGAACATCATGGTGTAATTGAAATGAATAAGGTCAAAAACTCAGACCATATGCATACCCTATTCACTCAAATAACACCTACATTTATGTTCAAGCTTACTTTAAACAAAGGAGTTGATAAGGTTTTGAAATTTCAGGGAATTGAAGAATGTCTAAGACATCATCAATATGATAACATAGTTTTTGAGAAGGATTGAAGATTATTTTAGAGGCCTAATCTAAGACAACATAGTCAAGTTCATATATTGACACCTACAACCTACCAATTGACAAGATTGGTCTCAAGATGGCAATGTTGAGGAAGGATTTGAGTCCTCAAAAGTTTTAGAGAAGGTTCTTAGTCATCTCAATGACATTCAAAAGTTTGAATATGGTTAAATGATAAACAAGGTTCTTAGAATATCATATAGTCATACCATCTAAAAAGAGTATGTATTAGGCATTTAGATACATGTAGGTCTGTATAGAGACTAAGGGTCTCTTAAGGATTTGAATAGTACTTTGTGTGAAACTTGGATACAATAGAATGAAAGGAGTTTGAAGTCCTTAAAACATTGAGGTCAAGGAGACCTAAACTCATCAAGACTAAAAGAGGACTAAATAAGGGAAGAGACCACAATAGGGTTACAGTCCTAAGTCACAATAGAGTCTTATTTCCTCAAGAAGATCATCTATTTAAAAAATTCTAAAGATATTCAATGAGATCTAAGAAAGAATAAATGTTTGAAATTTTTTGAAAGACTGGTGACACCAATCCATAGAACCTTAGGCTCAAGACCTAAATGAACATACATAATCATGCCTAGTTTAAGGGGATACTACAAAGACATCTGATGAAGAATAGGTATTTGGAGAGGATTAGATAGTGATGAAAATTGTATCATCACATTTTTAAACTCAAGCAAAAAATAATGGCAACACATACCCTGTTTCAATCATATACAATCCTAATACATGGATAGGTCCATACTTGTTTTGACAGTTAACAAAGAATTAATGACTAGATAAGTGAGTTTTAATGGGACCATTAGAGCCTTAAAGAGATGGTGAAGGGTCTGAATAACCATTCCATGAGGTTATATACCTCCATAAGAGAGAGGAAACAACTTAAACACAATCAATTCTTCTTACAGTCATACACAAACCTAAGTGTATGCACAAAAATCATTTGTAATAGTCAATTGGGGAGAGGCCAGTGAAGGGAAGTGGATAAAATTGATACCTTGAGGATAATTTGAAGGGCTTCTAAAAAATTTACATGAGATTATAGACCTTCTGATAGTGAGGAAACAAAACACATATAGGTAATTAGGGTCTCTTAGTTAATTTGACACAAGGACCCTAGGCTAAGCAAATGAGGATGTTGAAAAGAATAGATGAATCATGGTGACAAGATAGACATTTGAATAGGTATAGGTGGAAATATAATATCTTTTGACATAATTGGAGACTAAAACTAGTCCAAGAGAACCACCAACAAACCTCATTTTCTCTCAGACCCCTCAAAATGCTTGTTTCCAACCTGAGAGGCCACCTTACTTTGCTTGGTACAAACCATACATGCTACATCGGACATTTTGATCCTAAGGGAAGTTCACTAACCAAATTTAATTTAAATTTTTTGGAATTGGTTGGAGGATTCATTCGTCCAACTTTATGAATCATCACTAAGAAGTTGAAGTATGTTCAGGTTGTCTAGGAGAGTCATAATGACCAATTTGTAGAGATGGACCTTAAAAACACATATGATGACATAGTTTTCTCCTAAAACCTATTATATGTTGTTCTATACTTCAATTATCTCATCCACATGTACTTCACTTGTACAAAATACTATACAAACTTCCCAAAATACCCTATTTTATGTGTTTTTTGTGTTTTGTAGGTGTTCAAAGAAGGTCAGAGCTTCCCAATCATGGGATGAGGTAAATTGGGACTTTAATAACTATTAAAATCAATAAATTTTCTTATAAACCCATGTAATTTACCAAAAAAACTCTATTTTAGAAGGCAAACCAAACAGGCTTGTGAAGGGCTTATTTTTTACCATTTCATGGTTTGGCTATAAGCACATTGTTATAGAATCCCAAACTTGACATGGAGGTTAGTTTTTTCATGGGTAAATTTAATCACACACTTACCATAGGTTTTATAAGTGAAAGAATAATTTAGATCCAAAATTTACTTTCTAGGGCTAGAGGCCTAATTAGGCCTAATAGGTAGAGGAGATAGGTAGAAAAAATTGACTTCCACTTGGATTCAACTCATGAAACTTGACATAGAAATATAATAGGATAAAATGTCATAAAATATGCCTTTAGTTTCTCATTATCTTTCATACAATTTCCACATAAGGATAAAAATAGAAAAAAAGGCTACAAAGAATGAGACCTAATTAAGGATTTTGGTAGAGAGCAACCTATTGGGGCTAGTTTGAGGCATAAAAATTTAATTTATTAAGGTATAATATGATGTCAATAGGCCATCCATGAATTTTGGACAAGCTAGTGTAACTAAAACCAAGTTTTGACACTTGTGTGTAAAATATGCCTAAGGAGATGAAGAACCACCTAGACACCTTGCAAGAGAAAGAGGTGATGTGTCAAGGAGAACCTATTGGGGTTAGTTGAAAGGTGTCAAGAGTAGATAAAATATTCATAATAGACTTATCTTATCACCAATAAGGCCACTTGTCCTTTAATATGTTAAGAAGAAGGAGAGTTTCAAGGAGCTAGTCAAGGTGTCAATCATGCATTTCAACCTCCCATGCCACTTGGAGTGCTGAATCATTTGAAGAGGAGCTACACAATACTTTGTAAGTATTTTATGATATTTTCATAACTCCCCTTATTGTTTTAACTTACATTTCACTTGTCTATCTTCTCTTTGTTGCACACTTCTTCTCTTCTCTCACACTTGTGCTATATATTGAGCCACCTTGGCTTAGAAGTGTATCCTCCACCTGAGTATGGAGAATCCCTTCTCATTTTCAGCCTTGAAGCAATAAAAAATGATCTAGTTTACCTTCTCCATGATTTGTTTTCAATGTGTATGTTAAGTTAGTTGATCTTGCTAAGTGACAACTTCTCTTCCTTAGCATGTTATCCTTACTTGCATCCATATTCAAGTTTTAAAGCCTATTTCAGGTCTATTAAAGTATTCTAATGTAGTTTTAATGAGTTTAGTGAGTTGTATCTACACTAGTGTCATGCTATGACCTTTTTTTAAGTCCTCCTAGCTTAGGTTAGCTTCATAAACCTCTATCAAAAATACTATTGCAAGGGTGGTTTTGGAGTAGTTTCATATGTAGATTAGGATTGTGTTTGAAGTGTACTTGAATTTTGTTAGTAGTGGTTAGATTAAAATTGGTGTGTCACTGGGTTAGGATAGATTCATTTCATGTTCTCTCTATCTCTTTTCATCTAAGAAATTAATTAGTATAGGTGATAAGCTATCAAAGATAAATCTAGGGAACTAGCCCTTTCAATCTAAAGGTTTACCTTTGTTATAGGCAATCCATAGGCCTAGAGGTAATTCAATCTTTCACTCAATTTGGATTAGTCTTGAACAACCTCTCCAAGGGTGAAAAATTGAGTGACAACATTCACTTTGTGCCCCAAGATGGTGCTAATTGAGTTCTATGTCATAAACAAAGATACCAACTATAATATGATCTTGGGAAGACCTTGGATACATAGAATGAAGGCCCCATTCAATTTTATTCCATAAAATCTGATTGCTGCACCTAGGGAAGGTTTTCTTAACCCAATGGGACCTTAAACCCTTTATATTACAAGTAACTATGCATAAGCAGCTAGGGTTACACATCGATTACCACCTACCTAGCAATGTAGTCATGAGATCCCCATAATTGGTCAATGTTAGTAAACCCATGAAGCATAAAGTGTTATCTTGAAGAAAAGGGTTAAAACATCCCAAGATTTGTTAAAAGGTTATTCAAAAGAGAAGGATTTAGTGATAGTAAAAAATACCACTAATCCAAAACCAGTCATCGGTCCAACAATATCCACCTTGTCTATAACTAAGCTCATTAATCTCTTGGAAAAAGATACTCCACTCATCCTCCCATTCAACCCAAAGGAGTGGGGACCTAAAATTTATTTGAGCCTTAAATATAGTATTTCCTAGAGGGGTTGGATATTCTATCATACATTTGCATGACAGAGTTGTCAGAGGGTGAATAATTCCCCCTTCATAACAACCATCCCAATGACTACCAACATTATTGCCCATTACTCAACTGCATAGAGGCAAGTCGCTCTTTGCATTCTACTCTTGTCATTTAGAGCCTCTTCAAAATATGCTCTTAGATCACACTATGATGGCAACATACTAGTTTTATAGAGTTCCTAACCCATTGAGTTTGCTCCCATTTGAGATGTTAGTTATTCTACTTCGGCCTACACCTAGTTATACTTCTCATCATGTTCTAAGCCCTTCAACATGTAACCATATTATTCCTTAACCCCGAACTATCCCAACAATCAAATAGAGGATTCATATTGTGACAATAAGTACTATATAAATCAATATTTTAACCCATAATTATCCACATATTCTTAAAGGGGGACCCCCTCTTCCCTTCACAAAGAGATATGACCCTAGTAAGTCATTTAATTAATTCTTGCATGCTTTCCCACATATAACAATGGGATGAACAATAATGCTCATGTCTTATCAACAATACTACAAGATGCATAACTATGTCTACATACCACCTACACTGAAATGAGATCCTAATTAGGTTGGCATACTCCCCATGCCGAGATAAGATCATAACTATGTGTCATGTCCCCTTTTTCATGGACATTGACAGATTTGATGATTGGCCTATTATACGACCTTCGTAGGCTAATAGGATGGATAAAGGGTCATAATGGAGCTTGGTTTGACTTTGATTCACAGGATTTCTACATTTGGTTTTCATTCGGGCTCTTTCGAACACATTTGGTCTGAGCTCCTACTTTTTAGGGATATTTGATATGCAGAGGAGCGCCTCTATTGTGATATGGTCATGTGCGGAATCACTCCCTGATTCACTAGCTTCGATCGGTTCGAGGATCCGACATATATTGAGGGAGATATTAATATTTGATTGATTTAATCAAATATTAATTATTTAGCCTATTTTTAATTAAAAACCCTAATTCTAATTTAAGAAACCCTAATTAGGGCAAGCATATCTTTTTGAGAGTATAAGGGTTTCTCATGGAGGCCATTATTGATTATGTATGTATGAAATGAATTGATATTGATTTTGAAGAAATTCTTCTATGAAGACTGAGCCAAGGGTTCCAGGATTCCATTGCAATGGAAAACGTTCCCTCTTCATTGTGTGTGATTTAGAGGCTGTGAGATATTAGTTGATTTATTGCCAGATTGAGAGATAGCTTCATCTAGAAGTTATCACAGAGATACAGATCTAAGAGATAGCTTCATCCAGAAGTTATCATAGAATTCCAGGGTTAAGAGATAACTTCACTCAGAAGTTATCACAGTATTACAGGTATTTCTTTATTTAGTTTTTGACCCAATAAGTTATACAGAGATAGATCTTGTGTTAGAATCTATATTCGTGAGATCATCAGGTTGTTCAACTATCAGGGGTTAAGAACAGACAGGTTGGTGTCCGTACCAAGTACGTACAAGTCCGTACAGATCTGCATTAGGCACCGACCTCGGCAGAGAGAGCTTTCGGTGACCGACATTGGTCGATTGAAGACCAACGTCGACAGAAAGCCGACCAACAGAGACCGACGTCGACGAGATATCGACCGACGACGGCGTCTGTGTGTCGACACAGAAAGGCCGAGACCCTTCAGATTCAGATTTCACTCCCAGATTTGCAAAGCCAGGGTTTTCAATACTGTATTTCATGTTTTATATGCATAAGAGAGGACTATAATTGTAATAGTTTAGAAGGACATCTTTTGTTATCATCTGAATGAATGATAAGATCTGTGATTTGTTTATGCATACTTGAATCTATTCTGCAGTTTGTATCAGTGGTATCAGAGCTTTTATGTAGATAAAGGAGCCCCTAAGTAAGGGACATCACATTGGTATCAGAGCTTTATGTGTTTTATATTCCCTATTTGAAGGGGATATCACAGTGGTATCAGAGCTTCTTATGTTTGCATATCCCTACTGGTTGGGGACATCAGAGCCAATGTCTTGCCATCCTATTGGGTAGTTTGGGTAGATTGAATTAGCAAAGTATCATGATGCCTTCATATACTCAGAAACAGTGGGACAATGATATGAAGAAGCTGGAGCATAGTTTGAAGCAGTTGGATGAAACCCAAAGGAGGATGAATGAAATTCTTTCATATCCTACATCCAAAAACAAACCCGCACGGTATATGACTGCGAATGAGGAGTGGGAGTTAGTACCACCTCAAATTCAGATGTTGTTGCCTTTTGATCGCTTTGTTAAGCATAAGAGAGAGCACTACAGATCACTTCGACGAGAGAGTAGCATGTCCCATGATTATTATGATTATGAGATAGGAGATAGTGAAGATGAGGATGAGTTTGATGCTTGCACTCAAAGTGTACAGGTGTGCTCAGATGTTAGTGCACTGAGGGTTGATGATCTCTCAGCTATGGCAGAGATTGTAGAAGAGTCCCAGGATCCAATTATTGCAGATGATACTCAGGAGAATGTAGTAGACTATTTTGAGGACTTAGTTTCACCGGTTGTTTCTTTCCGTATGGAAGAGTTAGACAGTGATGCTACAGTTGTTGATACTCTGTCTGTTGATATGGGCTTTGGCATTGATTTGCAGAGTATGGATAATCATTTGTATATTGAGGTGGTTGGTGATGAGTACATTCCTGCAGTTGTTGCTAAGGAGCATGTTTTTGATGCTGATACACATGTTTAGGATTTGGGAGTACCTGATTCTGATGAGTTTGAGATACCAATGGAGTCGAGTCTCTAGATTGATTATTCTCACACGGATGATAGTGTGGTACAGTTAGTTGTGCCGCCTTTACAGAGAGATCAGTTGGGGTGTGTGGGGGAGTATGTTGATGCTTCCACATATAATTTTTACTGCACTAAACCATTCATGGAGTATTTGCTGGATAGTGCAGGTGTTCGTCTAAACTCACATAAGATGACAGAAGGTGTTCTTGTCCGAGGTTCTAGTGCTATTAGCAGATTGGGTGAGGAGATTTTATGAACCCTTTCTACTATGTTACCTTACAGGGATGTTGAGGTGATGTTTGTTGAGCCGAGATTGGAGCCATCCATTGAGTCCCAGTTTGGCAATAGTGAGCCAATAGCAGAGTTTGGGGGTTCTTACTAGCATCATACGGTGAGGTATGCTCCTTATTTTTCTTTGCATTTAGAGATTAGTTTTGGTGTCAGTAACTCAGGGACCAATGATTGTCATATACACGGTCCAGTTGGGTGTGAGTATCAGTTAGATAGGGACTTGAATTTTGGCAGGGATGATCTTTTAGTTGGCTTGAGTTCCACAGAGTGGTTTCTTCTACCAGCATCTATAGTTGGTCTTCAGATAGTTATTTGGGTGTCGAGTGCAGTTTTTTAGTTGCTGATTTTGATACTGTTGATGTTGATGATTTATTCACATGGGTTAATTGGTGACATGATGGATGTTACACAACTTTTTCCTTGGGATCCAGGTGGATCGAGTAGCTCATTGTTTCGAGATTGCTTGGGGACAAGCAATTTTTGGAGGGGTGGATTGTCATGTCCCCTTTTTCATGGACATTGACAGATTTGATGATTGGCCTATTATACGACCTTCGTAGGCTAATAGGATGGATAGAGGGTCATAATGGAGCTTGGATTGACTTTGATTCACAAGATTTCTACATTTGGTTTTCATTTGGGCTCTTTCGGACACATTTGGTCTGAGCTCCTACTTTTTAGGGATATTTGATATGCAGAGGAGCACCTCTATTGTGATATGGTCATGTGCGGAATCACTCCCTGATTCACTAGCTTCGATCGGTTTGAGGATCCGACATATATTGAGGGAGATATTAATATTTGATTGATTTAATCAAATATTAATTATTTAGCCTATTTTTAATTATAAACCCTAATTCTAATTTAAGAAACCCTAATTAGGGCAAGCATATCTTTTTGAGAGTATAAGGGTTTCTCATGGAGGCCATTATTGATTATATATGTATGAAATGAATTGATATTGATTTTGAAGAAATTCTTCTGTGAAGACTGAGCCAAGGGTTCCAGGATTCCATTGCAGTGGAGAACGTTCCCTCTTCATTGTGTGTGATTTAGAGGCTGTGAGATATCAGCTGATTTATTGCCAGATTGAGAGATAGCTTCATCCAAAAGTTATCACAGAGATACAGATCTGAGAGATAGCTTCATCCAGAAGTTATCATAGAATTCCAGGGTTGAGAGATAACTTCACTCAGAAGTTATCACAGTATTACAGGTATTTCTTTATTTAGTTTTTGACCCAATAAGTTATACAGAGATAGATCTTGTGTTAAAATCTATATTCGTGAGATCATCAGGTTGTTCAGCTATCAGGGGTTAAGAATAGACAGGTTGGCATCCATACCAAGTACGTACAGGTCTATACAGATCCGCATCAGGCACCGACCTCGATAGAGAGAGCTTTCGGTGACCGACATCGGTTGACTAAAGACCGACGTCAGCAAAAAGCCGACCGATAGAGACCGACGTCAGCGAGATATCGACCGACGACGGCGTCTGTGTGTCGACACAGAAAGGCCGAGACCCTTCAGATTCAGATTTCACTCCCAGATTTGCAAAGCCAGGGTTTTCAATACTGTATTTCATGTTTTATATGCATAAGAGAGGACTATAATTGTAATAGTTTAGAAGGACATCTTTTGTTATCATCTGAATGAATGATAAGATCTGTGATTTGTTTATGCATAATTGAATCTATTCTGCAGTTTGTATCAGTGGTATCAGAGCTTTTGTGCAGATAAAGGAGCCCCTAAGTAAGGGACATCATAGTGGTATCAGAGCTTTATGTGTTTTATATTCCCTATTTGAAGGGGATATCACAGTGGTATCAGAGCTTCTTATGTTTGCATATCCCTACTGGTTGGGGACATCACACTATGTTAATATTCTTTCCACACCAAAGATAAGGCCTAATAAGTGACCTTTTGAAATTCTAGAGGTGCTTACCCACCTCAACCCAAAACTTAGACAACAACCTTTTGAGTTCCCAAAAGTGCTTCCCTTCCTTCACCCTAACCATGAGAGTTGATATTTTGAGTTTCAATAAGACCTTCCATTCACCCATAAGGGGGACATGCTTATTATTTTTAGAGTCTCAGGACCTAGATCCCTAAGAGGGTTTGCTCAATTTTTTTGATATCCATATGGTTAAGATATTCAAAGACTAAGAAAATCACTAGATGACTATCCCCATTCTATACACAATTAGTGGGTCCTATAATATGATGGGGCCAAGTCCTACCTAGGCACTGAGGTAGGAGTCATTCTTATTTATCCTGAAGGGCAAGTCATGTATTTTGGTTTAAAGCTAGACTTTAAGTATATGAACAATGGGGCTGAATATGAGGCCCCATTATTTGACATGCTCATTGAAAAATGTTTGGACATTCAAAAATTAAGGATCCAAGGTGAATCATAGTTAGTTACAAACCAAGTTTATGAGGTCTATCAAACCATGGTCGAACATATTCAATTATACAAGACCATTATGTGTGAAATATTTAAATACTTTAACTTTATTTCTATAGAAGTAGTCCCTAGGGAATATAACTAAATTTGTAATTCCAAGGTTGATTTGTCTTCATGTTTTAACCCTCATCCTGCTATACCAGAGTCTGATTTTATAGTTTCGATAGAAACATAACCTCTTGTGCATAAAACCCCTAATGGCTGAACCATCACTCACATCGAGAAAGACAATGGTCCCTTAGTCCTTGATTTAGTCGAGAAGGATAAAGCCATTCTTTAGTTATTTCAAGCTTATAATGACCTCCCATTATTCCACCTCAAGAGGGTATTCTCACTTACTCGTTATCCCACATCGACCCTTGAGACTAAATACTATGATTCTTACTACCATGTTGAGGATTACCTAAACTATGATGATAAACATGATGTTTTCAATGTAGAGGGTGAAGATCTTGATCTTCCCCTAACCCTCGACTTGTTTGGGGAGGGAAATGCCTCCCTCATTGAATAAACCATTAAAATTAACATTGATACAAATGAGAGTCTAATATTTCTCAAGCTAGGGTCCTCACTCTCTAAATAAGAGGTAGAAGGCCATAATCAGCTCCTCATAGAACTCTTCAAATCTTTTGATTTCTCTTACACTAGCATGGTAGGCATCAACCTCAATGTGGTTCTCCACAACCTAGTTACAATATCTGATGTAAAGCCAGTCAAACAAAATATCAAGCCCATGAAACCTAAGGTCATGGTGATGGTAAAAGAGGAAGTCATCAAACTTTTAAAAGTCAGATTTATTAAGCTAGTGGACTATTCCAAGTGGATGTCCAACATTGTCCTTGTCATCAAGATGAATGGTAAAATTAGGATATATATAGACTTTCAAGATAACAATAAATCATGTCCAAAATATAACTTCCCTCTCCCACCCATTGACATCATTATTGATGCTACCAAAGAATATGAATTGCTATCATTCATGGATGGTTTCTTGGAATACAACCAAATACATATTTATGATGAGGATCAGAGCAAGACCTCTTTGACTACACCATGGGGGACCCTTTATTATGTTGTGATGCCCTTAGTTCTCAAAAATGTAGGCGCAACATATTAAAGGGACATGACCCACATGTTATATTGTCTTATTCATAATATAGTGGAGGTCTATGTATATGATTTTCTAAAGAAATCAAGATGATAAATAGACCACTTAAAGGTGTTATGTACCATATTAACATGCGTAATCAAATATGATGTTATTCGTAACCCATAAAAATGTGTGTTTAGAGTCACGGGTGAAAAAATCCTAAGGTATATTATCTCCTAATATGGGATTGATATTGACCCTACTAAGATCCAAATAATCTTGAAAATGCTTCCTCCCATAGATGAATCAGGCATTAGAACATTTCTAGGTAAGTAGGGATCCATTTGATGGTTCATTTCTAATCTTATTCAAGCCATTAATCCTATAAACAACCTGTTTAAAAATAAAGTGGCTTAAATTGGATAGATGATTACCAGGAGGCATTCAAAGTAGTAAAATGATTCCTTATGTCTTCCCCCATGCTCATAACACATAAGCCAAATAAGCCCTTGATACTTTACATTAGAGTGATCGAGGTGTCCCTTGCTTGTATGTTGGCTTAAAAGGATGATATTGATAGAGAATACACCATTTATTTTATCAGTTTTACCCTTATTAATTATGATATGTGATACTCTCAAACATAAAATGAATGCTTAGCTATAATTTTTGTGACCAAATTATTGCAACACTATATGCTCAATCAAGAAATAAGGTTTATCGTGAGGTCTCAAGCCCTACACACTTTTCTCACCAACTAAATCTTTCTAGGAAGGTTAGGCACTTCATTACACACATAAATGAGTTAGATTTAACTTGTGACAACAAAAAGTCTATTAAGGGACATATCATTGCTGATTAGTTGGTTGATTTTCCCTTGGAGGTTAACGACCTCATCAATACTAACTTTTTTGATGAAGTGATCTAGTATGTAGAAAATCCTATTATTATCTCCTCTCCTTGGTACATAGATATAGTTAATTACCTGATTGACCACACTTATCCTGAAGATGCTAACTCATAGTATAAGAGACATATTCACATCATCACATCTAAGTATGTTATTATAGATACAATCCTTTATCATAGGGCCTTTGATGACATGTTACTCTGATGTGTTAACCAAGAGGAGTAAAAAAGAGTCTTCTTTCATTATCATAGTGGTGTTTGTGGTGGCCATGTGACTTCTAAAAAAAACCATAGGATGGGTTATTTTTAGTCCACTCTAGATCATGATGTCATCGAATATGTACATAAATGTGATAAATGTTAATATTTTTTACATGAGATACATATTCCTACTAGGACATTACAACCCATTATTACTCCATGCCCCTTCTTCACTTGGGGTTTGGATTTAGTAGGTAATCCATCCCCTACTTCTTCGGATGGTCATCACTTCATTATCAAATTGATTGAATATTTTACAAAGTGGGTAGAGGCCATGCCATTAACAATTGTCATGGTATCAGTCATTGTAAAGTTTATCCTCAATAAATCATTTTTTGATTTTGGGTCCCACATGTCATCATTAATAAAAATGGGTACCCTTTCAAAAATCCTAAAATTTGTTAGCTATGCAATAAGTTTTATATATTCCACCACTTGGCCTCCTTATATTACCCATAGGATAATGGTCAGGTTGAAGCTACTAGAAAAACCCTAAAGTTGATTTTCGTCAAAACTGTTAGAGATTCTAAATAAGATTGACACTTAAAACTCTATCTAGCACTATGGGCTTACAAAATGACTATGAAAACACCCACAGGAAAAATCCCTACTCACTTATGTTTGGATTTGAAGCTATTCTATCTTTAGAAGTAGAAATACCTAGCCTTGATGTTTCCCTCCAAGCCATGCTTGGTCATGAAAAGTATAGAGAGGTGATGCTAGCTAAATTAGAAATTTTATATGAATGTCAGATCACCACCATAAATAATCATATTGCTTATGTTGATTGTATGAGCAGACAATACAACAAAAATGTCCATGAATACCCAATATATGTAGGAAACCTTGTCCTTAGTCTCAAAAGTTAGATTTACAAGAAGAAAGGAGAAGGTCGAAAGTTTAGACCTAATTGAATAGGCCCCTACCTAGTGATATAAGACTTTAAAATTGAAGCCTATCGGTTATGCACTTTAGAGGGAAAGGAGTTTGGTGAATATGTGAGCTCTTTTCATCTAAAACATTTCTATATCTAATACTTTTATATCACATTATTCTCATTCACATGGATTTTTCATAGTTCATATGTTTATCTGCATATTAGATGTATTACTCAGGGATTATTTGGTTGTTAGTGTACACAACATAAAAACTTACATAATTCAACATATCACATCATCCCATTATCACATTACCCTATCACCACATAGCAAACATTCTCAAAATGAACATTACATTGGTTCTTACCTTAGTTCTTACAAACATAATACATATATTTTACGTGCATCTTCTTTCACAACTTATAAAATGCTAGCCTATAGTTTAATCTAGAGACTTGTCCATGATAGAGTCTCCTCTTATAGTACTTTATAAATTAAAACATTAACATGCTAAAAAATAGGTAATTTTACTCATCTATCTGGGTCCTCGGTGATGAGTCCTTGTATCTTACTAGTTGCATGGGGCTAAGATTTGGTGTAAAGGCCTTGTAAATATACAAGTAGACACTCCTATGAAAATTAAAAGCTTATAAAAATACAAAAGTTAAATTTCACATCTTTATCCCTTGGCTAACCTTTGGTGTTGATCACTTGCATCTTACTAGTTGCATGGGTTTAGCATTGGGGAGAGTTGTCCTTACTCCCTACATCATGAGACTAAGTTGAGGAAGTCACAAAGAGAACTATAAGTCAAATGCATAAGCAATATTTAATCAAAAAAAGTCCAAGTAAAAATATCTTCAAAAATCTTGTCTACATGCTTAAGCTAAAAAGGCTAACTTTATCCCATTTACTTATTCTGTTAGGGTTGGTTATCTCTAGATGAAGCCAATAAAGTTAGCATTTTATAAGTTTAACAAGAAATACACTTGGTTATCTCTAGATGAAGCCAATAAAGTTAGCGTTTTATAAGTTTAACAAGAAATACACTTTCCCCTTTACTCGTAAGGATTAGGTCACCTTCATTTTTCCTAAAAAAATTGTATTTATGGTTTTCATTCTTTATCATCTCACATTTATTGTACTCTCCCCTTTATTCTTTGCTGTAAATTGAGAGTCATGTGTTGTGTAAATAGAACAACTACGTAGTCACTTATAAAATAATTATTAGTGCATTTAAAATTTCATATATCTATCTATCGCATTAAATGATTTTCATTAATTTCATTTCCACATATATATAATAATTTTACACAACATTATATCAAAAGTAAAGGAGATACACGTACATCTCACATACCTAGTCATCTAGAGTGCATAAACTAAAAAGTAAAATGCAAAATTTAATGCCACTACACATGAATGACAAGTCACTAAGATAAGTCAAAAACATCTCTATATATATCATAATAACTATTGAGTTTGTAAAAAATGGATATCCAATACAAACACCTCCATAGAAGGCTAATGTACCTCAAGGCATCTAAAAAAGAATCAACATATAAAATGGTATGGAAAAAACATCTATATCAAGTCTCAAGAGTCTAACCTCCTCCTATGCAAAGGCCTTGATGAAGATGAGTGTCAGTGGCTATCACTCTAGTGATGCCTCTTGATAGTATCTCCCTTAGAGGATACCTCACCCTCTCCAATTTTAAGGCCAATATAGTGGCCCATGATAGCACCTCTTTCTTAAGTTGTCCTCCCTCTCTTGTGGCTAGAAGCTCTACCTCCTTCTCTACCCACCATCATGTCTACCAGGGCCTCTACTCCCCTCGATCTAGAAAAAAGGTATTATTCTTTGTCTTTAATGTTGTCACGATCATGGAAGTATGGTATGCTAGATAAAAGACAGTTGTGTGCTAGCCAATCCCTATAGGGAGTCTAAGATCTACCAAGAGCTAGTATCTAGATAAGCTAGTGCTTAATTAGAAAAGGTTGATCAGGGTGTACCTAATCATCCTCCTTCACCCACCCATAGTATTTATAATCACAAAATAGAAAATTAACATTAGATAAAATTGATATAAAAATCCAATACATGTAAAATCAGTGGAACAACTAAAAATTAAAGTATAAGATATAATTAGAAATGTGTAAATCACCATTTTACTTGGGTCCCCCTCATGCTAATAGGGGTCAAAATTATGATTCATGACCTCCTCCTCATCTATGTCTAGGTTCTCCTCTAGCTCAAAATACTCTAGAGCCTCACCATCTCCACCTCCTAGGAACTACTATTGTGTAGGGTCCTCTTGAGTGGGGTCCTACTATTGTGGTGGTGGTGGTGATGAGCCCATCTGTTGTTACCTTACTACACCCTATCTTCCTCTTCCATTAACTACCCATAAGTGAGGTCCTTATGCCACTCCTAACTAAACTGGTTGGGTGATGGGTGTATCAATCATAAATGCATCATATCTATACATCAATCCTAAATTGGAGAAGATAGATCATACCATACACTTTCGATTGGGGACACATTTGTTAAGCAAGAACATGACCAATATCGGGATCCGTTAGACCCAATTAGGGGATATCTAACCATAATATACTATTCTAGGGAGGGTTCTAAAGCCTCCAGTCAAACACAATCACACAATAAATCTAAGGAAGTACTATGTTTTGATATCTCACTAAATTAATAACAAGTAAAGCAAATCTAATCTATTGCTCTCCAAATCTTGTGGCACAATGTGGGGGTTAGAAATAATAAAAGTAAACATGCATAGAAGACATATACTCACATCAATGTATATGAAATGCTAATGCATGGAAGATAAGTACAAATGCATATCTATCTACTCTTATAAAGGAGAAACAAAGTTAGGAATACTTACCTTCGAAAATAAACCCATTGAGCCTCAATCTCTCCCTTGGCCGAGGTGAATCGTAAGAGGTTATTTTGGTATGTAAGGATGACAGAGACAAATTAGCTCTAAGATACATAACCTATCAATACATCCAAAATACTTATCCACAAGATAAGATTCATATCTCCAAAGAAAGTATGAAATTATAAATTGATCCTCAACTAGAATGGTCAATAAGTAGATGTGCAATAGCTCTTGCTTATTATTCTCTTCTCTAAATAATGGAAAAATAAACTTGTATATATAGGTAGATTTGACCGTTAATCCTTTCAAAAATCTTGGCCGATAGGGTCAACTTAGTTGACCCACTACAATTTCAAATAATTATTCACTAGGTTGGCCAAAGGGCCAAACTAGTTCCTAAATGAAAATTACCCAAAACTGTATAGGGTCAACCCAATCAACCTAGTACAATTGACTAAAAAAAGGGGATTAAGGTGATAAATAGGAGGATAAAATGTAGCAAATGATTTTAAAGGGTAAAACAAAGAATAACAAGCTTAGGGATAATGTTTTCAAGAGACAAGTGTGTAGATAACAAGTGGCAAAAAGGGATAACAATCTTGCAAAGCACCAATGGTCTATCCACCCCTACCTCGATGTACCCTTTAAGGTGTGCACTTAGAGAATTTGAGACTCCATGGGTTTTTGAAAGATACAAAGTGTCATTAATTGATAAAATTTTGAAAATATTATGTGTATACATATGCCCCACTTGAAGCTCATCACATGTCACGTGAGTGCAACACAGGATGGTGCTTCGGGGATAGAACATGATAACACATAAAACTGATGCTAAGTAAAGTGAAGTAAGTAGCAGATAAGATAAATGAAAGGATATAATTGAAAAAAACATACCTTTACTTACCTTAGTGTTGTAGATAAATAAGTAGACTACAAGAGAAGTGAAGGCCTCCAAATATGAAGAACATTAGGTGAACTTGTAGAAGTTAGTGCAAAAAATAGCCAAAAATCAATATTTTTGGAAAATAGGCATATAATAGTGTAAAATATTCTCTATGTCATCATGATTCCATAACATTTTATGGTTTGAAAAATAGAGTAGTAGAAACAAAGACAGAGTCAAAATAAGGAATTTGACATAAAATATTTGAAAGATTTAGATTTTTGAAAAGTAAGTTTAAATAAGGTTAAAGGTAAGTCATTTTGGATTTGTGACTTGTGAAGGAGAGAAAAAGAGCTCAAAGAGACCAAGCGAGTGAAGATGACAAGGAGACAATGGGCTAGATGAGAGGGACCCCCAACAGTGGTACCAGGTGCAACACAAGTAGGCAATTGAGAATCTCAAGGTAGTTTTTAAATATTGTAATGATTTTAAATATATTTTAGAAATTTGTAATTTAATGCATTTTTAGACATCGGAGTGAACTCAAATTCTATGCTAAAGGTAAAAGAAACCATTTAGGTAAATGGGTTTGAAAGGTTTAGGTAAATAACTATCAGAAGGCATTTATTTTAAAAAATGTAAGGGGTTAGCAGGTAAAAACAACTAAGTCAACCTACTCGACCTAATATGTTGAAAATTGGTAAAAACCATACTATTGACCTAGTAGGTATGTGCTGACATAGTGTGTTTTCCATACTATTGACCTAGTACATTGTTGCCAACATAGTAAAAAAAGGTCACCGTGATAACTCAGCACTAAAAGGGGAAAGATAAAGGGGTTAACTTAATTTGTGAAGTCAACCAGATAAAAAAATAGGGAAATTTTGGTCAAATTAGTGTTTGACCAAGGGACCAAAATAGTACAAAAATGCATGTAAAAGGCCAAAAGAGTGCTATAATGGATTAGAATGATCGACTGAGGGCCAGAAGGGTCAAGTAGGCTAAAAATAGGTTCAATTTATTTAAAATGAGTAAATTAAAGTACTTAGGCTTGTTTTTGATTAATTTTTTTTTAAAAGAATGTATTTTGACTATATATGACATGGAGGATCTAATACATCTTTTGTTGTTTTCTGGTTGCAGGTATGACCTAAATTTTAGTGGTTAGTGGATGCATCATGAATTTTAGACTTATTAGAGCACTTGTCTATAGAGGATAGAGATAGATTGATCTCATTAGGCCTAAGAGGCATAATAAACATGTGTAGGATACCACTTAGTTCAGATTTATTAGTCATGTTCCTGGGAGTCTCAAAGTGATTGACTAACCCTTCAGGTGGGAGGTGGAGGGGGAACCACAGAGGTGGGTATCACCTTGGAGGATGTGCATGCCATCCTGAGATTACCCATAGTAGGTACACCCATGATCATGAGGGTACTAAATAGTGATGAGGAGAGGAGAACCCTAGCTATATGGGTGATGGGCTCAGAGACAATACACCCTAGATTGAGAGTGAGCATGTTTGATATATATACATTGCAAATTTTAGATATCTGTAAGGATATGATATGACTTGTGATAACATGAGTATTGTGCCATAAATCAGATGACAAGGTACCACTATTTGTGATAGCCTTGAGCTAGATGATATTAGAGCAAAAGGTGTTATATGACTTAAGATTTGTCATCTGGGTACAACTCATACATGACATGTATGGAGTGTTTTCTAGACGGTATAAGTCATTAGGACTGATTATATTATTGATGGTATGGATATATAAAAGGTTCCCCATATATTGATTGACTGGGTTGTCCCATATGGTCAATGATAGGTTACCTCAGGTTTAGAGATGGAGATAGGACCATGTAGCATGGGCTATGCCCCACATGATAGCATTGCAAATAGTGAGATGATTAGATATTATTTGATAATTATATGGGCACATCGCTATGATATGGCCTAGCTAGGAGATAATGGTACCAACTTTGGCATGGATAGAGGTGACAAGGCATTATCCCTAATGAATGGAGCCATATATAGTGGCACATGTACTAGGGTAGATGGGATTGCCTCACCTAATAATGTCGATAGTAGTGCCCATGTTTTGGGCTTGATATGTGAGAGATCTATGAGGGAGAAAAGGGTTAGGGACACTAGTTTTAAGACCAAAGCTCAGACCACATCATGAGAGACCATGGACTAGTCAAACATGATAAGTAGTAGAACAGGATGAGATAGATATAGAGGTAGGAGTATCAAAGGTACCAATACTATCTCCATAGTAGGAGGAGTAGTGACCACCATAGATATGACATTGATGGAGGTAGTAGAGAATATAAATAATAGACATCTCAGATGACCTATTAGATAGGCTAGGATAGAGTTGGGTGATAAAGAGATCACTCAAACATAGCCTAAAATAAGCACAAGTGGTGAATCTAGGATTTGTTTTTGGGTGGTGACCAATATATGAGGTTTTTGGAGGATGCATTGATGGGGAGACCATGCTCAATGGGCATGTAGATGGAAAAATTGTAGTAACTGACACACAACTAGGTAAAAAGATGGTAAAATTTTAAGTTTACTTGAAATAGACTAAAGATAGATGGATTTTAAGATATATCAGTGATATGATATTTATCTAGTCTAGTTTTTTTAGGTGTGGCAAAGGATGAAGAGACCAGATGGGGGTCCCTAGTGAGGGGAACACTTAATGATATCCTAGATGAGATGATGATGCCATATAACCCCATTATGTTAGAGTATCCTAGGGTACCATCTGCCCTAGCTCAGGTGAGCTAGTTTAGATTAGCTGGAGAGGCTATGAGGTAGTTATGAGTGCATAGAGAGGGGATGCATTCACCAACAAAGGTGAGTGTAGGAGAGCCATGGGCATGGCAGGCCCTGGCTGAAGACAAATCTATTCATCTAGCTACTACGACATAAATGGGACAAGTATAGGCCCAAGAGAGAACAACACATGTAGTGATCCTATCCCATATGACACATATATAGGAGTAGGAGAGAATGACATATCTAGTGACCCTAGCCTAGTTAGCACATGTGCAAGCTCAAGTGGATCATCTACAGGTGAAGGTGTCATTGATTGAGATCTCGAACAACCTCTTTATAGTGTTTTATTTAGAGGAGTTAGACTGAGGCATCTATGGTTAGTGTGGCTAATCCATAAGATGGGCATGATGGGGCCCAACCATAGAGCTGGAGCTTTGCATATGATTGTTATATTTTATAAAAACTCATGATATATATAGAGATGTCTCATTTTGGGATTTGAAATGTTGATTGTATATGTTTGCATTATGGTTGTGGTTGTGGATGCTTGGATATATTTCTTTCTAGCACATGTATTTAGATTTTTGTTATATATGCTATGGGAAATATATGAGTTGTGTTTTCTTTTCTAGCATTATGTAGAACACATGCATGGTTTAAAAAAATAGGCAAAAAGGACTTGGGAAAATATAATCAATAAAAAAAAGTACTACACACTATTTTACATTGGGAAATGTGTAATAACAATAAAATGACTAATTATTAAAAAACAAAAGGGTGGTGAAATATGATGGTAAAAAGTTTGTTTCTAAACCAAAAATTGGCACTAAATTAAAACAAGTAAAATCACACTAAATCACATTGAGAAGTATGAAAGTAATGTAATAAAGTGGAGAGCACGTGAAAGGAAAAATGATACAAAAATAAAATCAATAAAATCAATCAATCATACTAAATCATGTTGGAAAATATAAGAGAAAAACAAAACTGGCAAAATTTGGTCTTAAATTTATCACACTAATTCAAGCTAGGAAGTATGAAAAATTTAAGAAATGGTTGGATTCTTACATGTAATAAGAAAATAAGAAGATAAAAGTGAAAGAAAAATGAAGTAAGCATAAAACATACTAAATCAAGCTGGGAAGCATGTCAATGATGTGTAACTTCATAATCGATCACATCTTATCTCATATTTAACACATGTAATTTTGATTGTGACTTGGATTATTGGAATTTTTTTTGAGAAAGGCCAGGTCCTATCTATGGTCTTATCTACAAATCACAAAGGGAACACAATGATGTAGAATAGATGTGAAAATTTGGCAATAAAGGATGTTGGTAATAGGAATGTGAAATTGTGGCAATCTGTGAGGAAGGCCAGGTCCTATCCATGGTCTTACAATGCAACTCACAAATGGAATCTTTAGGGGAGTGATTAGTGAGAAAAGGAATATTTCTCAAGAGGAAATATGAAGAATTTAGAGAGTGAAAATGGGAATGTAAAATCATAAGTTAGGCATCTTATACGAAGATCTTAGGAGATAAGAGGCATACTAAGGACATGAAAAGACACTAAGTGACTAGTGACCATCAATGTACAAAGGAAAGCTACTCGTTATAGACACAAAGCTTTATAGGCAAATAATCATGATACTAAGATCAAATCATAGAGGTAGATTGGTACAATAAAATTAAAATGGACTTACCTTCCCACGATGTGTTCCCCATTCCTCAGGACCCCTTACAGAGCCATCAGTCTACTACAAAGATTAGGTACTTGCATAAAAAATTTGGTAGCACTAAAATATATATATTTTTTAAATTTTCCTTTTCTAATCTACTAGCCTACCTTACCCTAGTGGACCTTGGCTCTATCGTGAGGCCAATTGTGGAGTTCAAGCTTCAACTAGAAGGAATTGTGCTTTGAATCATGTCTTTTAGTGTGATTTAACTTTTAAGAATTTTGGAATGTTTTTTACTTTTGTTATCATTTCCTTTTTTTAAATGATTTAGATTTTGAATGTTTTTAAGGATTTTTAATATTCCTCCTCCATATAGAATTGGAATGACCAATCATGAGAGATAGAGTGATACACATGAATGAGTTGTATACTTAGGCTAAAGGAGCTAAGTAACCAAAGATAAGATTGATTAGGACACTTAGGTTTAACAATGAAATAACATGTTATCTCAAGTCTCAACCATGCATATGCTAGTTTATTAAAAGGGAATAAAGGGAATAAAGGAGATTCAAAGTGGACTGATGAAAGAAGAAATTATAATGAGATTAATTGTTTACTAGCTGATCACATGGTAAAGAGGGAATGACTAAAGGGAACTAGGTGTGTATAACAAAGTCACAATGATAATTAGCCATGAAAAATAGAGATAAGAAAGAAAACAATCATGAAGAGAAAATAAGGGAGTTTGTAAGAAAAAAACTCAAGAAAGGAAGAGAAAACAATGATAAAAAAGATATCTATATGCGAATGTAAATGACAGTATAAGAAATATAGAATGTAAAAGTAAAGTCAACATGTAATATAAATAAGAATTTGACACAATGTCAAATGATATAATAAATAGATAAAGATAATATTGGATCACACGTCCAATCTAAATGAAAAAGTAAGAACACCATGCATGTGTTCATAAGTATCTGATAGATTTTCCCACACATATTAACTAGAACATTTGATAGATTTTTATGAAGTTGGAGGTGAAAGAGTGATAATATATCAGCTATCTTCACTAAAAATTGAGAAAATACTTCTCATATAATCTCCTCAACAAAAAAGGTAGGAATGTTAGATGGATCGTGCTAAGGAGGGCTATCAGGGAAGGGATGCTCAGAGGAATGCTTAAGAGTGGACTCTATGGGAGATGAAGGAATCATTGATGGGGAAGGATCCACAAGTGAGGGAATCAATGGTGGGGAAGAATCCATAGGTGAGGGAAGGTCCTTGGATGAAGTATTCATAGGTGGAAGAATAAAAGGTGACAAAGGGACCGCATGAGGGGATGGAACCAAAAGAGGTGGAACCATAGGAGAAGAAGGGGGAGCATTCTTGTGAGAATAACCTATGGGAGGAATAGAAGAAGTGTTGGGAATAATTATAAGTTGATATTTAAGGTGTTGCTGAAGGATATGACAATGATCAGTGTGATGGGTGCCACATTGGTGCCAAAGACAATACACCTCTCCATACATAGGCATATACTTAGGTAGTACCTTTAGGGGAGGTATGGCTTTGTCTAAAGATTGAGAGGTAGAAGGATGAAAAGTATCAATTTATTATTGCAACTTATGACAATGCATGGAGGAATGGTTATCTATTCCATGGAATCAACAAATATGCTTGTGAGTAGGCTTAGTAAAAGTACTCACAAGAAGAGGTATAACAAGAGTGAAAAAATATTGGGAGGGATCATCAGCCCATTTAGTTGGAAATGGAGCCATCTAAGATAAAGGAAGTAAACCATCACTGAAGGAAGGTGGTGGTGGGGAAGGAATAAGATTGGGCTCAACATAAGGAGCAATGGGGTCAAAAGCAGGGATAGACTTAGCTAAAGTAGAAGCAAGAATAGGCTCAACTATAATGGGAGTAGAAATGTGCTCAACTATAGTGGGATATACTAAGGGAGGGATAGGGTCTTTAGAAGGCTGAAGAAGGGTCACACGCATCTCAGGGATAAGCATGATATAGAGGTTATGGTACCTAGCAAAGTGGTAAGGCCTAGTCATAAGAGGATCCATGAGCATACTCCTATGAGGTTCCTCCAAAATTGAAGGTGTCAGCATCATATATACCCTTGGTGGGTTGGATAATGCAAATAAAGATGAGATTGCTATTAAATAACCTTGCTTAATACTTGTAAATTATACTATGTTTATTCGATCGACCTAATTTTGTAGAAACCTATTGCTAATAGCCTAAAAATGTATAGGGTCAATTGGGTTGACTTAGTATGATGAAATGGATGTCTAAAAACCTAAAAAAATGTACTATGTTGACTAGGTTGACCTAGTATCCTGTACCTAAAGAAAATGTTGCATAAATAGAACAGTCATATTGATGTGATTGTGTTAAACCTGCACATAAAAGTTAGTATTGTGGCAATATAGTCGACCCAACATTGTAAATATATGAAAAATAAAATGATAAAATAATGAAATAAAACCTGTGAGGGTTAGTTTCATGTCTGGTTCACTAAAATGTATGCAATCAAAAATGCATCATGTTTTTAAATCAATCCTAAGTCGAAGAAGATAGATCATAGCATACACTTCTGATTGGGGACACATTTGTTAAGTGGGAACATAACCAAAATAGGGATTTGATGGACCCAATTAGAGGATCTCTTATAATAATACACTATGTTAGGGGGCGTTCTAAATCCTCTAGTCAAGCAAATTCACACAATAACCCTAAGGGAGTCCTGTGTTTTGATATCTCACTAAACTAGTAACAAGTAAATCAAATCTAATCTAGTGCTCACCAAATCTTGTGGCACAAAGTGGGGGTTAGAAATAGTAAAATTTAACATGCATAGAAGACATATACTCACATCAATGTATACAAAATCTTAATGCATGGAAGAGAAGTAAAAATTTATATATGTCTACTCTTACAAAGGAGGAACAAAATTAGGAATACTTACCTTTGAAGATGAACCCATCGAGCCTCAGTCTCTCCCTTGGCCAAGGTGCTTCACAAGAGGTAGTTGTGGTATGTAAGGATGACAAAGACAAATCATCTCTAGGCTACATAACATATCAATGCATCTAAAAGACTTCTCTATAAGACAAGATCTGTATCTCCAAATAAAGTATGAAACCCTAAGCTTGATCCTCAAGTAGAATGGTCAATAATCAAATGTGTAATAACTCTTAATTCTATTTCTCTTCTCTAAATAATGGAAAAATAAACTTGTATATATAGGTGGATTTGACCCTAAACCCTTCCAAAAATCTTGGCCGAAGGGTCGACCCAATTGACGTACCACAATTTAAAAAAAATATTCACTGGGTTGGCTAAAGTTCAAACTAGTTCTTAAGTGAATATTACCTAAAACTATATAGGGTCGACCCAATCAACCTAATATAGCCGACTGACAAAATGGGATTAAGGTGAGGAATAGGAGGATAAAATGTAGAAAATGACTGAAAAGGGTACAACATAGAAGAATAAGCTTAGTGATAATGTTTTTAGGAGACAAGTGTGTAGATAATAAGTGGAAAAAAGGGACAACAATCTTACAAAGCACCAATGGTCTACCCACCCATTTTTTGGTGCATTCTTTAAGGTGTGTACTCAAAGAGATTGAGATTGGATAGGTTCTTATAAGATACAAAGTGTCAATAATTGATAAAAGTTTGAAAATATTATGTGTATATAATGGGCACCCCTCTCACAAGTGGGTGCCACATCAATCATCCCTGTTTTGCCACTCTCACCTCTTATATGCAGCTGTATACAACTCCAAGGATGGGAAGTTTGATTACATAAGGCACACCAAGCTATTTTGGCACCATATCTATAGGTTGTACCTCAACTATGAAATCATGTCCCAACCCTGAGTGGCCCCAGTGGCTGCTGCAAGAGAGGTCCCCTCATCGACCCATTGCCAAACCATGTCCTAGTAGGGCAGGGTGATTTGGTCAATTTTTTTCAAAGTCCCCACTACTTGTGACAAATAATGGAGGGTGCCACATCCATCCACCTAGTGGCTCTAATGTCCTTAGACACTTTAATTGATGCTCTCCTTTGATAAGGGAGGTTATACTCTTAAATCTAGCCCATGATAACCATTGGGTGGATAATCAAAAGGGCCTTCAGTTGGGCCACATGGTAGATATCCTTATAAGTCTGAGCTATCATCTCATGGATCCATAAATAACATGCTGCTCTCTCCTTAATACACCATACAATTAGTGACTAGCTAAATAATAACATGTCAGTACCCTTATCTTCTACTATCCAAGAAAAAAGGTTACCAATTATGGCCATTCACAGGTTGGGGATCATTTATCCCTCAAACCTAGAAAGCCTCATACCACACTTTACACCCATAACAAGTGCATTGTTGTTTATGAAATGCTCTACCCAACTTCCAGCCTCACAACTGCTATCAATAGTTTAGATGGATACCAATTAGCTGGTCATGGGAAGACTCATGATCCAATAGATGTCAATGAGAGTGATCATCCACTCTAGGCCTAGGGGAACATAAACATGTTCTGAGCAGGATCCTAATAGGTTAAAATGTCATCAAGTAGCCATCTAGAGGTTAAAATGATCCCTACCTTCATAATTTTTAGAATCCTAGTGTGATCATGGATGGATAGCTCATTATCCATCCAAAGTACTAAGAATCGAGGGATCCAATCCTACTCTTGAGCTCTACTCCACCATATGTAAGGTACATGCAATAGAATAAAGATTCTAAATCAGCCAAAGACCAAATTTGCCTATCAAAATAAGAAAAAATACAAGTTTTGGAGTCTAGTTTTAGCAAGTAAAATTGCCCATATTTATAGGTGTGGTTATGTAACTACCATGATGGTTATGTAATCACCCCAATTAATTACGTAATAACCTTTGGTGACAGTTATGCAAACACCCCCTATAGAAAGTAATGGTTGTAGAATTGCTACAATAGTTATGTAACTATCAACCTATAAAGACTAACAGTTCTATCCCTGAGTGATGGTTTTGTCTGCCAGTTGTGTGCCCTCTAAAACCCCCAAAAACTCTTAGAATCTACCAAAAATAATAATTTTTTAATATTTTCCTAATATACCCTTCCCCTCCAACATTTTAAAACTATTTTTTGAAATTCATTGGATTTCTAGCAAGATTTTATCATATGTTAAGAAATAGGGCAAAGGGAAAGGGGCAAAAACTTACCAAATTTTCCCTAAAGCTCCTATTATTGGTGGATTCACCATCCTCTCATCATCCTCTTCTTGTTGACTACTTTTTCACGCAAAATGGTCATAGGCAATACAAAGCTCAATAAATCTCACAAATGAATTAGTTTTTAGAAAGTTTTTGAATACATTGGGCACTAAACTAGCCATTTTAGTTTAAAATCTTTCCAAATTTGGAATATTTTTATATTTTATACATATTTTCAAATTTAAAAATCATATGATTATTAAATTTTATAACTCATGTTTTAAAATTAATGTTCTAACAACTTTTCTATCTTTCATAACACATTTATAGTTTTTAGGTTCTTAACCACTTAGTGCCATATTCAGTCCCTCAATGAGGATGGTTCAGGTACTATAATCCTCCCCACACATAAGATATGTTTTCTTATCCATACTTTTATTATGTAATATTTTTTATTCACATTGAACTTGATTCTCACCTTTTACTTATAGTTGTATAGAGTCTCAACTGGTTTTGTTATGCCACCTAGGTAAGTAAAGTAAGTATTTTTAACTCCTTATCCCTTCCCTAAACCACTAATCTAGACTATACCCTTATTAATCCATGACAAGGAATCCTCTAAAGAGGAAATATGTATGCACCCAATTTTTACATAGTATGATATTCTTGACACGATAGGTCCAATGATGATGTTATCACATCCTAATTTCTCTCTACCTGAGTAACCTATTTGATCCATGGATTATTATGGTTGATTAGATAATTTTTATTAATCTTGATGACATATGTTGATTATGAGACAATTTGTGTTTCTTAATTTACATGATTTGTTTGCTATGAGTTAGTAGTGCTTTTATATTCTGTACATTGTGATCATGTTTATACAACATTATTTTTATAATGTTTCGAGCTAACTACCTTCGTTATTGTGAGGTGGTTGTAGGAAAAATTCTTCCCTTAGAGTATGATGGAGGGAGAGTCTCATTGAAGAGGGTGTTTAGATGGAGACGTTGGGGGTTGACAACAACTGAGTTCAAAAACCCTTGCACACATCACTTAAAAAAACATGTTTAGTAATTAATTGTTTGATATAGATGTCATAGCATGTTTTTGTGATTATTATTATGCTTTATAATTGTTGATGATGATTCTATGATTGTTTGAGTGATTTCATTAATTTTGTGATCATACTAGTTTATTTTATATAATGCACTTGTTTGACTGTATGAGTGAGAGGGTTATGTTTTACTTACATTACTGTGTTGATAGGTAAGGCTGCATAATGTTACGATATGTTGACATATTCTATTATTGTTAATTATTTATAAGGGTTAGATAATTATAATAATTAATTATTATTATTATTATATATCTAAATCTATTTGTCAAAAGATATAAATATCATTATTTTTAATACCTTTGTATTCGATTAATAATTAAACCAAGGTTTGTTTTTAAATATATTGAATACATTATGTTATTATTAAATGATTTAATAATCATTTTATATACAATAGGGGATAGTATAGTCACGTGGAATTATATATAATAAAATCTAAAAGTATTATCATGCAATATAATTGATACTCTATATTATCGAATGAAGGTCATTGTATGAGAATACTTGGTCATCGATTTGATGTTATAATTTTGTATAGAATAAAGTTTGGAAACAAGTTGATTAAAGTATGGTGGTCGATGATTGTTTATTCATGTGGATTTTCAAAGGAGTATAAATTGATTTTATAAAATCTTCGAGATGATTACGATTACTAATCATCTGTTGACTTTAGTTAAGATAAACATGGAGGATACTATGTTTGCATGATGATGAACTATGGAAGGTTATTGAGCTAATTTTGCATGCATTTGAACAATTAGTTGTAGTGGCTATTAACGAGGAGAAGAAATATAATGAAAAGGAGAAGAGAAGGAGGGCAGTGGGAAGATACACACATGACTCATGGATTGAGGAAAAATTTGTAGAACATAAAGAAGGTGGAAACATGAAGGAAAGAGGAAGAAATTCAAAGGATTTCATTTGTAGACATAGGTAGGTTTTGTATTTCAATTCATGTGCTAATAAATGTATGGGTTTTTCAAACTAAATAATGGGTAAATGGGTTTATATGTTTTAAATCTAGAGATTTTGAATGGAGTATGGATCCCTATGGATGGATTGGTTTCCACATAACCCCATCCTTGACTCAGGGAAAATGTTATGGATTGAACCATATAAATGCTTGAACTGTTAAGCTTTTAATGAAACTAGTCTTAACTCTCTCTTAGTTCAAAAAATATCTGTACATTTAATAGAAGACTATCCTTGATGGATATATATATATATATATATATATATGTATATGTGGTTCAAATTGTATTATTTGACGCAGATACTCATTTGGGCATTTTAATTTTGATTTAAAATTTATGTTAGTGGTTGAAAATTTGACTGTGTATACATCATAGGTCTTTAGGTGTAAAAATGAGGAATTTCATTATATGAATTGGGTATGTGTGTGTGTGTGTATATATATATATATATATATATATATATATTTGTATATATAAATATATTGGTATATGCGTTTATGAACCAATTTTTTCTTTAAAAGGGCTTTGAGTAATATTGTGCTCATATACATTTATATGTAAACCCTATTGTCAATTTTGTACATATATATTTATGTGTATATTAACTATGTATGAATATGTTTATGAGTATCTATTATATTTTGACTGTGTGCTTTGCATTTTGGTATAAACTTTGAATTGAATTTATCAGGCTTTTTGGAGGGTAGTTGTATTACGTACCTATAAAATAAAATAGGGTTAAGACTATGTTGTATTGAATTGGTTACAAACACCTAAAGGTTCAATAAAATAGTGATACTATTAACTATGTAATGGAATTATGTAGAGTATATATTATATCATATGACTTGTGAAATTATTTGGTTGGTAATCTTAGGGAATGTGGGGTACGAGTAGGAAGATGATTGTATGGACTGTGTTGTGGTTTTATATGAAGATCAAGCTAGATTTGTTATTGATTTCGTAAGTTTTTCAATATGATCTTAATGTGTTAAAGGAAGGAATGTGTATTCTAAAATATTCTTTTAATTAATAAAAATTTAATTACTATTGAGCATGAGAAATTAATTGAAGGCATTAAGATTATTCATATGATTATATGAATGACCCACATGGGGCTTAGTCGATTGTGTTTTTAGATTGAATTTTATACATTTGATTAAACAAAAGCTTTGAAATGTTTGAAATGAGAAGGTTTTTGTTTAGTCATACAGAACATATGATTGTTTGTATGTTACTTTTGAAATTTGTAAAAGTATGTATGTATGTTTTAAACAAGTATAAATGTGGGGAATTATCTAGTTTTCTAAAATGGAGCTATGGAGTTATTTTACGAACTAGATGTATACAAAATACTCTAAGTTTTGGACAATGGATGTCTACTTAGAATATTACATATATGATATATAATTATATTCTATTAATTTTTTTTTGGGAAACACACACACACACACACCATACCATATACATATATATGGTATATGTACTAGATTTTGGACTATATATTACATCTGAATAATTTATACCATTTAAATATATATGCATATCATACTTAGATGTATTATAATTAAAAATGTTATTACCATTAGTATGTAATATATTGCTTGATTTATATGATATGGATATAAGCAATTATGATGTTTAGACTGGCTTTATTTATATGTGGAATAGAACCTATACTTACAACTTATATTATATTGTTGTTTCATGGAGAAATAACATTGTGAGTTACTTGGTTTGATAAGTAACTAAATTTTTTGATGAGATAATACTTGGATGGTATGTTTGAGACTATTTTTGGATTCTATTTATTATATGTAATAAACTAGATAAATGGATTCTTTACGCTTCATTTTACGGACTAAATGAATGTATGATAAATTATGTACTTAGCTAAATTTGGATGTGCTAAGGAAGAACATTTAGTAAGGAATTTATTGGTTTTATTATTATTATTATTATTATTATATTTTTTTACTAAATCTCACGTTCATGACCCTAATTAAGTATTAGATAGATCCCACTAGCTTAATTAGCTCTATCAATGCAAGATGAGGTGTAATCCAATTAAGTGGTGTGTATAAATTTGATTGATCTTAGAGATCATTTATTATTGAAAACTTTGGCCAAAGTAATGTTTGATAAACATTGTCATATCATATTAGAATATATTTACTTATGGTATACATTATGTATTAGATAGCTTCAACACACAAGTTTTGATTTGTTACTCTTGGTTCCCACACCGTTATTATCTACCCATCCGTGAAGGGAGGTAAATCCACTTATTTGGGAGATAGTGCGGGGGATCTATGGTTAATGGTTGATGTGAAAAAGTGCTCAGATAATGCTCTCCCTCCTAGCTAGAGTACTATACATGAGACTACACTTGAGATTACATATTGATACTTGAGTCATGGAGACTCTACTCATAGGAGCTATGTATCATGGTTTATCATTTGAGATATCATTATGTATTGTTGAAAATATATATCTTATTTATTATGCTTATATATCAAAGGTTGTAATGATATATCAAGCTATGGTTGAAATTATACTATTTCATTTATGATATGATACAATATTTATCAAGAATTTTATTATGTTTCATGGTGATCCTTAGCTAAGTAGATTTGCTAAAACCTTGATGTTTAACTAAATTAATACAATTAGTTAAAGATCACTATTTAAGATTTTTCATGGTGAAATCTATATGTTGAATATGTATATCTAATTTAAAAAAAATTATTGTAATATTCTAGTAAAACCTAATGGGGTTGTTACATATGCAATGACTTCCTAATAATGCTTAAACATGAATTCTCTAACATTTTATCCTCTTTTGCTTCCCTCTCTTGCCTCCCAGAACCCCCTTTTTTTCCCTTAGATTATTTTTATCCCTTTATCATTGGTGGTGGAACCATCCTTTTAGGTGACAGAATCACCCTATTAGGTTATAGAATTGTTGCCTTGGTGATGGGTTCGTCACAACATCTGTGTAAGATATGGCGGTGGTTCCATCCTAACAATGTGATTTATTAAAAAAATGGTGGTTATTTAATATGTAATATTTTTTTATTCTTAGAGATTATGGCTACATTACCACCTCTTCAAATAGGGACGGTTCCATCACCATTATTTTGTATTCCAAATTGAGCTCTTATGAATCATTCCTTGACATGTTTTGCATGTTAAATTTAGACCTTATTACTTTTTCTACTTTAATTTTACCTCAAATTAGGCCTAACTCACTCTCTCTTCTATTCTCAATCATTTTGAGTCCATCCCAAGTTCAACTCCCAATTCAATTCAGTTAAACTCCTTTATGCAAGATCCATTGCTCTTCTGCAAGTAAGCCAAAATTGGCTTGATTTTGGATTAAAAAATTTGCCTTATAAGCTTGAGAGTATTGAATATTTTATAGCCATAACCTAATATAATTTTTTAAAACTCTAATTTGATTGCTTTCGTGTTTGACTACATAGTTCTAGATAGGGAGAGCCATTGTTCTTGCAAACCAGTCCTTGCAAATGGTGTCTTAAACTAACCACAATCAATTGTTCCTTGTTTGGATTTGTGTCTCTTTTATTCTTCTCCCATATGTGACAATCATTTAATCATCCTATTTTTTGGATATTTCTTGACTACTGAGGACCACAATGCAACAAATTTCTTGCTTCCAGCTAGTCTACATTAGGATCAGGTTGGAAGTTCTTAGCTTATATTTATTTATTTTATTCTAGTAGATTAGATTATATTAGTGATCATTATTATATTATCTTAAATATTTATTTTAAAAAAAATTAAATTTTATAGGAAAAATAAATCCATTTCTTTTCCTATCTTTGCTATAAAAATAAAAGTAGTATATAGATTCTTTATTTATTCTCACCTTCTCAATATATTCATTACCATTAACAAACAATATGACACTAAAATTTTAGAAAGATTTTAATAAAAATTTCATCCAATAGAGTAATTAGTTTTCAGATTCAAAATAAACTCCACAACTCTCAAAACAATCAACTAACAAGCAACAAAACCCTAGACAAACTCTAGGTACACAAGAGGCTTCCATATTTATGTTCTTATTATTACAGATTAATTTGAACATTTTTATTATTCAAATCAATAGAAAAATTAGAATTTATATTTTTTGTTTCTTTTTAAATAAACCATTCAAAACTTGCATACAAATTTAGAAAGTTAGTTTAATTTGTTGGCATGCAAAGAAATTGTAAAAGTATTAGAGTGTTATTGTTTTAGAATGTATTATTTATTGCATTGATTGCATATATAGAAAACATAATTCATATTATATCCATATCCAAAATCAATAAAAAAACTACAAAATCACCCTTATATTGCATTTAGACAAAGCTAGGAAAAACCAACATACTTGCACAATAGGGTAGATCTCTTCTTCTCTCTTTGCATGCATTGTTAAATCATTGAAAAAAGGATAAAAATAAGTTTTGATTTAATTTAATTTCATATTTTTAATTTATTTAATTTTATCATTTAAATTTAAGCAAGCAAGCATTTTCCTTTTTAAAAAACTAAAAAAACCAAGAAAATAACAAAAATAACAACAAAAAAATCATTGCCAAAATCCTTGTCCAACTGTACAAACCAAAACTCGAAACCTTACTTCTAAAAACACAAGTCTTTAAAATATTATAATAATAATAATAATAATAATAATAATAATAATAATAATAATATGCTTACACATTACCTAATCCATCTTGTATGACACATCCTAAAATACCTGATCTTGTTAGAGAAGGTCTTTTCCCTAGTGTTAGAGCACCCAACCCTATAATTAGCATATAGTCTGATATTAATATTGAGATTAGGAGAGAGATGATCTATTATAACAAAATTCTCCACCTCATTATATACTCTCTTAATACCTCATAAGAACAAGAATGAATTCTTGATCCATCAATCATTATCCTCCCTCAAAATAGGGGCTATCATTATAATGTTATCTAGGCCTAATTTCCCAGTCCCCCTTTCCTTATTCTCTTTAGGTCTAATATAGTATTATATCATTGACATTTGTGGATGAAATTGACTAGGTATAGCCAAATTGACAAACTTGATATCATTACATGGGTCATTTAGCCTAATCTCCCCCACTTCCCTAATCTTAATATTGACTAGGAGCTTTACCTCCTTGTGATCTTAGATACCGAAGGGCCTTGGAGCTCTATTTTTACATAGTTTGATGCTCTCAATGAGAACCATGATGATACTGAGGTATTTTGGTTCCATTATGAGAACCCATTTCCACCACCTATGCCAAATCCCATTCTTCCCAACAACCAACCTAATTTATAGCCCATAAATTATGTCGAATGCCTTGGCCTAACCTTGGAGATTGAAGTGCATAGTTTAGTGTATGTTATCCACATGCACACAGACACATTTGATTAACCTAAATAGGGTTCCACATCTAGTCTTGGTATTTTTTCCTACGAGATAAAATTTTCAAGGCATCTAGAAGGGCACCGAAGAAGTTTTAAAAATAGTGAATAATGCTAACACAAGTTGGAACATTGTAAATAAGGGAGAGGACTTACCATAGGTTGGTTTGGGAAATATAGATGACATAGATCCACTTGCCACTAACCTCTTTGTTATAGCTACATATTTTTTTGTTATTATTTTTATATAGTTTTTATTAGATTATTTTTGTTTGTTACTTAACTCATTTGTAGCCTAGTATGACTGAGACGTGGCATGCTTTCATATCACCTAATTTTTTAACTAAATAATTTTTAATATATTTTATAAGCATTATAACTAAATTTCATCCCAAAAAAATAAAAAATTAAAGGATGGAGTGAAAAGTTAAAGGAAGTTTATGAAAGAGTGGCACAATATACTCTTTATTTACCAACTAACTCTTTTGTAAATTATGTCAACTTTTTCATAATTTTTTTATAATCCATATAAATTTAATTTTAATTATTATATATATTTCATAAACATATTTTAAATAATTTTAAATGCCATATAAAATATATAGATTGATTTAGATGAATTTAAATAAAACTATATATATATATATATATATATATATATATATATATATATGAAAATTTTGAGGAGAGTTTATTTACAAGAACATTAGTCACTTCCCTTTATATGGATTAAATATGTATTATTATAATTTATAAGTTGTCAATAAATTGGTAAAGCCATTTAATTTTTTTTAATGAGATTTAAATTTCGAATCAGGCATCCTAGTGACTAAATTTGATGACTATATGAACATATTTATGTTTTTTAACCTAAAATATAATCAATATTTTTGGTAGATCATATCAGATGCAAGGTGAAATTTTGGATAGAACATAAAAAATTCTAAAGAACTATAATAAATATATAGAAATTACATTTAATTTTGTTTTCTTTTACTATGAACTCTACTTGTATTTGAAGGTAATGTTAAATAAGTAACCATCATAAAAAAATTGTGAGAGGTAGGGTCAATGATCAAATTTAATTCCCAAGGAGTACCAATTATATTATGATAACATGAAAACTCTTTATTATGATTGGTAGGGCCTTCAAGGGTTCTTGGTTTGTGTCGATGCTAGGAAATTTTGCATATTCTATGAGTTATGCACTACTATATATCCAAACATTATATTCTTCACCTCACCGAAACATCACTCTAAATGATAGCTCACTCACCTAGGGAAACATGAGAATACACTAAGTCATAGTTGGGTTAGTTTCAAGGAGATGGCATTCATATAATCTCTATTACTCAGTACAATGTGAGCACAGATCACTTGTTAACTTATTCTTAATGCTTTCACACATACAAATAAGAAACATTAAACAAACATATTATGAAAGTACATAGTCATTGGATATAGCTTGTACATTTCTTCATTCAGGTTTTTAGAATAATGCCTAAGTTCATTCAATTTCACCAAGTAATAATAACTTGTAATTCCAACAACATAATGCTATGATATCAAGAGTGAGGTAAGGTGGGCTTTTATAAAACTCAATCACCACCTTATAGTTACATTACATAAATGTGCACCTGAAAAGAGTGTAACAACTTTCTATTCTTAGTATTATTTACATTGAATGTCTTAGTCCTAATAGTTCCTAAATCTATGTGTAGTCATATAAAATGTCTAAATTGGTGGTTTGAGTGGTTTATGAATCCCATCTATAGGTCCTTTTTACATGCTCTTGCGATCCTTCTAGACACTTTTTTTTTCATTGCCAGTCATCCAAAACCTTGTAAATGATCATTCCACCTCAGATAAATAGTATTCCCCATGCCAATCCTATTCCCCCAGGTCCTAAGCCTATCGGATAGGAGTGCCCCATTTAGACTATAACACCCCATAGATAAGTGTCCCATCTTCGGTGTACCTATCCATTTTTGCTTTGAGCCCCAACATTCATTTTCATCTGGTCCTTATCCTTAATTAGGTCAGCCTAGCATGAATACATATGAACCATGACCAATTATTCCCTATAAAAGCCCACTCAAAGCTCATTTACAAAGTAGGTAACCAAACTTATAAAACAAGAAAGAATACAAATAAATCACTAAGGAAAACTTACCTATTCTTTGCACATAGTCACCCAACACAATTGTAAACCTACTCAAATCCTCATACCAGTCCCTAGCCACCTCAAACACTATCAATTTGACATTTGCATCTGCATCACACTATTACATAAAGCACACTAGGTGGGAGAACTACATATGGCTTGATACCTCTTCAAAATATTGGTATGTAGGAAGTGTGCCCACATAAGGGGTGTGGATTGCACATTTAGTACATCTTTCACACAACCCCCCTCTTTCTCAAGTGACTCAAATATCATTTTATAAAGTATGATGGAAGGTTAGGGTTTGAAGACAAAATTAGCTCCACAGTAAGTTCTATCGATGACCAATATTCAATTTTTCATAGGCATGCTCATACAAGTACAAGTTACTACCCAAAAAGTTTCAGGTCTCTATGATCAGTTTGGACAACAGCATGAATGTACAACAACATCAAACATAAAAGCATCCACTTTTTGGCACTCCTATCCTTTGACCCAATAAAATCTAGATTTAGGTTTATGATACCTTCCCAGTCTTGCACAACCATTTTAACCTCTATAGTCCTCATAACATATAGATTTTATTGGGTGAGATTGTACTTATTGTATAAGTTGGTTCAGTACATGTGGCCACACCATTTACTATTGTTCCCAGTGCAGGAGTCTTTGACATGTTGCTTGCTTAGTCATGGATCTAGAAACTTCATGTAGTACCTTCTATAGTTCATAGATGCATGAAATGCATTCATGCTAATCAAGTTGTTACAATTGGTGGAGTTCTATATGAGTTACCACTCCCCACTTCAAATCCATCTCCTACTCTGTAATCACCAATTTCAGCTCCTCCACCAGTTACAATTCTTCCTTTATTTGAGATTCAAACATAGTTAAGGCCTCCCTCACCAACATAGAGAGTTCATTCACTTCTATGGAAACCTCTTTTAGAGTGACCACTACATCATCCACAGTTTTAGGACTCTAGATAGTTTCTAGCTACAATATTCACACCCAGGGAAATATCATTGAGGTCTCATACCTCTACACATAGATCACATTGTTATAGATCTTATTATACTAAAATATGGGTCCCTAAGAGCCCCACAGTTCTATCAAATTCTCAGAGTTACAACGGGACCCCACAATTAGTTTTTACTATAGAGATTTTAGAGCACTTACAACATATATAGCTTTAAGAGTCACAGTCTTAGCCCTTCCATTGTGTTTCATGATCATGCACAATCCCTCTCCTTGATATAAGACACCATGATAGGGAGTCTCTTATGAGACTCATTAGTTAGTATCATTTCTTCTTAGTATTTTTTGTACATATTTCCTTAGCTTACTTTTACATAGTGTCTTTTTGATTAATTTTACATAGCTCAACTCAAAACACCAAAAATAATACAATATTTCAAAATACCAAAAACAATATAACATGCCAAAATACAAAAACATTCAAATAACTCATAACACCAAAAAAATTTCAACTATATACATTATCCATGCTTTACATTTCTACTACCATGTTAGACTTACATTTTGTTGTTCTATGCTATTGTTTGTCAATTTATCTACATTACCATGCTTTACTTGATCTTATTTGAGTGTGTGCAATGACACCCAAACCCTTGATTAATTCAATCTACCCATTAAGGGGGAATTATAATTTTACATTCGAGACATACATCGACATATCTACCCATCGGGGTGGTCTTCTACATTCCTACACCATCCAGGTTATGTCATTCCTAAGTAGGTCCAACCTCTGCCAAACCCATATAAACCTTTCTACAGGAAGTGGAGATTGAAGTAAACATTGCATGTTTTCACAAATGTGAAAAGTTCATGACAAACCCCACCTTTTGCTGAGCCATTTCCAACCGTCGAGAGTGGACATACTTCAAGCAAGTCCAACCTCCACCACCAACCACCATTGCTTGCATTTAATGTAGTTTTCCCTATATAAAGCTAGGTCTATTTATAAGGTATTATAATTTAATTATCTTGATAAGTATGTTTTAGAGCTCTAATATACCATCCTCACCATTTCAACCTTGAGCCATGTTAGCTACACTAAGCTACATCCCCTGCATCTACCAAACAATATTCCTCTTATGTTTTATTCCTTAATATCTCCATCTTTGAAGGTTTTTATGTTTCTTGTACAGTTTCCTTTCTAGTCTTAGGGTTTCTTTCATAGTTATAGTTTTATATCAGTTGGTGGGTCATTTTTGAGTGAATTTTGTGTACGGTATAACACTTAGTTATTTAGGGACTAGACAATACATCTAGGGCATACTAGGGTTTTGAGGTAAGTATCCAATTTTTTTTACCAAAGCTTCTTCCATTTTTTATCCAAGGATTTCAAATTCAAAATCAAGTCCTTTTCATTCCTAGAGCATATCCTTCCATTTAAAAATTCAAATATTCCCTCCAAGATTCTTTCCCTCCTAGCATCCCTATGGACATTGGACGTGTTCTAATCTCCCTTGACCTCTGCAGACTCCCAATGCACTATAGAGAGTGGACGTGCCTCAAGTACATCTCACTTCCACCAGGAACCCAACATATTCTTAGCACTATGGAGAGTGGAAACTACCTCAAGCATGTCCCACCTCCACTGGAGATTCTTAAGTCATAAGCACCACAGACATTGGATGTGCTCTAAACACCTCCAAGTTCTGCTAGAAGGAACAAGTGCTTTATACACCTGCAGTTTCCACCAACTTCCATAGTTGGTTACTCAGAGGTTTTTTCTATAATCCCCATGCCTCCCAAAGAGATGAAGTTTCGATCTAAGGGCCCTAAAATAACTTATTATTTGAAATCCAACCTCACATAAATTAGTGATACATATTTATATCATATTGACCTAAGAGACTTTTAGGCCAAAATAGGGATAGTATTTAAAAATGATTGGATATAGAGTATTTATGACTTTGGACTTCCAAAAGTTGTAGCTTTTGCCCCAAATGTTCAAAGTCCTTAATTGATTGTAATAATGGCCCAACACTATGACCCTGATATGAAGCAAGTGTATAATGATAAGGGATAAAAGATTTAGGATCTTGACTCTAACTACATTAAATCGATGTTTTCCATTCTTGAGTTTGAAATTTATCAAGATATAACTCCCCAAACATCTAAATAATTATATGAGGAGAATAAATATGAATGCCAAAAGATGTTCAACAAACAATGGCTCAAGACCCCTAAGCACTCCACCAAATTGCCCAAGACAATGTATAGGTCTAATTTTATAGAGGAGGTTGGAGATGTTATAACATTGCTACAAAGAGTCACTAACAACCCTGATGCCTAGTGCTACAAATAGTGGATTTACCATTATATCTGGACCATTCGAGAGAATAAGAAATATATACATTAGGCACAATTAATTAGTGATTCTCTCCATCAACAGTTGTTGGAGGTTCAAAACTCAAATAAATATTACATGACCTCATATGTTGTTTATATTTTGGCTAAGGGGAGATTATTCCTAGGTATCAATATTTTTCTTGATGAAATAACAAGAGTGTACAACTACTACTTGACCTCACCTTTCAGGCTAGTAAGTAATAGTTTAGAAGAGTCAATGATGTTTTCATCTAAAACATCATCACTATGTTCAATCCAAAACTTAAGAAGGAGAGGTTCTCAAGGGAGACAAAAGAGGAAATCACTATATGGGGATCATTATTTATACAATTCCCCACATATTCCTTCATTAGGATAACAGGCTTTAGTGGCTGTCCCTTCAACCTCCCTCAATACATAAGTGACAAATGGGCATTGTTGGAGTTAGTACAGTAGCTAGTAGAAACCCAGAAGCTCCTCTCAGATAGACACAAGGTAGGGATTCATTTCCCTATTTATATTGGTCATTATACATGCCAAACACTTTTGAAGGCCAGAGGTGTAGAGGTAGAGATGAGCCTAATAACATTGAGGACCCTAGAGTCTAGGCCATATTTTGATCTATATGGAAAAATCACTCATGCATTAGAGTTGGCATCATATGTACATGTGCCTACAATGAAGATTATTGGGAGGATTGTGATGATGAAGAGATGGTTAGAATAAGGGACTAATCAAGAATGTCCTTGTAAATAATAAAGGATTATGATCTAGCACTAGTCATTGATGACTTGGAAGATGATGTTTCTAGAGTGGATCCATTATACCTCACCTAGATCATTATGAAACCCCTACCACTAGTCATGTGGTTAGTTATTGAGTCATTTTATCTATTTAATAGAATAACCCACATCATCAATAGGACTATTAATTGGATAAAGAGTAAAGGAGTGTAGATTACAAGAGAAACCATATGAGTTAAAGAAAAGTTTCTAAAATTAAAAGCATAGGGTATAACACCAATAATAGAGGGCCTTGGTGAATCATCAATGGGACCTGAATAGAAAAAGAAGAGTAAGACAAAGACAAAATCAAGGAAAAGAGAATCAATCAAAAAAGGAAGAGCTGTATGAATCCATTTATATTTTATTAGAAGAGACAATACCAACAACACAAGGATTTACCACTTCAGAGCCTAAAACACTAGCTTTTATTTCTATTTTCCCCCTTATCCTACTCCTATAGTACAAGAAGCTTCAACACTTCCATCGACTGCCTCTTCTCCCCAAGTACCTTAGGTTTCCATTGCACCACAAGTTTCAACTCCTCTCCTTCCACTCATCCCCACTTTATCCTCCACTCTACACACCTAAATAAGCCAAGTGCAAATAACACAAACAAGTTTAGGGAGTACTTAGGGTTCCCCTATAGTGGAAGTCCAAGTTTTTACTTCAATTTACCTTCTTCCCACTTTTCCTTCCCCATTTTATCCACTCTCACTTTATATTATATTTAAAATTCCTTTTGTTTCATCACCATTAATCCCCAACACCACTCAATAGTACATTGCCTCAGAGTCAATCATCTTGAATACCATCCCATAGGCCACTTCAACCTCTAGAGTGAGTGTTGTTTCCTCTTCATCTCAACCCACCATTTTCACTTCACTACCCTTGAGTGGCCCCACATACCTAATTGACACATTCAGTGCCTTGGCTTCCACCCTTCCACCTATTCCTAAATTCATGATCCCTGCTTTTATTGCTCCCACTTCCCCCATTTCCACTACTTCATCCATACCATCAATTGATCTTAGAGAAACTCAAACACTTGGTGTAGTGATGGGTTTGTAAAATATTGGTGAGAATAAACCTTCATAGACACCTCTTGAGATGTCAATAGTGTAATCTTTCTAAGAGGCCTCCTTGGTCATAGTGTCAGTTAGTGTAGCTACATTAGCTACGGATTCTTTGGTGACTATGCCAGATACATAAAAGGATACCCCTAGTTAGTTATCCCAATCAGTGAGCAAAAAGAGGAAAGCCATGATTAATCCTAGCACTTTGGACTTCAGTACGACTAAAGTCAAGAAGAAATCAAAACCTACTCCCAAGACCCTCTCAATAACATTCATTGATGACAAGGGAGAGCGATATGTTGAGATTACAATTCCCCTACTAGAAAAATCAAAGGAATATCTTGTGGTACTGTATTATCAGGTCTCTCATATATACCTTGGGTAGCAGACAAGATAAGTGATCAAGCATAAGGTGCAGTCGGGTATCAAGTCTCTCTTTCTAATTATTGACCATGACAAAGCCACCAAGGATGAACTTAAAAGGAGAGTTGATCAATTGATTAAAGAATTTAACCAATTCATAAATCTTGATGAAACATCACAACAACCACATGCAGTGTAACCAATCAATCTATATCAAGCTATAATTTATTCCTTTCAAGACGTTGCTCACATGGGAAGGGCTACAAAAGAATGGTCTAAGGAACTAGTTACAAGAGGCAACAGGGCCCTTACAACAATGATGGAACATTATGGTATCATCATAGAGAGAAAGGAAATTTTAAAATCACAAATCAATAACTATGAAGGAGAGGTTCAAACTTTGAACATGCATTACCCCAAGTTGACATCCATAAATTTGATTGATATGAATACCCTCATTGTTGAGAATATATTGAAGAACTCTATTGAGCATGATGAATTACATAGGGCTACCCAATTTTGGATAAGGATACTTATCGAATCTACTAAGTGAGCCAAGGAGGCTCATGATAAAGTTATTGATGTGCTATATGAGATTGATGGCATGATGAACTTAATGTCATGCCGACCAATGGATGATGCCCATAATCTCTTACAGGTAGAATAGGTCCAAGAACATTTTAAGGAAATATTTGAGGATTGAAAAAAAGACATAGTCTTTGCCTTAAGTTTAATTCATAGGATTATCAAATAAGAGAAGGCAATTGATCAAATGAAAACCAAATTGTAGGGTATCAGGTCTTTCCAAAGAGAGTTATTTGATGTACAGGAAGACTATGCAACTTCTAACATTTTATTTCTATGGGCTAGATGAAGAGTGAATACAAGAAATATTAAAATCCTTTGATGCATACTCAAATAATCTATGACCAAAAAACAAGAAAGTTGAAGCCATTTTGAAGATTGATTAATTTTTCCTCTCTTTCGAATATTTTCAAATTTTTCTATCATGTTTATTTTCACTTTGAAGACATTATAATTTGTAATTACAAAGTGCAGATATGTATTTTTATAGCTCTTTTGGAGAAAGAGAAGACATATATTTTTCACTTTATATCTTTTAAATATAGAAGTTACATATTTCACTTTCTATTTTAATTAATGTGAAATGAAAAAGGTGCAAAGTCATAAAAACAAATTGTACACTCCCTTTTGGTAAAAGTGATAAAGGCTTGAATGTTGAAAAAGTCTCCCTTTAGTTTTGTATTCTAGGGTTTACATGAAAAGAAGTTTGAAAATTTATTTTCAATATTATCTTTTATTTGGAAAAGATAAAGTCCTTTTGGGTGCCACTTCTTGCATGGAGATTTATTTTCAATCATCATCTAAGGAGCATTGCATGAAGATCCTCAATATGATATTATCACTTCCAGATTCATACCCCATTCATGTATGCATTACAAGCACTCCCACGAGTCCAAAGTGCCAGAAATAGAGGAACTCACCCCACTTTGCATGAGACGTTCCAGTTTGCATGATTTCCTTTGCTGGGTGTTAAAGTTTTTGACAACTACATGTCTTCTAAGACATATTTTGTATAAATGTGGGTAGACCCTATGTCCCAATGGTATCTTTTTGATGTTAGTGATAGTTTTCTGCATTTTGAATGTATTTACTACAAGTTGTAGCCTTTAGAGAGAAATAAAGTTGAAGTGTTTGCTTTCTTATCTTTGGAATCTCTGTGTTATGCAAGTTATCTAATTCTTTGTGAAAGTTTTTTCTTTTATTTCAATATCAATAGAATTCATCTGTGGTATTTTATCCACTTAATAGTGTCGTTTGAAATAAAGGTCTTTTTCCCTTTGTTGAAGAATAGCTGAAATATTACCTTTGATTTCCAAATTTACATAAGTTTGTGCTTAAAATAAACTCAATCTATTTTCTACCCTATTGTGCTTTCCAAGAAAGCATCTAGATCCACTATACAAATTTGGTGCAATCACCATACTTTCAATTTTTTCTACAATTTTAATTTATTTAAAACCTTTTTCTTGTCAAAGCCCTAGTTTAGGATATGAGAACACTAAAGAGAAAAAATCCTAAAAGGCTGATATTTCTATCAATTTGCATTGGATTTTAATGAAAGGAAGCCAACCTTCTTTGGATATTAACCTTAAATTTCCAAGGTCTCATGACTTTGGAGTTTTTTCCATTGTTTCATTAGGCACTTACACAACAAGCTACAAAATTAAGACATGTACAATCCTATGTGATAACAATTTTTGGCATGCTTGGTGGGACCTAAAAATTACATAGAGATCGGTGCTATTCTCATCAATTATTGTATGAGTTTCTTGTAAATATCAAAGTACCTGGTAACTCCACTAGCTTACAGACTCACGAGCTCAAGGTGACTTATGCCAAGTAAACAAACAAGATCATCTACCAAAGGTAAGAAAGCTGATTTTTTAGAATTGTCTTTCCATCAAAAAAGAAAACAAAAGTAGTCACCCCTCAGCCTAAGGTATATCCTATAGTTTTATTCCCATCCCCTTTGGTCACTTTGATAAGCTCTATATCCCCCACAATGGATATAAATTAGAATTTTATAACTTTCAATATAGGTAATCCACTCATTTTGGCCTCGCATGATGATATACCAATCTCAACCTTAAAAAGTCTACCATATTTTACTAGTGAAACTTCTACCATTGCTTTAAAACATATACAAGACATTGCTAACCTCTACTCAATCCATAACAAGGTCAAAGACAATGTAGCAATCAGACTCCTAGTCTCCTCTTTTAAGGGGAAAGATTTATAATGGTACATAGGTCTCCCTCCCACCTCAATTCAAGTTTGGGATGAGTCAGGGCTGCATTGTGCTCCCATTTTGAAGACAAGTGTGATCACCTTTCTTTGGTTGAATAATTGATTGCTATTCAATGAGCTCCTCATGAACAAATGACTAACTTTAATTACCACTTCTAGAAGACCTAAAATAGTATTCCAATCTTGGTTAAACCCAATACAAATAATGCCTTATTATATTACCTAAAATCCTTTAATAGTGATATAGCTATGATGGTATAGTCAATGGGTGTTACCACACTTTTTGTAACTTAAGATATTAAAATAAGGGCCAATAATTATTTAATTTAAGCTAGGAAAATTACACCATGACCCCCAATGCCTCTATTTATAGAATTAACCCTTATTCCCCCACCTACACTTGCTCCCATCCCTACTATGATTAAGGCACCTAATTTAACCCTTGCACCTACGCATGAATTGCATGAGGTCAAATCATTACTTAAGAGTTTTAGAAATGAGGGAATAGGCAATCCTGCCAAGGGGATATGCAACCATATCAAGGTAATAACCAACAACAAGGACATAATGCACAATTGAGACCTCTAAATGCTCATCCATTATCAGCACCTGAATCTTCCAAAGCTATTTTCCCTATTTAAAATAATTTGGCTCAAGAATATGAGTGGTGTTATCCATGCAATCAACCCCATAATCATAGTACTTGCCCCAATGGTGTTATCAGTCAAGCCCTGATGGTATAAGGTACATCAAGTATGCAAGGATAATAAGAAGGATTTACTTCTTGATAAGTAGAAACATAAGAACCTACTCAAAGGAAAGTAACTCTTCTAAATTGGTAAGAGGATGATTTTAGTAAAATAGATCAAGATGAAGCATTTTTTAATCATGGAGGCCCTGTAATAGCTAACACACATTCCAAAAAAAGAGCAATAGAAGCTAATCAACTCCCTATAGTGGACTAGGCTTAAAATTCTAAAGCAACAATAGAACTGACAAAGATTAATAGAGTGCAAAGGCCACCCTTCATACCTACCAATTAATTCAAAGTGAAGGTGTCCACTCTAAATCTTGTAAATGAAGATGTAGTCCCTAAAAAAGTACTAACAAAGGTTGGTAATATCCCTTTTAACATTGTCGATTAAGTGAAAAAAACTAATTTGAATCTTACTATGTGGGAAGCCCTGTATATACCAGCACAAAGAGACTTACTATAGGAGGCCTTAAAGAACTTCTAGATATCAGAGAAGGTTGTATCCAGGGGGCCTACACCTATAATAAATTTATTTCATCCTCAAACTGACAATAAAATAGGTAAAATGGTAAGCCTCCCCCCTTTTACCTTTCACTTATAATAGGGAAGCATATGGTACATAATTGCATAGTAGATTTAAGGGCTAGTAGTTCTATAATGCCTAAACATATAGCTAATGCTTTGGGGATAAAGTACACACCTATTAATAAAGGAGTAGTGAAACTAAATGGGACCATTGTTTAAATAGTAGGAATTATAAAAAGATTAGACCTCACTATTCATGCTTTCCCTAGTCTTTCAATTACTCAGGACATTTTAGTCACAGACCCCCCCATACTTTGCCATTTGTCAATCAAAATATTTCACTACAAAAATGGGAGGATATCTATCTGTAGATTAGTCTCATATGTTACTTAGAATGAGATATGAACTAGAGTAACAATAAAAGCTGACCCAATCATGAAAGACCATATCAAACCATATAATCCTACTCCTCCTGTAGAGATGAATTATACATTGCAAGATCAAGATGAAGAAGAAGTGGATCAAGAGAATGCAACACCTATAGAATAAATCTTAGACACTCACTTGGATGAGTGGGGATCAACCTTGTAATTTGACCCTTATGACTATGTACATGAAATAGGGTTAGGGATGTATTGTGTTCATGAGCAAGATACAATCATCTTAAATTTAGTCAAACTAGTTAAGGATATACAAGGGATGTGGTAGTTATATTTTGATGGTTCGATAAGTAGAAATGGTGTAGGTGAAGGAGTTGTATTGATATCTCTACACAAAGAAAGTTACTTTAATTTGTTTAAATTTCAATTCAAATGCACCAATAATGTAGCTAAATATGAAGTATTGATTTGAGGCCTCTAATTGGCCAAAGATAGAGGAATCAATCTATTACAGGTATTTGGGGATAGTGAACTAATCATTCACTAGCTTAGATTAAAAGTGTGACCAAAAATAATTTGCTAAGGTCTTACAAACATAGTGTTTGGGACCTATTAAAGGATTTCACCACCCTGAATAGTCAAGCAGTACCAAGGGTAAAGAATAAAGATGATGATCACATGGCCTTGGTTGCATCTCAGTATAATCTACCAGTTGAAATAATGAGGAAAAAAATCCAACATGTGAGGCTAATTGTAAGGCCTTCTATCCCTGATAACATAATTAACTGGAAAGTCTTTGATAGCGACAAGAAGATCATAATTTTTTTAAGAGAAGAGGTTGAGTTTTTAGAAAGAAATCAATCAAGGTTGCAAGACCAATATGGTGATCAGATTATACAACTAAAAATGAATAAGTTTACTATGGCTCTAATTACAATAGAAAACATATTTAACTCAGATGACCAACTAAAAAGTGAGAAGAAGAACATCACCGTCAATGAGGAAGATTGTGAACCCATCACTATCTCAGAAGGCAAGTCACTCAAGATAGGATAGGTATGTAATATTTTAGATAAGCATGATTTTGCTAAATTATGTTAAGATTTTGATGATAATTTTTCTTGGATTCATCATGATTTAAGAGGATTCAACCCAAGTTTAGAGTAACATACCATCAAATTGGATCTAAATATAAAACTAGTCAAGTAGAAACAAAGGTCCATCAATCCAAAGAATGAACCCTTGATGAAAAATGAACTCTCTAAGTTGATAAAGGCTAATATAATATTTATTATCAAACACTCATATTGGGTAGTGAATTTGGTCCCTATAAGAAAGAAGAATGGTGAAATCTGTCTGTGCATGGATTTTAGAGACTTGAACAAAACATCATTGAAAAATCACTATCCTCTTCCCCTGTGGAACAAATTTTGCAAATAGTATCAAGATATGAGAGATTTTATCTTTTGGATGGTTATTATAGTTATAACCAAATCTTGGAATAGGAATTAGACCAATTTAAGACTACCTTCACCACCAAATGGGGTACATACATGTACAGGAAGATGTCATTCGATTTGACAAATACAAGGGCAACTTTTTAGAGAGCTATGGATATGGCATTTAAGGGTTTGATAAATGATATAATCTTAGTATATCTAGATGATATCATAGTCTATTCCAAGCATGCTAGTGCACATCTCGATCACCTAAGAAATATTTTTAAAAGATGTAGAGAATTTGATGTTTCTATTAATTTGAAGAAGTGTGTGTTTGCTATACATAAAGGCAAATTATTGTGACATATAGTGTCCAAATAAGGTCTTATAATAGACCCTAAAGGAGTTAAATCCATATTTGCATTGGCATTTCCAAATCATAAAAAAGGGTTGCAAAGCTTTCTCCGGAAGATTAACTTCATGAGAAAATTTGTGCCAAATTTTTCTTCCTTGGCCAAATGCCTTACTGCAATGTTAAAGAAGGGAAATATTTTCAACAAGATGTAGGAGGGGAAAGAAATCTTAGAGCCTATAGAACAAGCTATCTCCCAAGCCCCCACCTTGATTAACTCAAACTATGAGAAGGATTTTATCCTCTATGCATTTGGATGGGAGGGGTGTATCTCAATAATTTTGACTTAGCACAATCAGGAAGGTTTGGATCAGCCAATATTTGAAAGGTTATGAAGAGAATTATAGATTTGTGGAAAAATAAGTGTATGCAATAATCAAAGCACTCAAGAAATTTAGGATTATACTCTCCAACAACAAGGTACATCTAATGGTTAGTCACTAGAGTGTCAAAGAATTTCTATTGAGAAGAGAGATAAATGAAAAATGAGTAGGATAGATCACTAAGGTCATGGAGTATGATGTAGATATCATAATCACAAAGCTGGTAAGAGGGAAAGGACTATGTGAAAAGCTAGCTACTAAAATCAAAACTAATGAACCAGTTTTTGATGTAATGTACGCTCAAAATATACCTCAACTAGATAATATATACTCTTTTAATAGCTAGATTTAAGATATGACCCATTTCCTGTAGACTGGTGAATATCCCTATGAATTCTAGTAGTAAAAAAAAAGGTATTTCAAAATCTAATTAGTTAATGTACTTGTTGATGGAATATTATTTTGGAAGGATATGAATGGAGTCTTGTTAAGGTGTATTAAGCACGTGCAAGTCCCCAAAGTGCTTGAATAATTTCATGATGGATCATCAGGAGGACATTTTTCAGTAAAGACTAAGACATCAAGGTAATGAGAGGAGGATAATATTGGCTTGAGTTATTTAAATATACCCCATCAGTAAGTAAGAAATTTTGAAAAGTGTGCTTACTTCACTGGTAAGCAAAGGCTAGCTACACTTCCTCTCAAACTAATTCAAGTAGATAAACCATTCACCCAATGGGGATTGGACTTCATTAACATGATAAATCCACCATCAAGCACAAGTCACAAGTGGGTTCTCATAAGAAAGCACTATTTTAAATGATGAATTGAAGTAATTGCTTTGAAAGATTCCATAGAAATATCCATTTTAGATTTTATGGACAACATAGTTTTAAGGTTTGGTGTTCCTCACACCATCATATCTGATAACACTAAGGCTTTTTTGGGCACCTAGGTCAGTGAATGGGACATAAAGAATAATGTGTACCTGAGCACATATTCAAATTATTACCCTCAAGGTAATATCCTAACTGAGTCCACCAACAAGAATTTAATTAGAATCATTAAATGAACTATGAAGGATAACCAAACGATGTGGCATACAAAATTGAGATCAACACTATGGGATGATAAAATCACACCAAAGAGATCCATCAATAATTTTCCTATTATGTTTGTGTATGGAAGGAAAGCTTGAGTGTTACTGTCAATCGAGCTACCATCCCTGGAGGTCAATCACTAGTTAGACCTAATTGATAATGGTGAGATGATGGTAAGACTAGCTGAGCTCATGAAACTCAAGGAAATTAGGTGTCAATTAATGAAAGTATTAGAAGCAAATCAGGCACAAGTCAAGAAGAATTTTGATAAAAAGGAAATTTTAAGAAGCTTCAATAAGGGAAACATGATCCTGAAGTGGGATGTAGATAAAATAAAGTCAGATAGGTACACCAAATTTGATGCAATATGGAGGGGTTCATATATCATCACTTAGTGCAAAGGGCCCAATGCATTCCAACTCACCAAGCTTGATGGTGAAAAACTACCAATCTTAGTTAATGGGATATACCTCAAAACTTACTTTTAAGGTAAGGAATTTTTCCAAAAGTCCTAAAAAGTTTTATAAATAATAGGGTTAGAGTGTGTTTTCAATAAGTGCTTCTACATGTGTCTTCATCTTTAGGAGTTGTTCTTTGGTTTATTTTCATATTTTGTTGTCTATTTTGTTTTTGTGTTTTGGTAAACCCAACTTAATTATTTCTTAGGTTATAGTTTTGTCAGATTAAGGTTGACTCTATGCCCAATGTCTTGAAAGGCTATTAGATTCAAATGATTAGCAGGCAATCATCCCATAGAGGTCACCAAAAATTTTGATTTTTTTGTCCCAAACATATCATTACATATAGAACCCTAAGGGAGACCCCCTTTATTTTTTATGGAAAACTCTTAACCATCCAAAATCTATTTTTCCTTTACCTCATGGAATCTGGGACTCTAGATGCAATTTGCACCACTACAAATTATTTTGTGGGTTTTAGGTCCTACAAGGCACCAAGCCCCAAAATTCATGGAATATATAACTAACCATATAATTTGTACATTCTCAAATATGAAAAATGCATGGTAGGATTCAAATCCCACCATACATCCATCTGACAGAATCCAAAACTTGATATGCACATTACACATTTTCACAATGTGTAAAGTGCATGATAGGCTCTAAATCCCATCGACCAAGTAACCCACCCATAAAAAATGGACCGGATCAAAGAAGGTCCAATATCTGCTATTTTAATTTTGACTTTTCTTATGGGAGGTAGGGCCTAGAGTGCACATTGAATGTTTTCACATGTAAAGTGCATGTTGAGATTCACTTCCCACCAAGTCATTAATCCGATCATGGAGGGTGGAACTGATCCAAGCAGGGCCAACCTCTACCAAACCCATCTAAACCTTTCCATAGAAAGTAGAGATTGAAGTACACATTGCATAGTTTCACAAATTTACAAAGTGCACAATGAAACCCACCTTTTTCTTAGCCATTTCTAGTCATGAAGAGTGAACCTGCTTCAAGAAGGTCCAACTTCCACCACCAACCACCATTGTTCACATTTAATGTAGTTTTTTCCTATATAAAACTAGGTCTATTTGCAAAGTATTACCATTTGATTATCTTAATAAGTAAATTTTGGATCTCTAATCTATTGTCCTCACCATTTCAACCTTGAGCCACATCATCTACACTAAGCCACATCACCTATGTCTACCAAACGGTATTCCTCTTGTGTTTTATTCCTTTATATCTCCATCTTTGAAAGTTTTTCTATTTCTTACAGAGTTTCCTTTCTTGTCTTAGGGTTTCTTTCATAGGTATATTTTTATAGCAGTTGGTGGGTCATTTTTGAGTGATTTTTATGTATGGTATGGTGCTTAGTTCTTTAGGGATTATTTAATACATATAGGGTATACTAGGGTTTTGAGGTAAGTATCCAAAAAATCTTCCCAAAGCTTCCTCCATTTTTTATCTAGGGATTTTGCATTCAAAATCAAGTCTTTTTCATTCCTAGAGCATATCCTTCCATTTAAAAACAAAAATATTTCCTCCAATATTCTTTCCTTCCCAGTGTCCCTGTGGACATTAGACGTGTTCTAAGCACTCTTGACCTTCACAGACTCCCAGTGCACCACAGAGAGTGCACGTGCCTCAAGCACTTCCCAATTATATTAGAAATCCAACATATTTTTAGTACCATGGAGAGTGAAATTTCCCCAAGCACATCCCACCTTCACTGAATATTCTTAAGTCATAAGAACCGCAAACATTGGATGTGATCAAAACACCTCCAAGTTCCATCAGAAGGAACAAGTGCTTTATACACCTATAGTTTCCATCAACTTCCATAGTTAGTTACTTAGAGTTATTTTATGTAATCCCCATGCCTCCCAAAGAGATTAAGATCAAATCTAAGGGCCCTTAAGCAACTTATTTTCTAGAATCCAACCTCACAGAAATCAATGATATAGATTTAGGTCATATTGACCTAGGAGACTTTTGGGCTAGAATAGGGCCAAAATTCAAAAATGACTGGATATAGAGTATTTATGACTCTAGACTTCCACAAGTTGCAAATTTCACATAACTATTCAAAGTCCTAAATTAATCCTAAAAATGGCCCAAAACTATGACCTTAATAGGAGACAAGTGTATAATGATAAGGGAGAAAAGATTTTGGATCTTGACTCTGACTACATCAACTCAGTGTTTGCCATTCTTGAGTTCTAAAGTTATCTAGATATAACTCTCCAAATGTCTACACAATTTAATGAGGATAATAAATATGGATGCCAAAAGATGATCAACAAATAATTGTTCAAGACCCCTAAGCACTCCACCAGATTGCCCAAGACAATGTATAGGTCTGATTTTATAAAGGAGGTGGGAGATGTTATAACATTACTGCATAGAGTCACTGGCAGTCCTAATGCTTAGTGCTACAAATAGTGGATGTACCAATATATCTAGACCATCCAAGAGAATAATCAATATATACATTAGGCATAATTAATCAGTGATTCTCTCCATCAATAGTTATTGGAGGTTGAAACCTCAAACAAATTTTACATGACCTCATATGTTGTTTATATTTTGGCTAAGGGGAGATTATTCCTAGGTCTTAATGCCATTCTCGATGAAATAACAAGAGTGTAAAACTACTACCCTGACCTCACCTTTTAGGCTAGTAAGCAATAAATTAGAATAGTCAATGATGATTTCATCTACAACATCATCACTATGTTCAATCTAGAACTTACGAGGGAGAGGTTTTCAAGGGAGGCAAAAGAGGAAATAATTAGATGGGGATCATTATTTATACAATTCCCCACATATTCCTACACTAAATTAGTAGGCTTTAGTGGTTGTCCCTTCACCCTCCCCAGTATGTAAGTGATAAATGGGCATTTTTGGAGTTGGTGCAATAGCCAGTAGAAACCCATAAGCTCCTCTTAGATAGACACAAGGTAGGGATTCATTTCCCTATTTCTTTTGGTCATTATACATGCCAAACTCTTTTGAAGGCTAGAGGTATAGATGTAGAGATGAGCCAAGTAACATTGAGGACCCTAGAGTCCAGGCCATATTTTGACCCATACATAAAAATCACTCATGCATTAGAGTTGGCATCATATGAACATGTGCCATACTATGAAGATTATTGAGAGGATTGTGATGATGAAGAGATGTTTAAAATGAGGGACTACTCAAGAATGTCCCTATAACAAATAAGGATTATGATCTGGCACCCATCCTTGATGATTAGGAAGATGATGTTTTAAGAGTGGATCCATTATACCTCACCTAGATCATTATGAAACCCCTATCATCGATTAGGTGGTCAGTTCCTAAGTCATTTGATCTATTTGATAGAAAAACCCATGTCATCAACAAGACTATTAATTGGCTAAAGAGTAAAGGAGTGTAGATTACAAGAGAAACCATAAGAGTTAAAGAAAAGCTCCTAAAATTAAAAGTAGAGGGTATAACACCAACAATGGAGGGACCTAGTGAATCATCAATTGGACCTAAACATAAAAATAAGAGAAAGATAAAGATAAATGGCAAAGGAGAATCAATCAAAGAAGGAGAAGTTGCATATGAATCCATTGATCTTTTAATAGAAGAGATAGCTCTAACAACACAAGGATTTACTGCTTCAGATCCTATGACACTGACTCTTATTTCCATTATCCCCCCTCTCCTACTCTTATAGTATATGATGCTTCAATACTTCCACCAAATATCTCTTCTCCCCAAGCACCTCAAGTTTCCATTACATGACAAGTTTCATCTCCTCTCCCTTCACTCATCCCCACTTTATTCACCACTCCACCTACCTTAATAATCTAAGTGCAAATAACACAAACAAGTATAGGGAGCACTTAGGGTCCCCCTACAGTGGAAGTCCAAGTTTCTACTTCACTTTCCCTTCCTCTCACTTCCCCTTCCCCATTCGATCCACTCCCACTTTCTATTCCATTTACAATTCCTTCCATTTCATCACCATTGATCCCCAACACCACTCAATAGTACATTACCTCAGAGTCAATCATCTTGAATACCATCTCACAAGCCACGTTAACCTCTAGAGTGAGTTTTATTTCCTTTTCATCTCAACCTACAATTTTCACTTCACCAACCCTAAGTATCCCCACACACCTAATTGACACATTCAATGCATTGGCTTCCACCCTTCTACTGGTTCCTAAATTCATGATCCCCACTTCCATTGCTTCCACTTCCCCCATTTCCACTACTTCATCCATACCATCAATTGAGCTTGAAAAAAATCAAACACTTGGTAGCAATGGGTTTTTAAAATATTGGTGAGAAGAAACCTTCATAAACACCTCTTGAACTGTTAATAGTATCATCTTCCCAAGAGGCCTCCTTGGTCATAGTGTTAATTAGTGTAGCTACATTAGTTGTAGACTCTTTGGTGACTATGCCAGATACATAGAAGGCTACCTCTAGTTGGTTAGCCCAATCAATGAGAAAAAAGAGGAAAACCATGATTGATTCTAGCACTTTGGACTTTAGTATAACCAAAGTCAAGAAGAAATCAAAACCTACTCCCAGGACCATCTGAAAGACACTCATTGATGACAAAGGAGAGAGATATGTTGAGATTGTAGTTCCCTACTAGAAAAATCAAAGGAAGATCTCATGACAGTGGATTATCAGGTCTCTCATATACACCTTGGTTGGCAAACAAGAGAAGGGGTCAAGCATGAGGTGAAACTAAGTATCAACTCTCTCTTTTAGAGAATTGACCATGACAAAGCCACCAAGGATGAACTTAAAAGGAAAGTTGGTCAATTAACCAAATCACTTAACCAATTCATAAATCCTAGTGAAATATCAAAACAACTATAGGTAGTGTATCCAATTAGTCTTAATCAATCTACAATTGATTCGGTATGAAATATTGCTCACATGGGAAGGGCTACAAAAGCATGGTCTAAAGAATTGGTTATAAGGGGCAACAGGGTCCTCACAATAATGATGGAACATTATGGTATCATCATATAGAGAAATTAAATTTTAAAATCATAGATCAATAGCTATGAAGGAGAGGTTCAAACTTTGAACATGTATTACCCCAAGTTCACAACCATAAAGTTAATTGATATGAATACCCTCATTGTTGAGAATATATAGAAGAACTCTAGTAAGAATGAGGAATTACACATGGTTTCCCAATTTCAAATAAGGATACTGACTAAATTTAATGAGCAAGCCAAGGAGGCTATGATAAAGCTATTGATGTGCTATATGAGATTGATGGCATGATGAAATTAATGTCATGCTGACTAATGGATGATGTTGGCAATCTCTTATAGGTAAAAAAAGTCTGGGAACATTTTAAGGAAATAGTTGAGGAGTAAAAAAAAGACACAGTCTTTGCCTTAAGTTTAATTCACAGGTTTATCAAATATGAGAAGATAAATGATCAAATGAGAACCAAAATGTAGGGTATCAGGACTTTTCAAAGAGAGTTATTTTATGTATAGGCAAACTATGTAGCTTCTAACATTTATTCTTATGGGCCAGATGAAGAGTGAATACAGGAAATATTCAAGGCCTTTGATGTATACTCAGAGAAGCTATGAGCAAAAAATGATAAAAAACTAAAGCTATTCTAAAGACTGATTAATTTTCCCTCTCTTTCAAATATTTGAAAATTTTGCTATCATGTGTATTTTCATTTTGAAGACATTATAATTTGTAATTAAAAAGTGCAACTGTGTATTTTTTATAGCTCTTTTGGATAAAGAGAAGACATATATTTTTCACTTTATATCTTTTAAATTTGGAAGTTATAAATTGCACTTTCTATTTTAATTAATGTGAAATGAAAAAGGTACAAAGTCATAAAAATAAATTGCATGCTCCCTTTTTTGGTAAAAGTGATAAAGGCTTGGATGTTGAAAAAGTCTCACTTTAGTTTTTCATGCTATGGTTTGCATGAAAAGAAGTTTGAAAATTTATTCTCAATATTATATTTGATTTGGAAAAGACAAAGTCCTTTTGGGCACCGCTTCTTGCATGGAGATTTATTTTCAATCGTCATCCAATGAGCCTTGTATAAAGATCTACAGCTATGCCAATATCACTTCCAACCACTCATGTACATAGTACAAGCACTCCCATGATTCCAAAGCACCAGAAATAGAGGAACTCACCTCCCTTTGCATGAGGCATTCTAGTTTACATGATTTCCTTTGCTGGGTGTTAATTTTTTTGATAACTACATGTCTTATAACATATATTTTGTATAAATATGGGTAGACCCCTTGGCCTAATGGTATCTTTTGGCTGTTAGTGATATTTTTATGCATTTTGAATGTATTTTCTACAAGTTTTAGCCTTTAGAGAGAAATAAAGTTGAAGTTTTACCTTTCTTATCTTTGGAATCTCTATGTTATGCAAGTTATTTGATTCTTTGTGGAAGTTTTGTCTTTTATTTGAGTCTCAAGAGAATTCATCTGTGGTATTTTACCCTCTTAATAGTATTGTTTGAAATAAAGGTATTTTTACCTTTGCTGAAGAATACCTAAAATATTACCTCTGATTTCCAAATTTGCATAAGTCTGTGCTTAAAATAAACTCAATCTATTTTCTACCCTATTGTGCTTTCCAAGAAAGCATCTAGATCCACTATACATATTTGGTGCAATCACCATACTTTCAAATTTTTCTTTAATTTCAATTTCTTTAAAACCCTTTTTTTGTCAAAGCCCTAGTTTAGGATACGAGAACACTAAAGAGCAAAATTCCTAAAAGGCTGATATTTTTATCAGTTTGCATCAGATTTTAGTGAAAGGAAGCTGGCCTTCTCTAGAGATTAACCTCAAATTTCCAAGGTCCCATAGCTTTGTAGGTTTTTCCATTATTTCATTAGGCACTTGCACAACAAGCTATAGAATTAAGACATGTGCAATCCTATGTGATAACACCTCCCAACTTGGTGCTAAAAAATTATGTAACTATCTAAGCTGCATGATATTCATTATTACTTATCAAGAAGGTTATTTTTTCCTATTTATATTTTAATAATTTGGCCACTCTTCCATATCTTGGTGGTTATCTAATCCAACTTTTATGTATTCATTGAAGCACAACAGTCCTATATATTTTCTTATGCACTTTGGAAACAATTTTGATGTCCTAAAAAATAAATCTATCCTCATGGATGTGCAATAAAAGTAACTAAATTAATTGCTTAAGTTTTCTAAAGTAGTATAACTTGAATAATTTAAATACCACCATTTTATCGACAACTAATTTGATGCACATATCAAATATCATCATCCCATATAAATCTACCATACCGTTATTCACTATGTAATCATTCTTCAGATTTGTTTCATTTTTCCTTTCTTGATTATTGTAGTCATCTATCTTTCATTGCATAGCTTTTGACTCCCATACCTCTTTGCATAAGGTGGATTTTGTAATCTCCATCTCTAAAAATTTTATTGGCAATTCTTGAACTTTCCCTTAAAATTATTCTTTAATGATGACCAAGTTTATTTCTAGTGAGTCTCCAAAATGTGGACGTTTACAGTTACTCAATGCTTTTGGCCTTATATACCCCCTAACCTTTCTCTTAATTGACATTGTTGTTCAAAATATGATATGACATACACTTGGCCTATTTATCCTACCAATCCCCCTAATTTTATCACATTTTTATAATCCTTTCACCATAACCCTAGATATCAACTCAGATCTAAGCTTCCCTATGGTGTAGTTACAACTACCCTACCCTACAACACTCTTTTCTTTAGTTTTACCTCTTGATTTATCCTTTTTATTGAATTATTCATTATGTGATATCCATTATATTCTAATTATGGTGTTAATAACCTTATTTTATCCAAACCTAGCATGAATTCAGTTACCCTAGAAATTTATACTGGATTTGCTTTTATTCGACTCCAAATCTCTTGATAGCGATAACTTATAAAATTGATTTATGATGGGTAATTTATAACACTCATTGATGTTTGAATTCCCCTAATGACATAAGTCATACCATTAAATAGTCATGAATGACTATTACATACTCTTGAATTTACTACTGATGTTGTCAACCCTTATCATCTCGAATGTGATTCCCTTTATGCATGACCTATGCCTTTTTCATGTTCCATGCATTTTGGGGCACAATGTGTATCTCTTCTCCTTCCCACTTCCATGCTTCACATATATCACATATCTGGATACTTAGTTGAATTTTCATGCATGTTTATTAGTTTTTATTTCTTACCTTACTCATTTGAGCCTTCTTTCAAATTGTATAACTTACCCTACACTTAATATGCACTTGGTCCTCCAGTGTATCATCCTCAACCAAAATGGGTCTATATCATGTTGTAGAGATCTCTTCTATTTTTTTTGTAAGAGTGCATCTAATGCCTTTTACAATGGGAAAATTCATGGAGAATGATTTATTGGAAAAAATTATACCTAAAGGGAAATGGTGATCTTATGGTGGGACTAAATGTTACTTGTGTACATAATTATAACGTAAAAAAACTTGAACGTATAGAAAACCTTAATGTACAAATCTAAATGATAAATTGAAATGGTACAAGATTTATAGAGGAAATGGTTTGAAATCACTCTCACTAAATCATTTAGATGTTTTGTATAGGGATCTCAATGAAAACCCTCACCCAACTCATCTAATTGGCCTTACAAAGTTATCTACTTTATTACAACTCTAATAGCGTAAAAAAAAACATTGTGCATTTATTTTCAAAAAGTATAAACTAATATAAAGAAATCTAAAAAAATTAACTATGATATTATGGCATACACCTTATTTCTAAATGACTCAGTTACAAGTTACTTTTTGTAAGACTTGAGCATACTTCCATTGAAATTCCTAAGAATCATTCACCATCCAGTACGTGCAACTTGAATGTGCTAGTTTCCAAAATATCCTGAATCATGTAAGGTCCCAACCAACAAATTTGGAGCTTTCCTAAATGATTATCATATTTAGAATCATATAATAGAACATGTGCACCCCTATGTAATATTTTCCTTTTAATGTGCTTGTCATGTTAGACCTTCTATCTAACCTTTCTACTCCTTGGTTTCATCTTTCTATAACTTGCTTCTAATCAAGATTCATGAGTTATTTGAGGCACACATCGAGAGACTCATTGTCATCCAACTAACCAACACACACAATATGGAGAGAGGGTACCAAAAATTCCATGGGTAAGATTCCTTTAATCTCAAAGACCAGTTGGAAAGGTGTATATTGTTTAGGTGCATGTAAGTGGTGCAATATGTTGATAATAATTCAGAGACTAGATCATCTTAGTATTTGAACCCCACATCACAAATATTCATCAATGTTTTACCAAGAACATTATTAAAATCTTCAATAATTTTTTTGCCTAGGGATTATAGGGGTATTTTTATGGTACATGACCATGAACTCCACCAATTACATGTGTCTATTTCATTCAGAAAGTATGTACCCTTATCACTAGTTAATCTCTAGGGACATCCATATTGAATAATAATATTTTACCATAAGAAGTGCACAATTATTACCACTATAATTTCTAGTTGGAATCACTTTTATCCATCTTGTTAGGTAGTATTTTGTGGTGATAATATAATGTGCACCACTTTTATGCATGGCTAGGGAGATGGGTCCTAAAAAAACAATTACCAAATTCTTGAATGGATCCTAAGAAAATATAGAAATCATTGGAATATCATCGTGGTAGTTGGGATTAACAACTCATTAATACATGTGTGTCCTTGAATAATGTTGGCCACCATAAGCCAAGAAACAATTTTTTTTATTGTGGTGGCCTCATTGACATAATGGCCACCTGCAGTCCCTTCATTCCCCTTGCAAAGAACCTCAACGCATTCACACCCCAGAATGTAGTGTTGTAAAACCTCATCCCATAAAAATTGGTCAAGTTATCCACCAATCAATTTATATGGTACTACATAAACCATAATTTTTTCTTGTCCTTTACTTTCTAATCACTTGGAAATGCCTAAAGTGAGGAATGCAATTATCTTAGTGAGGTCCTCAGGAATGCATTGTATCATGCACACTTGAGCATCTGACATGACATATTCTATGTTATGTGCATCTTCTCCTATGGTAATTAAGGATAATTTATCTAGGTCATAATTTTGTTTATTCAATTTAACAACTATTGAGAACTGGGATTCTTGGAACAAAATGATCCACTAGTAAATTCTTTTGTGTAAGATTGGCTTGTTCAAGAGATATTTTAGTGTTTTTTAGTTCATGAAAAATACAAACAATGTAGCTAAAAGGTACTAACATAACTTTTGAAGCACATAAACCATTGCAAGTGCTTTTTACATAGTTGTTATGTATTTATGATTGGATGAAATGAGCTTCTAACTAGAGAATTATATAGGATGATCAACTTTATCATCCCCCAACTAGCCAAAATGGCACCAATAGTTATTCTTGATGCCTCAACATGGACATGGAATGGGGTATTAATGTTTAGAAATTATAATATTGGCATACTCACTAGCTTCTCTTTGAGAGTTTCCAATGCCTCCTAATTTTTCATAGTCCATAAATATGGGTCATCTTTGAAAAACAACTCTTCCAATGACACTTCAATTTTCGCATAGTTCTTAATGAACTTGTGATAATAACCTACGTGACCAATAAATACACACACATATTATTGTGTGGTTGAAATTTATAATTATTAAATATTGGTAGTCTTGGTAGGATTGACAAGTAGGTCCCCTTTATAGATGACATGACCAAGATGAGTTTTGAACGGATTCATAAAAATGCTATTCTTTACATTCAAGGAAATTTTAACTATCTTAAGCACTCAAACATTAGGTGAAAATTGGTGTAGTGATACTTGAATAATCTATATACCATCCAATAATTAATATATATCTAGAGGAAATTATGAATAAAGTCCTTGAAATCCATCAAAATGACTCTTGAGAACACCTAAGTCATCTTATTTAGCCCAAAAGGCATGACATTATAAGTAAATGAGCCCCATTTAGTTTTGATGGTTATTTTTGATTTGTCCTTATCTTAAATTTTGATTTGGTGTTACCAAAGAATCCATCACTAAAAGTATATATTTCATAACTTGCCACTCATTCTAAATTTTCCTTGATGAATGGAGAAGGAAATAGGTTGGTAATACATGGTGCGTTAAGAAGCAAAAAATTAACGCATATTTGAATGTAACCATATTTTTTTATGTTGATGACCATGGGGATCACCCATTAAGAATCTTAAATTAGATAAATGAATCTAGTGACCAACATATTATCGACTTTTGCCTTCAACTTCACACATAGATTTAGTTTCATCTTGTATGATCACTTCTTCACTAGCTTGGCACCATCCATGAGCTTGATCTTCATTTTCTCAAAATAGAGGTGAATTCCTTTGATTTATTTTTAGATGTATGGGAAAATGTATTGATATTCACATAGGATATTAATGATTTTATCCAATTATTTTTCCTTTTAATAATCACCAACTATGACAATCTTAGGTTCCTCATATGAATTGATGTTAGTTTTTATAGACTTGAATAGCTCATGGTAGTGATTATGCATATCTCCTTAAGTATCCCCCACCTTAAAAACCCCATAGGATGTTTTAAAATTCAAAGTGTCTATGATATATAGAGGTACCATGTCATCCACCTTGTGTACTACCTTCTCTTTGTCACACCTGTAACACTAATTTTAATTCAACCATACTTATTCATCTTCCTCATTAGAATCATTATTGATGATGCATTCCTAAAAAATAATTAGAAACATTCAACCCTTATCACTATGTATATTTTGTACGTGATCTTCCATTAATATATCATATTTAATAATCACATGATGCATCCTTTTTAATAATGGTTGAAGTCAAAAAAATTCATATTAATGAATCAACCCATTCACCTATTGTGAAGGTCAAGATGGAATCATACCAGTTTAGTCATAGGCATGTATGGGCTAAATATTAATCCTAAAAAAAGGTTTTTTTAAAAAGTTATATGAATATATAAGTTCAATAAAAAATCAAATCAAACTTAATCATTCAGATAATCAATTAACTACTTCAATGTATTATCAATTTTGAATCATATTTTTAAATGTTATCTATCCTATCTTACAGAGTAAAGACAATAGATAAAGGTAATCTCTTGAAGGAAATAATGTTTTGATCTATATAAACATCTATGAATCAATTTTGTTCAATGCTACAACAAATAAAAACAAAAAAATGAAATAAACCAAAAGACAAGAAAAAGAAATGAACACAAAAACCAAAGAAATAAAAACTAACTAAGATCAACATTAATTAGAAGAGAGCTACATCAAAATAAAAAGGTTAAAGAAAGTTAAATAAGAAGGGAAAAAGATTAGAAGTCAGATATTAATGTATTAGAGTTAAAAAGAAAGAAGTGAAATAAACTAAGTTAATAACTAATGCTAAGCAAAAGTAAATTATACTAATGACTAATCTAAGAACTGCAATAAAATACAAAAATAAGTATAAAAAGAAAAATGTAATTAAGAAACTAAACTAAGCAAATAAAAGAAGTAAGGAAAGAAAAAGAAAAGAGAGACGACTCAAAGTATAGATGAAAATAAATATTTATTGTGAAATTATGTGTTTCATTACTATTTAAAAATTACTTTTAGAAGAGTAATCAATATACAATGATAACCCAATAATTTGTTTTAAGATATACAAAGTATTTATCATTATTCAATAAAAGTAAAATATATTTTGCACATATGATTGTATGATTATGCAATCATCAAATGAGTTAGTACTTGATCAATTTTAGGCAATTGGTTTATAAATTAAATAATAAACATGGATATGCATGTGTATATCAAGCAATTTACTTCATCACTAAAGAATATGTTTATTATTCTTACAAGTGATATCAAATCTTAGAGATATGTCACAGAAAGAAAACATAGTATGAAACTTGTAATAAAATAGATCTTGTACCTATATGTGTTTCTCCCTTTATATTATCTTCCAATTCTCCTTTTAAATCTTTCTTCTTTGGAGGTAGTTGCAGTTTAAGTTACAACTAGCTTCTAGTGAAATAATTATTAAGGTTAATTAACTTTAATAAAGTCAACCATTTTATAACTTTGTAATAAGTTTACAACTTGAACTTATTTATAAATAAGTTCATAAGAACTATACGAGACTCAAGAATAAATAATATTTAAAATAAAGACCAACAAATATTTATTAACAGGTGTGGGCCCTTGATTTAAAAACAATTTAACATATCATTTAAAAAGTTATCATGTAAATTAAGTTATCATTATGATAAAAACTACATGATTTAATCTATTATTTTAAATTTAATAATTTTCCATTTTAATTTCAAAATAAAACATACATAACATATCAAATCGATCAAAATTAACCAAATTAGATTGTCAAATTGAGTAATCAAAATAGAATATATTGTATGCCTACACTGAAATTATTGGTGCATTTGTTTGATTTATTGCATTTACTTATATTTATTATTTAGATTGGTGTACTAATTAATTATTGTAATTAGTTTAATATATTTATTAATAATTTGCACTAGATAAGATAAGCTTGCTTAGCTAGTAGTCAATTTAGACACCTATCTTGTTATAGTGAAGTTCCACTCCACTATTCAGGTTAATATAGGATAAGATTGCTTAACTAGTAGTCAACTTGTGTTGATCATTTACACAAGTAATACACCTATTTTGTTAGTGTGGAGTTGCACTCCACTATTCATGTAGTGAGATATCAGTGGAACTACACATGTTGTGTGAGCTCCCTGATCTTTATCATGCACACCCTATTCTATATAAGAATGGCTATTTGTGTATTCTACATCAAATTAATATTGAATTATTAGAGTAATTCATCATATTTGGGTTATTTATTCATTTTTGTTATTATCTCAGATATATAGTTATTGTTTATTAATATTATTATTTTATCTCTTGTTTATGCTTTCTATTAGATTCATTAGATCTTGTAGCTAATTCTAACATGGTACCAGAGCTATCATGAATCTATTGATTGCTAAATATTTAAAATAAAAATATCTAGATATAGGATCAATTTTTTGATTTTGTATACAAGCACAAATTAGAGCTTTGTGGAGAATTTCTAAGCTCATCATTGAGTTCAGAGTGCCCAAGATAGTCAAAATCATCTACAATTTTGTCCAAATTAGGCATAGGAGGCAAAATTGGTAAGGGTTTGATCCAGAAGCACCACACCCAAATCTAGTGGTTACCTAAAAATAGAAACATTTATAAGTAAATTAGACCTCATGATTGTGTTTGGAAGGCATCAAAACCTACAGATCCATATAAAATTTGTCTAATTTGGACACAGTCATCCAGAAGGCAACTTTTTTTATCCTAGGTATAGCCATACGGATAGTATGGACTGTGTAGACCAAAAAAAAAAAAAAAATTGGTAGGCCTCATAGATCAATAGGCAGATTTGAAAGGGCAACTTTGGGAGCCCACCATTTAAACATCAGGAGGTATTTTTGAGTGAATTTATTTTTGAAATAGCTGAAAATTTTGTGGTCTTTGCTACTATACTTTCATTTTTTTTCTAGATTTGCCCATATTTTTTTAGAATTCAGGTTTTTCTACAATAGCTCTTGCTCATCCTCATTTCTACAACTTCAAATGCTCATTAATTTCACATACGACCTCATAGTGAAGTCCCATTTTTTTTTAAAGTTAATATTTTTTTGAGCACAATGTATTGGTGTAGAAGTTTTTGTGATAAAGTGCATATTTTTTTAACTTTTAGACTAGAGGGACTAATTAAGTTTTTTGTAAACTAGAACATTTATAATCCATCCTTGTAAATTCACTCAATTCTAAAATGTCAAAAAATACTTGTTAATTCTAAAATGTCAAAAAATACTTGTTGGGTGGGATAAAACTAAGTAATTCAGGGGGTTTTGTGGTGTTTTTTCTATTTTGATTTTTGCTTTGTGATGATTTATTTTTAATTGCATCATGGGGAATCTTAAATTTTCACTATTAATAATATACACCTATAATACATGAAAATAGAATACTTGAAATACATTAGTTATACTATGATATACATCTTACATAAAAAATCTTCTTACTCCACCTACTGATACAAAATAGTTACAACATTTTCTCTTTGAAACTAATAATGTTATTGGATGCATTCAGTCTTACATGTCTTTAGATTTGAATTTCTATCTTGACAAATGTACAACTCTAAAAGAGGCTTGAGATAAATTAGCATCATTGTTTGATAAAATAGATGAGGTTCATGGTTACCAAATTGACAACGTACTCATTAGTTTGGATCCTAAAAATTATGCTACAATACAAGTCTAATCACTAAGGTCATAGATCTTAGAGCACAAATTTTTGAATGTAAAATTGATAATGAATATATTCAATTGATTTTCAGTGCCCTAAATAAATTAGGTCCTGAATATTCATCCTTTGTCTCTAGCTTTCATACTTATAGACTCACATTAGGCACAACATATCAAATGCCCAACTTTGAGGTATTCTCTCAGATTCTAATGGCTGAAGAAGAAAAGTTATTAGTTATGGGTCTAATCAAGTCATCCAAATATCAAGCTCTAATGTCAAGTCAACTTCATCATAAACAAGTTTCAACGTCAACATCAAATACAGGTTCAAGTAAAAAGAAGCAAAATAATCAGAATAAGTCATAAAAAGATAAGAATAAAGGGCAACAATCTTCCTCTTGAGGAGATTATAAATCCACTAATAAGAAAGGGGATTCACAAAAAAGGACTAGCACTCATTGCCTTTATTGTACAAAAAGGTTTCATAGTGAACAAGATTATTGGAAGAAAGAGAATGATGAACTTAAGGGTCTTCCCAAAAATAATAACATCAATCAATCAAAGGATTCTTCCACTCCTTTGAATTCAAGGAAAGGGAAAGCTACGTCACTAGTTGCACTGGTAAATTCTCCCAAGTCATGGGTAATTGACTCAGGTGCTTTGCACCATATGGGTTCTGATCAAGAACAATTTTATAGATTAGAACCAAGTTCCTTGCCTCATATTCTCATAGGTGGTGATTCTCAGGTAGATGTTATAGGAAAAATTATAGTTGATGTTAATAGTGGTGTATTTGAGGATGTCCTCTGTGTGCTAAAGTTATCAACTAACCAACTCTCTAAATCACTCACTTTGATATTGGTAGGAAAGTTGAGTTCACACCCGATTTTGTATCAATCAAAAAATTAGAGGATAATGCCTTAGTTGTAGTGGGAAAAATTGATAATAATACTTAGCTTTATTCATTATCCTACTTTGTGACTCAGTCTTCCTCTAAAACTTTTCTCTCACACACTGATTCAATGAGCAAGTTATGGCATGAGTGGTTTGGTCATCTGAACTACCACTATTTGCAACAGTTTAGTCAGTAGGAAATGGTTATAGGACTTCCATAGATTCAGTTTTTAGGGGGTATATGTCATGGTTATTCCTTAGAAAAACATCTAAAGGATAAGTTTGATAAAGGGAAGGCTTATAGGGCTACACAAGTCCTTGAATTTATTCATAGTGATTTAGTAGGTCGATTACCTACTTTGTCTTTTAATAAAACCCACTATATTTTCATATATATTGATGACTATTCTAGATATACTTGGGTTTATTTTATGAAACTCAAGACTGAAGTATTTGATATATTTTTAGAGTTTAAAGCTCTAACAGTGAAACAATATGAAAATTAAGTCAAGATTCTCCACACAAATAATGGGAGGGAATATGTGAACAACAAGTTTGAATAATTCTATGCTCTTAAAGGAATTAATCTTCAACATTCAATTGCATACACACCTCAGTAGAATAGTGTAGCAGAGAGGAAGAATAGACTCTTAAAAGAGATGGAAAGTTGTATGATTCATGTAAAATCATTAGTACCTGAGTACTAGGCAGAAGCGATTAATTGTGCTACATATATACATAATAGAGTTCCTCACAAAGCTTTAAAGGGGATAACACCTCTTGAAGCTTGGTTCAATAGGAAGCCAGACGCGTATCATTTCAGAGTCTTCATTAGTCCATCATGGGCTCACATACCTTTAGACAAGTGCTATTCTTTAGAACAATAGAGCCAAACTTACATATTTATGAGATATATTGATGGTGTTAAGAGATATCAGCTCATTGATCCAGATTCACATGAGCTTATTATAGCGAGAAGTGTTTACTTTAAAGAAGTTCCTTCTGACTTGTCTTCTAACATCTCTTATTCTTCTTCCTTAGAAGAATTAGATAGCAATAATGATGATACTCTTGCTTCTTCTACTCATAGAGATGATGAGGTAATACCTCTTCAGCAAGGTTAGTAGGTCATGTTCCTCCTCCTCCTCCTCCTCCTCAAGATCCTCACCCACTGATGCTTTTGTGGGCAAGACAAACTTTGGTGGATGCAAACCCTCTTTTTAGGGATATATTAGATAGAAGAACATGGTCACAACATGATCTTCCAAATTCTTACATTGCCATAACTTCTGATCCACAATATTTTTAGGAAGCCATAGGGATAGTTGAGTGGGATTCAGTGATGGAAGAAGAGTATGACTCATTGATTAGGAACAACACTTGGGATCTTGTTCCTCTTCCTGAGGGAAGAAAATTAGTATGATGTAGGTGGATATATTGGACTAAATTTGTAGTGGATGGAAATATTGATAAGTATAAAGCACACTTAGTGGCCAAAGGTTTTTCCCAAGTGGAAGGCATTGACTATATATAAACCTTTACATCTATTGCTAAGATGAATTCCATTCACTTGATACTAGCTATTGGTGTAGCTCATGGTTGGGTTGTACATTAGCTGGATGTGAAGAGCACATTTATTCATAGGGATATTCATGAGGAGATATAAATGGAGCAGCCACATGGGTTCATTTAGGATTCTTCATTGGTGTGTCACTTGCAGAAGTCTCTCTATAGTCTAAAAGAATCACCCAAGGCTTGGTATTCCAAGATGGACATATTTCTTCTCTCAATTGGGTTCTTGAGATATCACTCAGATATGAATGTCTACATTCTATGATAGAAACATTCACTATTGTACTTGGTGCTCTATGTTGATGATCTCATTATTATAGGGAACACAACATCCATCATCAATAGTGTTAAGACTGTACTTCATGATAGGTTTTCTATGACAGACATGGGATTATTGCATTATTTTCTCAAGATTCAGATAGCATAATCTTCTTTTAGGATTACACTCTCACAACACAAATATGCCATGGACTTGTTAGCTCAGTTTCGCATGGCTAATTGTAAGCTTGGACCGACTCTCTTCTTATCTAGAGTTACACTTGAGGTTCATTTTTCCACTCCGTTGGTTGATGCCACATGTATCATCAGATTGTAGGTAGCCTCATCTATTTGAATCATACACAGCTCAACATTTTATATGTGATTGGCATGGTTTCATGCTTTATACAAACACCACATGAGCTTCATTGGAGAGCCACTAAGTGTATTTTGAACTACATTTAGGGCACTATCAGATATGGGATTCACTATACAATAGGTATGATTTCAAACTTGGTGGGATACACATATTCTAATTAGGATGATGATTATGATGATCATAAGTCTACTTTTGGTTATAGTTTTCACTTCAAATTTGGGCCCATTTGTTGGCAGAGCAAGAAGTAAAATGTTATTGCTTTTTCATCTACAGAGGTTGAGTATCATGGTGTTATTAATTCCACTACTGAGGTTATTTGGATTTAAAATATTATAACTGACCTTGGTGTTCTATTTTAGAAGCCATCAGTCATCTACTATGACAACTAGAGCACTATCCAGATCTCAAAGAATCTAGTTCATCATCAAATAACCAAACACATAGAGATCCATATGCACTTTATCAAGGAGTTGATTTAGGTGGAGATCATTTATCTACAATATTGTCCTATGGAGGAGTAGATTATAGATATTTTCACTAAGAACAAGCATCTTCACTTGTGATCTCTTTTGGGAGTGCGGGACATCAATTCTTCAGGGGACATAAGTTCTTCAGGGGGGGTCTCCTAGACCTTCATTTTGAAGAAGAGTTTTTTTCTTTGATTTTTTTCCTTTCCTCATCTATTTGTACATAGTACCTAATATGGCTACACATTATCGGGACTCTTATCTGCATAGCCCTACCTAAGATTCACTTATGGGGGGTGTTGGTGCATTTATTTGCTTTATTGCATTTACTTATATTTATTATTTAGATTGGTTCACTAATTACTTATTGTAATTATTTTATATTTTTATTAATAATTTGCATAAGATAGGATAAGCTTGCTTAGCTAGTAGTCAACTTAGACACCTATCTTGTTACAGTGGAGTTTCACTCCACTATTCAGGGTAAGATAGGATAAGATTGCTTAACTAGTAGTCAACTTGTGTTGATCATTTACACAAGTTGGACATCTTTTTTTTAGTATGGAGTTGCACTCCACTATTCATGTAGTCAGATATCAGTTGAACTACACGTGTTGTGTGAGTTCCCTAATCTTTGTCATGCATGCCTTACTCTATATAAGCAATGGCTATTTGTGTATTCTACATCAGATTAATATTAAATTATTAGAGTAATTCATCATATTTGAGTTATTTATTCATTTCTATTATTATCTCAGATATACAATTATTGTTTATTACTATTACTATTTTATCTCTTGTTTATGTTTTCTATTAGGTTTATTAGATACTAGAGCTAATTATAACATAAATGATACTGAACTACATACATAAAATAACGTGTATATCTATCAATAAACTATCAAATATAGAAATAAACAATGTGAAAAGTTATAGATAACAACAAAAGTCATAATTATAACATAGAACAATTATTCTTTTTTTAAATCTTCCTCATTTGTAATTAGATCAATAAATGGAGCTCCAAGTTCAATCCTATACTCAATATTTTCCATTGACATGGTTAAAAATTTAACAACATTTGTGCCGCCTGATTCATCATCAATTTCAAGATTGAATTTATTCATCATATGAGTTACCATAGGTTGGGATAAAGAGTTACTAATGCATTTTTGACTGAACAAATCAACATTATCAGAGGTAGTTGCAATGGTATTTGAAATGATCACAAGAACAATATTAGCTAAGATTAAGATTAATTTTAGGAAATAATTCAGAGTTTTGGAGTAGAACATCAAAATTTGAAAGAATTTCATTATGTGTAGTATGTATCTCTTAAGAAGACATACGTGGTGAACCACATCCAAAAGGAGGAGATCATTGATTTCCTCATCTCATTCTTCTATGAAAATTGTTACCACGAAGAGACAAAGAAGCATGCGGGAGATAATTAAGAACATCCAAAAAATCAAGGTCATTGGCACAAAAGTGTAAAGATACTTTAGTTTTATGATTAAAAGGTTGTGAAAATGCAGTAGAAACCCTGCTACCATGAAAGGGTTTACTTTAATAAATATTATGATGAGGAGTTTTACAAATTTTCTGCTAATCTCCTCAACCCCAAAAATCTATATCTGTACTCTGAGAACCATGGTTCCACTCATATATTTTTTTATAATTGAAACTGATAATTAAATGAGACACTTATATCAATAATTATAAATAGCTTTCAGAATCCTACAAAAATTTGAATTCATACTAAAAATGACAAAATAAACTTCAACGAAAAATTGAAAATTGAAAACTTTGTTATATTTCAATTTTAACTAATTTGAGCAACAAAACCATGGAGCGAAATACAAAGTATATTTATGAAAATACAAGAATAAAATATGCCTATATGTAAAATCCTCATTTTTGTATTAATCACAAGAGACAAAATGAAACTTTAAATTAGCCACATAGATCTATATTGAAACCATAATACCAATTCTATAGCCTAACTGAATAAACTTTAAAAAAGTATCACAAAACCTTCATAAGATACAACATCTTCAACCAAATATTATTTTGTATGTACGTTGATTATTCAATCAAATGCATGTATTTATGGAAAACCATACACATTTTACCTTACCCTGCCTACAAAATGATTGCATTAATACATGCTTCACCAACTTATTCACATATTTCTTCAACATCATGTCTGATTTTAAAATGAAAAAAAACCAAAGTCCAACCTATATCACCTTAATGCAAGTATGATCTAAAAGAAAAATAGGTTTTTAAAATGATATAACCATGAAACTAATATATTGCCTTTCCCTTGTAACTATCAAAATCAATTAAGACTTGATATATGCTTAAATCCATAATCCACATTATAACAAATACTTGTTTAAAAATTTCCACAATAGACATTCATTACCCTTCTCTGAGCTCCAAATGAAAGAATGAAATAATATAAGATAAAAGAACCATTGCATGTATTTTTAAAAAATAATTACTCTTGAACTGCAAACTTTTGAATGCATGTAATCAAAATATCTTATAATTGAAACCCACGAATTATCTTACAACTGAAACCTAAAGCTTCATGCAATTATTTTGAAAACCCATTAAAGTGTATTATATGGAGTCTGAAATACAAAGATTGCAAAATTTGCCAAACATTGTAAATTCAAATAGTCATGAAAACCTTCTACATGCAACCATATGAAGCAATAAAACCAACTTAAACCAAAATTCCTCTATATTCCATTATTAGTTTCATTTATATTTTCAAAATCAATGATAAAGATATAAGTTTTCAAAAATTCATGTTGTATTGTATCATCAAAACTACATATATCAAATTTTTAAAGTCAAAATAACAAACCCAAAAAATTGAATATATCAACCATACATGTGTATACAATTATTTCTTTGAAATATTTCAAGCCACATAAAACTAAGTATACAAAAATAACAACATGCATGTATTCGTAAAGTTTATTTATGCTTAAACTAACTTCATCTTCAATCCCAATAGTTAGAAAATGCTTTTAATCATACTTAGAAATGTCAAGAATCATATACAAAAAAACCTAAACACAAATATTTCCATCACCTAACATAACTGTAACAATGATTTAGGCTTTAAAAATGCTCTAAAATTAAATCTCCAAAGCTTGATCCAACCTAACAGCCTTCTATTCATGCTTTGATTTGAATAAAATAATACAACTCAAGAGTTACAAAGCTTCACTTTTATGAGGTGATATAGTGGTATGGAAAATGATAAATTTAGTAACTATATTGAGCTCAATCCCAGATGCAAGCACCATAATTAGTGTAAGTGATGCCAAGTAAGCCACATTAATTTCATCACCTCCCATATTCTCTACCAACTTTGGTAGTGTATCAATGTTTAACTAAGTTGGTGGGGTCCCAAGTTATCAAACATTATATGTTGAAAATATCTACTAAGTTGGGGATAAAATAAATAAATTAATGAGTCATTTGGATTTATGCTAAGTTAGCGATTTGACAACTTTACCAACTTCTTTGCCAAAAATGACCACCTCTATTTCTGAGTAAGGATATGGTTCATTAAATATGAAATGGATGAATATTTATCAAGCATAACACAAGATCCATTATATCTTTGAATTTAATTCAAAGTGTATTAAAAGTGTTCTATCCAAGAATATGTACCACTATCCATGTTTTTTGAATAAACACCATAACCATAGGATTATCAATTCAAATTAACCAAAGGTGACCAAATTAAATATGCATTATTATCTTAGAAAATCACTCTCAATTACTAAGGGCTATGCCTTATGCTTGTAGTGGTTCATAGTCCATAACATATTCAAGGTTATTAGGGTTAGGTTTTAAAATTAGGGTGAGAAGATTATAGATAAAACTATACTAGTAGCCTATGAAAACCAAACCAAGACTTAAAAGATCAAGAAATCAAAATACATCACAAGACAACAAAGGTGACAATGGTATCTATTTTATATATTTTTTCTATTCAAAGATACTGATATGTGCCATTGAAATAAGTTAAAACATTATCGAATTTGAATCATTTATGACTTTCTTTGAGACTTTTCATAAGAATACATTATTGATATCATTATTGCAGAGAGATTACTATTCACACCCATTGATCAAGAATGCTATTAACTATGTTGCATACTTAAATGATTTAAATGCAATATATATCTAAAATCATTTTAGATAAAATCATGTATCACATTTAATCACATTCAAAAAATAATTGGTTGTTAAGTGTTCAAAACAAATTGGCCTCTACCATGCAATTTTAGACATTTTAGTATAACAAGTAACATATGACAAACTTTGATTTATTTGAAAGTTTTAAAATTGGGTACAAAAATTTGTGACAACATTGGAAAACTTGAAATCTAGTTTCATTTATGGAATTGGGTAGTAATAAGATCTACAAATTTCAAAAATTAGGACTTCAATCAAGGAAAATTATTTCCTAAGTAGCTAAGCATGAACTCCTTGGAAGGATTTTAACATTAAGGGATGGATTATTCGACTAGTGTGGAATGAAGAATAGGAAATGATAACTGGTAAATTTGGTTTAGATGAAAATCATTACAGTATCCTAAACACCAAATCTAAAAGCAAACAAAGCCTTTAAACAACAATATTCTTGTATCATTCATTTAAAAATGATTAAATAAATTTGATAGAGTATTAAAAACATTTGATTCATGAGATACTTACAATCATATGATGAAATATTTATCTTAGCCTTCATAGAAGTAAGAAAAATTAAAAAAAAAAACCAAATGAAAATGAAGAAAGCAAACAAACCAAAATGAAAGAAAGGTTCAGTTTAAGTTCGTTGGCATTCCCTTCACTTTTCAGGCTTCTCTTACTGATATGTGGTCCCATGTGGTTCAAAGGGTTGAGAAAAAATTTTATTTTTGGATCACTAAACCTTTGTCCTTGGTGGGTTAGTTTCAAATTTTCTCTAAGGTTTTGTAAACTACACATGTTTGCTATTCCTTCTGTTGGGCTCCTTCTAATTCTACCTATGGTATACTGGAAAAACTTCTAAGAGATTTAGTATGGGCCAATTATGAAGGGCACAAAGGCTTTCATATGAGTATGTGCATAGATTTGGGTGACAATTTTGTGGATATTTATACTAATTTGTATGCTTTATGATAATAACATGTAGTGTTATGGTAATAATGCATACATGCTATTTTTATTTAGGCTCAAAGCCACCAAACCTAGGAATGGGTACATGTTCTTAATAATGCATATGCATCACTAATAACATGTACACATTACTAGTAATGCATACATGCTATGAGGAACCCATACACATTAATAATAACACGTACGCATTACTAATAACATGTACACATTACTAATAACACATACATGTTATGAGGAATGCATATACATTCCTAATAACACATACATCTTACTAATAATACATATGCACTAATAATAATGCATACCTGTTCCTATGGTTTTGTACCCAAAATAACAAGAACATATACATGAAGGCAATATTTACTTGAATTTGATATTTAATAAAATAAATTTTAAGTATAAGGAATGTAAATTTACATTTATAATGTAAATTTATATTCCTTATACTTTAAATTTATTTTAGTATATATTAGAAATTAGGGTCACTCTGCATCTAATAGAGTTGATTTTATAGCTATATGCCTTCTGATGTGGAAAATATTTTTTTCAAAATCCAATCTAGTCAGTACGTAGGCATTTTTAGGGTCTCAGTATTGAACCTATGGATTTTAGGGCATAACTTTTATAATTGATGTCTATTTTTGGTAAACATATAGTCATTTTTTAGGTTTTTATGCCTTTCATATTGCTTCCTAACATTTCTAGGGGTCCTAAGTTTGTGATAATTGAGGTTTGAAAACCACTCACTTTGAAATTGATCTAAAGTGGTGTGATTGGGGCAACATATGTCACATTAATGACCTACACATATCAAATGACCACTTTGTGTTAATTTCACTTACTCATAGTCCCTCCCTCATCCCTAATCACTTTATACTCATCCTTAATCACCCTTAATCACTCTCTCCTCATTCCTCATTATCCCTAATCATTCATTAATTGACCCCCACTATCCTTCATCATCTTTAATCACTCGCTCATCATCCCTAATTATTCCCTCATTGACCCTCACTATCCCTCATCATCCCTAATCAATCCCTCCTCATCCCTCATCATACCTAATCACTCCATCATTGACACTCACCATCCCTCATCATCTATAGTCACTCCCTTTTTGTCCTAATCACTCCCTCATTGACCCTCACCGTCCCTCATCATCCCTAATTATTCCTTAATTATCCCTAATCATTGCTTCATCATCCTTCATCATCCCTAATCACTCCCTCCTAATCCCTCCTCATACTTAATCACTCCCTTATTGAACCTTACCATTCCTCATAATTTATAATCACTCCCTCATCATCCCTAATCATTGCTTCATCATCCCTCATCATCGATAATCCCTCCATCCTCATCCCCCATCACCCCTAATCACTCCCTCATTTACCCTCACCATCCTTCATCATCCCTAATCACTCCCTCATCCTCCCTAAGCAATCCAACATTTACCCTCACCACCCCTCATCATCCATAATGATTCCCTTATCATCTATACTTAATCCCTCCTCATCCCTCCTCATCCTTAATCACTCCATCCAATACTTTGATGGTGGGTAATTTAGCTTAATTTCTTAATTACTTCTTCTTGATATGTTCTTGTTACTAAGGCCTTTGGGTATTTTTCAGTTGACAAAATTGAGAAAGGTATTATTGAAGGTATCACTCTTCCTAATAAAAAGAATTAGTGTTAGTAAGGGATTATAAATTATATTTCACAAGTTTTTTTAGATGTTATATATGTGATACATATATATTTTGTATTTTTTAAACATTCATGTAAGTATAATATAAAAATAGAAGGTTGAATAGTTTCATATGATTAATTAGGAAGAGAAATGAAGAGATGACAAGCCAAAGCTTTATATTAAATGTATAATCATCTAACACTTGTAGGAAGAAAAGTTAGTTGCTTTTTGGTTATTTTGATGTACTGAATTTTGGGAATCAATGTCTCTTACAAAAATAATTATCCTTAGCCTTAGCACTTTCTTATAACTAATTATATAAATAAGAATTTTTTTATAAGTTATACATGGTTCTCTTTGAAATTATTCTTGTCTTTGTGACTTCTAAATTTTAATCACTCCATTTTAGGTAGATAATTGGAATAAATACAAGTTACAATAATTTAAATCATAAAATTATCATGTGTGGATCATTCCCTATCTTACGAGTCTCATAGCAACTTGTAGACTAAAATAATAACATATCTTGATGAGGATTTATAGGGACCACTTCTAACAATGGTTCAATTACTAAGACGTGCAAGGTGTTAAGAGGGTTGTTAGGTCAGAGAGACCTTGAAATATGGTTGGAAGATAGGATACACAAGTTCTTATACGAAAATTTTATTCGTATAGGATTTTAAACATAAGAAATTATTATCACCCATATATATGGAAATATTTATGAGATTTTTGGGTGTGAATTACCTAGATTGTTAGTGGTATGGTTGTCAAGGATTAAGCACTATTATTTTTAACCTTGTATAATGGAAAAAAGTGAAGTTATAAAGGTTTTGAAATCTATATATATCTAATGGACACATGTACTTCAAAAGAATAAATCATGTTTATTGAGTGAGTAACAAAATTCAGAGTACAAGAACCTCATTTTAGTATAATGAGTTAAATATGTGGCATGAAACAAGAAATGAAGTCAATGATTTGGGCATGGTTCAATTATTTTATATTTGTTATTTTTGTACAAACCACACTATTTAACTCCTTTAATGATGTCTATCAAATGATCATATTTAACTCCTTTAATGATGTATGTCAAATGATCATAGCAAGTAGGCTAACATCTATCACAAAATATATGTAAGGTTGGTTAGGCACACTATAAAGTATAAAGACCTATTAATTTTTTTTTGAAAATGTGATATAACAAAAATTTACTTCTTAGGTATAAATACCCTATGAAAAATCTTGGAGGTAAATTTAAGTTGATGGATAATAGCTAAATGCTTATTTTTTATATAGGTACTTTTATAATTCTAAAAATCACCTATATATTATTTAAATTTGTTTGAATTTGTGTGTGTCATTTATCATAATATAATTTTTTATCCTATGGATATTCTTACATTATATTTGAATAAAGTATTATGTAAGCAATGGATAATACTAGGTTACAGGGTATATGATTTGAGTGGGGAAAATCCTATGAATTTGAATTAAAAATGGATTGTTTGATTAAAATAACATGATATACTAGGTTACATATAACATAACTAAAATGAGTCTAATTTTTATGACATTAGTATATTTTTCATTAAACTGGTGGTCAAAATGGATATTGGCATTTTGAGAAATGGATCACCTATAGTGTTACTAGGTGTACAAAATCAAACCTTTTAAAGATGCAATCCTTTGTGACATCTCACCATTAGAGGCATGTGATTTTTTACATGTGGTAAACCATATATTTACCATTTACATGTAGTCTATGAAGTAAATCCTTGAAATGTTGTGATATATTTTGATGATCTAAAATATGATATATCATAGTTAGTTCATAAGATTTCAATCATTAGTGCCAGGAAGTTCAAGAATCTTGTTAGTTCTAGTAATAAGTATTATCTTTATGGTAATAATTAAATGTAATAACATATTTTTGGCACCATTTCATACTATGGTTTGTCTAACAATAATAAAGACAAAATAATTGAACCATAAACTATATGAATACAAGGATATCTTTCAGTCACCTAAATAAGTTCCTACATACTATACACTAAACATTACTATTGATTTTATACCTTAACTACCTATACCTCAAGCCTTTTTATGCAATATATAACATTTAGAAAATGAATAGATCAAGTGATAGATCCATGAAATCATGTATAATGGACACATCATGCCCAAATCATTGTCTTGCAAAAGCCCAATCGTGCTTATGCCAAAGAAGGATGGGACATGAAGTTGTGATTCGATTAAAAAAATATCAACAAGATTAAGGTGAATAAAAATTATTCTCATCTAAATATTAAGACATTTTTATGCCATATCCATGGTGTAGAAATCTCTTCAAAAATTGATCTTAAGTTTGGGTGTCATCATATTTATGTTGAACCTCTAGACATTTGGAATATAGTCTTAAAAATAAAGTAAGGATTGATTAAGTAGTTTGTTATGAATTTATTTTACCTCATGTAGTGAATTCACTCATTGAGATGATGAACAACATCTTCAGGCCCTTCAACTATGTCATTTTTTTTAATTTACCTTGATGACATCTTAATATTTAGAAAACATGGAGTGAAAATATACACTATGTTGAACTAGTGTTTCACATTTTAAAGAAACACATTTTTATGATAACATGAATAAATGTTCATTTTCCATACAAGATATAAAACATTTGGGATACTTTATGTAGACAAGTAGTGCATGTGTGAACTTGACTAAGATTCAAGTCACATTACTTTACATAGATTTAAATATTATTGGAATTAGAAAATTATACAAGACATTTCTGTTTTATTTTAATCCTTTGAACCAAGCTACCAAAGGTGGAACCAAATAAAGTTTCATCTAGTTAGTTTCATAACAAAGATAATTCAATGAACTAAAATTCAGACTCTATTTTGTGCTAGTACTTGTTTTAATTGATTATAAATTTGGAAGATTATCCAATTCATTCAATAAGAAAATTGAATATCACAAATGGGTATTGAAAAGACACCAAATCCTAGAAAAGAATTAATTTCTATTGTAATGGATTAAAAAACATATGATTGGAATCAAATATACCTTTAGAGTATATACTTACATTAGATGATGGAGTGATTAGGATGATAAGGGATGGTAAGGGTTGATGATGGAGTGATGAGGGATGGTGAGGGTCAATGAGGGAGTGATTAGGGATGATGAAGGATGAGGAAAGAGTGATTAGGGATTATGAGGGATGAGGAGGGAGTAATCAAGGATGATGAAATATGGTGATGGTCAATGAAGGAATGATTAGGGATGATAAGGGAGTGATTAGAGATGATGAGGGATAGTGAAGGTCAATGAGGGAGTGATTAGGTATGATGAAGGAGTGATTAAGGATGATGATGGATGAGGAGGAAGTGATTAGGGATGATTAGGAATGAGGAAAGAGTGAATAGGAATGAGGAGGGAGTGATGAGGGATAGTGAAGGTCAATAGAAGAGTGATTAGGGACGATGAGGGAGTGAAAAGAGATGACTAGGGATAGTGAGGGTCAATGAGGGAGTCATTATGGACAATTATAAATAATGATAGAGTGATTAGGGGTGATGAGAGATGAGTAGGAAGTGATCAGGGATGAGGGATGAATGGTGAGCAAGTGAAATTAACTCTAAGTGTTCATTTGATGTGTGCAAGTCATCAATGTGACCTATAGTTCCCCAATCACATCACTTTGGATCAAGTTCAAAGTGAGTGGTTTGTAAACTTCAATTTTTAGAAACCTAAGACTCATATAAATGTCAGGAAGCAATCTAAAAGTCACAACAACCTAAAAAATGACTATATGTTTACCAAAAATAGACATCAATTACAAAAGTTATGCCTTGAAATTCATAATTTTAGTATTGAGACCCTAAAATGCCCATGTACTGACCATATTAGATTTTTTAAAGCTATTTTCCACATCGTAAGGTGTATAGCTATGAGACCAACTCTATCAAATGTAGAGTGACCCTAATTTATTATATTTACTAAAATAAATTTAAAGTGAATATAAATGTAAACTCATAATTAACATTTATTTTACTAAATTTAAACTTCAAGTAAATATTGCATTTATTTACATGTTCTTGTGATTTTTGGTGCAAAACAATAGGAGTGTGTGCATTCCTCATAATGCATACACATTCCTAATAACGTGTAGGTGTTATTGAAATTTGATTTCAAAAAATCAAGCCTTTATTTACTAAATGGCTTGGATTCTTGAGCTAAAGGCTTGTACCTATCAATCTACACTCGAGTTCAAGAGTTTTGATAAAAAATAACAAATTTAAACTTCCATTTCCATTGACACTATGTATTTCAACATAAAATTCAAAAAATTATTACCATGGAAATGATAACTCTCCTCTTTCTAAATATATGATTTTTATAATTTTAGGACTATTTTAAGGGTTAAAACTATGTTTATTTCTAACTATACCTTTTTTAGGCCATACATGCTATAAATATACAAGCTTATTCATGTTTATGTAATTTATATTTTCTTGATCCAAGTGAAAAATAAATTATATGGTAAAAAACTAGGCCTAATTCTACACACATTAAAAAAAATGATTTTCACTTTTCTTGAGGTACTTGGGGGGGCCATACGATCGACTATCTATTTTTTTGTTAGTTTACAGGATCTATTTACTTGAAAAATTAATAAAAAAATATTCATTGAATATATATGAAAAAATATAGGTCACAAACTAGAAGATCTTATCTAAATATTTACAAAAGGGATTCAAATAATATTAAACGATGCTAAAAAAATGGTGGACCACACGACTGCCTGTCTACTATATTTGTTTAAAAAATAGGAGTTCCCCTTCAAATTTTAGATGTTTGACGTAGTTCTGCTTAACTATTTTTCAAAAAAAAATAGTGTTTTGGAAATCTCGAAATGATACAATTCATGTTCTTATACCATCTTCAAATTTTTAGTGTAGCCATCTCAAATTATATTTAGAAGTTAAGATTTTTGAAATTATAAGAAAATAATGTCCATGAGTAGGCCTCCTTTTCCCCCCAAACTTTGTGTACTTACCTATATATTTTCTTGGGATATTTGTTTTTATCCTATAAAATTAGGTGGTTTAGGTCTCGTAGATATTAAGCTTTAATGTCTAGCTCCTAACATTAAATGGGTAATCCATGGATTGGAAGGTAATGAAGCCTATAAGATTTGCTTCGCTACTATATCTCTCAGGAGATTCCTACGGTATACATGCTTAGCAAGGCCTTGGGTTACATACTCTTCTCATTACACTTGTTTCTATTAAAATTAATGGTACTTTTATCATTCAAAGTATTTAGAAATCTTAGAAGAAACTCAAACCCATCTCATTTAGATAGGGGAGAGTTTTAGAAATTGAATTTTTATTAATTCTCATTCCCTTTGGTGGTCTCCATACCTAAATTTTCATAATGTTCCCTTTGATTTGGTCCCTTGAATCAAAGGTTTAAGGTTATGCAAGAAAGGTGTGAAAACCATTGTGGATTTTTTGTATAAAGTGAGTCGATCTTGGCTTCCTTGGTAGCAAGTTCAGAATAAATTTAATTTAAATAATGCAGATATTGAGTCTATTGTAAAAATTCAAAGCTCCATACCTAATGATTATATTCATAAGATAAGATTCAATTATATTACTCCTCGATGGAAGGATTGGCATTTCCCTACATCCACTCCCTTTACTCATTACTTTTCTCATCTAGGGTATAATATTTTAGCCCCCAAGCATATTCAAGATGATATTCTCAATCACCAATGGGACATTTAGTTTAGCTATGTGGTCTAGTCCAGAATATTTCACACCATGTGGACTGAACCCATTGACCCTAAGAAGGCTCCTTTTTTTGGGTGTATTTTCTATCAGGGTTTACCAGTAGGTGACCAACTTAATCAAATGGCAGTTTCAAATCCCATTTTCCTAGCATGCCATCAACTTGGGACTACTAAGCATCTTTTATGGTTCTACTCCCATGCTCAAACTATGTGGTAATAGATTCATACCATTTTTTAACCATTTAGGCCTAATTTATTTACATGGAATATGGATCTCTTAGGGGACTCTACCCTTCTTCCTATAAGATACAATAGATTTGGGAAGTTTTTTCATGTTGATATTATTTTTAAAATGTAGAAATGTAGAAATATTTTTGTTTTATTCATGAGGAAATGGAATGTAATTTCTTTGTTACTAACAAAATTATTTCCATTTTTAATGTTACTCTCTAGATTCAAAGCTACACTAACAATTTTTTCTTGGAGCTTAACCACCTCCAGCAGTTGCTTGACTACTAGAGGAATTCCTCATGTGCAATTAGCCTAAAGCCTCCAGAGCTACCACCCTTATATTCACCTCCTTAGGGGTGAGGGTGTGGTATGCACTGATAACATTCTAAGAACAAGAATAAGATCCTCTCTCCTCATTGGTCATCTCCACATTGTGATTGGCCTTGTAGATCTTATAGAGGTGGACGTGACAAAAGTGATTAGGGCCCTCCCCTACAAGACAAGTATCCATGATTATCTTTGGCTATTTTTATTGATAAACACAAAGAAGACAATAATAATCCTCAGTATAATGATGGTTGAGATCCCTTACCTATGGATGAATACCCCCTAATCAAGGGAGATAGGGTGATAAGCTGTAGTCCATCCACCTCATCTAATGCCTCCTTTAACCCCTATATTCATCACTAAAGCTTAATTGTTCTCTTTATTGGTCTATGATTTTATGAATGTCTTGTTGGTTGTTTTTGATTAATTAAGGTGGCAAACCAGGGGCTAAACCCTATACAGTCAAAAAAGATAGGAAGGCTGGCAAACAAAAGATAGCACCACCGAACCAATGACACAGCCGAGAAACAAAGTCAAAAGCAAAAAAAAACACTAGAAAGACCAGAGTCAGAAAGGATGAAACTACATAACTATAGAATTAACAAGATCCTTAAGATTCTCATTATCTGCATTGTCAGCAATCCTTGGATTACCCACCACTTCCATGATCCGCAATGGCCTTCTCCACGTGGACCACCTTTGAAAGCTATCTTCATCATCAATGTGCATCATTCATGCTCTATCATCTCCTTCTGAATGATCACTCTAATGTTTGGGGGAATATGAGTCCCTTGTCGCCATACCCTCCATCCTGAGAATTGCTGACCAAGGTTAACACAAGCATCAACGACCCTGTTACCTTCTCTGTAGGTGTGGGCAATCTCAACTTCGAAAAATTTTTGTAAAAGAAACTGGATGTCCGTAATGATGTCTTTTAGATGGATACCAATATTAGATGCTTTATTAACGGCATCTATGATCAACTTAGAAACTCCCTGAATATTCAAATTTCTAATTCCTAGGGATATAACTAACTTTAATCCCCAAAGTAAGGCCATAGCTTCAGCATAGTTATTGCTCTAACAACCCATGCCACTAGCATAGACAATAGACATCCCTCCTTTTTCATTTCTTGTTATTCCTCCTCCACTTGCTTTACCACTCAACTTGGATGCCCCATCAAAATTAAGTTTCATCCAATTGGGTTTAGGTGGTATCCATTTAGTATGAAGTCTCTGAAGAATTTTGGAATTATCGTGCCCAGGGATAAGGTTTAAAACCTTCTATTTGGCAGCAATTTGACTTTCAAATTTAGATAGGCGCTTCTTCGCAACACTAATATGAGCTGTTGTAACACTTTCCAAGATGGTCCTAGCAAAGGAGTTAAACACCTAAGTAGCATTTCTAGCAGTGTCCCTAAAAATTTTGTGATTTCACTCTTTCCATAAAGTCCAGCTCAAGCATGGTAGAGCTTGCTTCCATAGTTCCTTAATCTAGGGATGTGTGAAGGTTGAGTTCCAGCTGAGAATTACTTCTTTAAGGTCAAAATTGCAAACACATTCAATGCCAAATTTGTTAAGTATTTTTCCCCATAAACCTCAGGTAAACTCACAGTGTATGAATAGGTGTGAAACTGATTCCTCTCTAGAACCACATAGAAAACATCTGTTGACCAAAGTAAACCCCCTCTTTTAAAGGTTGTCCTGAGTAAGGATTTTGTTATGGGAAGCAGCCCACCAAAACAAGTTAATCTTTGGAATGAGTTTATGATTCCAAACCTTTTTCCATACCTCCTTATTCTGAGCTTCAGGTGTAAGCAGATGATAGGTAGATTTGACAGAGAATGATCCATTCTTATTTGGCCACCAGTATTGTTCATCCTCCCAAGGGAAGAGCGGTATTTTGATCTCCTAAACACATTGCTAGATCTCCCAAATTCTTGGGATAAGCTTAGGCCTATGCACACAACAATCCAAAAGGGTTTTCCAGCTTCTTATCCCATTGTTATTTTCCATATAATCACTAACCCTATCACCAAAGAACTGAGTAGTCAGGCCTATAATTTCTCCATAGTTTCCTTGGGAGATGAGAGGCTTGTCCCTTAACCAATTATCCTCCCAGAATTTAATTTGTCAGCCATTTCCAAGCTTCCACCTAATTCCTTGTTTGAGAAGACTTCTACTTTTTAGCATTTTATTCCATATCACAGACCCCTGGGGTAATCCCGCCTGTTGAAGAAAGTTGGAATCATCAATGCTATGCATGTATTTGGCATACATTATTTCCCCCCACTCACTGTTGTTGTGAATTAGATTCCAACTAACTTTTGAGAGGAGGGCTTTATTCATTTTCATGATGGATCTTATATTAAGTCCACCATGAGATTTTGGGAGACACTTTTTCCCATCTGACTAAAGACATTCTATGTTTGTCTTCCACTCCCATCCATAAAAATTTCCTTCAGATCTGTTCCATCTTTTCAGCAACATACTTAGGAATTTTAAAAAGAGACATGAAGTAGGAATACCTTGCAAGGATGTCTGAAGAAGTTACAGCTTACCCACACTACTGAGTAGTTTCCCCTTCCACCCAAGAAGTTTCCTCTGTGTACATTCCACAATACCATTCCAAAAACCTGAAGATACCTCTTTGACCAAGAGTGGGAGACCTAGGTAGGTAGCTAGTAGGCTAGCCTTAGTACAATCTAAGATAGCAATGATTATATGTCTAAGTTCATTGGGAGTGTTGAAGAAGTACACATTGCTTTTCTGGAAATTTATTCTTTGTCCTGAGTCTCTGGCATAATCATTAAGTATATTCTTCCATCTTCTAGCTTTGATCACCGATGAGATACCAAATAAGATGGTACCATCCAAAAATTATTGAATAACCATAGGATGAAGGGAAGAGGCAGGTTTGATGCCTACTAGCTTTTTTGAAACTATATCAGCTTGTATGTATCTTCCCAGTGCCTCAGCCATAATGATGAATAGGTATGGGGAGAGAGGGTCTCCCTGACGAATTCCTCTTGAGGAGGAGAAAAACCCTATAGGAACACCATTAACCAACACTGAGAATTTAGCATGAGAGACCACATTCCATAATAAGCAAGACAATTTATCATATAACCCAAATTTTCTAATCACTTGGAATAGAAAAGTCCATGAGACTCTATCATAAGCTCTGGATATATCAAGCTTGAGGGCCATCCCATGGATTCTACTCTTATCCATGGAGTGGATAGTCTCATGTGTGGTGATCATAGCATCAAGAATCTGTCTGCATGGGATGAAACCTTTTTGAGTAGGAGAAATAATTTTGTCAAGTAAGGGTTGAATTCTCAAAACTAGCAGTTTAGTACATATCTTATACACAGTGTTGCATAAGCTAATGGGTCTAAAATCAGCAAGCTGTAAAGGTTGAGATTTTTTAAGAACAAGTACAATGAAGGTATTATTGACTTGTTTCAAAAATATTCCAGATTTAAAATAATCACGAACTACAGTCGTGAGGTCTGCTCCAACAATCTCCCAATATTCTTGAAAGAATATAGGAGGAAAGCCATTAGGACCCGGGGCTTTAAAAGTGCCCATGGAGAATAAAACATCATGTACTTCATCATCAAATATAGGCTTTAACATTTCTAGATTATCTTCTTTTGTTATCAAATAGGGGATTTTATCAATGAATTGACTCATAGATCTATCAACTCTATCGTTATTGTTTTCTTCCGTAAGCAGATTCTGAAAGAACACCTTGGCTTGCTTCCCTATTTCATTATCCTCAGTAATAATGTCTCCATTATCCAGGACAAGCTTAGTTATTGAGTGGGATTTTCTATGTTTCATAGCTAAGAGATGAAAAAAATTAGTGTTCTTATCACCCTCTTTGAGCCATTGAACACAGGATTTTTATTTCTAGAAAACCTCTTCCCTTTCCATCAGATTCTTCCATTCTAAAGACAGACTGTTCTCTTCTTCTAAGGTGCCCTCAGAGTCATCCCCTTGATCAATCAGTTGCTGAATAGCCTTGAGTTTTCCCATTATATTTTTCTTCTATTGGAAAACCTGCCCAAAACTGTATCTATTCCAGCCATAAACTTCTTGTTTAATGTGCTGGAGTTTCTTGACTATTCTAAACATGGGAGTACCTTGAATGGGAATATTCCACAATTGAGCCACCATTTGTCTAAAACCTTTGTGTTTAATCCACATAGATTTAAAATGGAATGGAGGAGGTTCATGATGTCCCTAATCTCTCCAATTGAGGATAATCAGGCAGTGGTCAGACATGGTTTTGGGTAGAGCCTGCGCTTGCATATTCTGATAATCATTCCAGTTGCTTGATATCAAAAATCTATCTAATTTAACCTGAATCATTTGATCTCCTCTTCTTCTATTGGTCTAATTAAAATTTTGGTTCTACAGTTCTATGTCCAATAATCCCCAATCATTGATGAATTCAGCAAAGTCAAACATGCTATTCAAGTAATCAATAATTCCACCCTATTTTTTAGAAGGGTATAAAGGTGTGTTAAAATCTCTCGCTAACATCCATTTAGAATTCTAAGGATTATTCTTGTAGCTACTCAAATCTATCCATAATTTCTATCTCAAAGCTCTGTTATTCGGTGCATAAACATTTACCAACGTCTAGTTCAAGGAATTCATGGAAAAATTGGTAATCAAAAAGTGCTTATGATGGGCCATAAGAGATCCTTAGATTTTAGCACTATTCCACATAGTGACAATCCCTCCTGAAGCCCCTTCAGTAGGACTAATACAAAAAGCCACCTTAGGCCATATATAGTTAGCAATTTTTGCAAAATTCTCCTCTTTCATTTTGACTTCTTGGAGTAATAGAATATCTAGTTTATTATCTAAAATGTAATTTTTAAGCTCAAATTGCTTTGAGGGACTGTTAAAGCCCCTCAAATTCCATGATAATATTCTCATTTAGAGAGTTTAGAGGGTTGGGACTCCAGTGTTTTCTATTTTCCACTGGCAATCTCCCTGGCAATCTCTCTTTGTCTTGTTTCCCTTAGGGTTGGCCTCCCTTGTTTGGGCTCAATACCAACATCTGCATATTTTTTTACCTTTGTAGATATTTTTCTTTGGGGTAACCCATTCTTCCTGTTCATTGCTGCCATCTTGTCCTACTACCCCTGTTGCCAAGTAGTTTCCTACTTGGCCTCCATCTTCTAGATCACGGAAAAATTATGTATTTGACTGTGGATCTGGTACTTGTTGAGTGTGACTTTCAGGTGTTACTTCTTCCTATCCAATCCTTGAAACTGTGTCATCTTAATTGACTTCATTTAGCAAAAGGTCCCCTCCTACCCCTTAAACATATTAGTCTATTTTTCTAAAGTGTAGATTGTGTTAAATGTGGCCTTGTGACTGTCATCAGATACTATATTCTCCTTTAGGACCTCTTTTCCCTCACTACTGATGATATCCTCCTTTCTCTTCTCCTCCTCTCCTTCTTTTGTAGCCTTTTGACTATCATCTAATCCTATATTTTACTTTGGGACAACTTCACCTTCACTGCTAGGGGTAGCCTCCTTTCCCTTCTCCTCCTCTCCTTTTCCTGTATTGTCAGGAATTTCCACATTATTCTCTATTTCCTACTTGTTGTTCGCTTGCTCCTCCTCTACATTTTGGGAATCCTCTTTCATCCCCCTTTGCTTCACTTTGCATTGTGTCATTAGATGTCACTTATTTTTACATATTTGATAGAAAGTGGTAGCATTCTCATAAGTAATTGGCTGAGTCTAGGTTCCATATTTAGAGTTAAGCTCAATGGACGTAGGGAGAGTCTTATTTATTTTAACATTAGCATAGAGTCTAGCAAACACACATCTGGACTTAGTTTTGGTTATATGATCTGAGGTGACATATTGACCAATAGAATTGCCAATGGCTGTGAAGATTTTTTCATCCCAGAATTCCAAAGGGAATCCTGGTAATCTTACCCAAGCAGGTGCTGTCTTATTGAGGTCTGAGTTAGGATCAAGTCCTGGTTTCCATGAGCATAAGGCTAGAGAATGTCGTCCAAACAGCCAGGGACCTCCAGCAAGGGTAGCGATCATGTCCTTCCAACCAGCGTAAGGTTGTTAGACACCTTTGATGTGATGTTTTTTTGAGTGGTCATTATTGACCCTCCATAGGACTTGATATATCTTGAGGGTTTCTAACCTCGATTTGATTATGATTGTGGGGTATGACTTTTTCCACCCACATTTTTGTATGACTATCATTATAACATTACTTGTTTATATTAATATAGATATACTTTTAAATTTAAAAAAATGAATAAAGAAGAGACTATTCATAAAAGATTTTTAAATGATGGCCATTACTATATGATGCAACCAATTACCATCAAGATCCTAGAAAAAGAGATAATTATGTCCAAGAACAACAACTATCTTATAATGTCATAGCCATAAAGAATAAAACTTATGGTGTTTACTAGGTTCTTCATGGGATTTATCCCAATATAAAACTAAGTCTCCAACCTTAAATACTTTCTTATAAACTTTTTTGTCAAATATTTTTTAAGTTTTTCCTTAGGTGTTTCAATTTTTTTTAAAGTTGTTGCTTTAGTTTCATCTAGTGCTAAGAGATCATTTAATCTTTGTTCTATGGTATTAGTATCTTGAAAAACACATTGAAGAGAAGTTATAGATAAAGTAATCTATAATTAAATTATAGAAAATTAGCCTCAAAATGATAGGCTAAAATAAAATGGAATATCCAGTTGAAACTTTAACCATAGTATGGTCAACCCATAAGGCTTCAATTTTTTTAATATGCTAGTTATGTTTGCTTTCACATATAATTTTCTTCATGATTGCAATCAAGTTTTTATTGGTAGATTCAACATGTTTATTTCTTTGAGGATAATATTTTGAATAATGATTTGAAATAATAGAATAATGGCCTAAAAACTATAAATATTGATTGGAAATGAATTGAGGACCATTATCTAAAATTATCTCATAGGGAATTTCAAATCTTATTTTTCTTAATTTTTAAAGAAATATATGACTTCAACAATGACTAAATTTTTTAAGGCTGTAATTTCAAGACACTGAGTGAAATAATCAGTAGTAGTTAAAATGTATATATGACTAAATGAAGATAGAGGATTATTATCAAAAATAAAAATAATACTGCATTTAATAAATGGTTTCTCAGGTATCATTAGATTCAAAGGCATGACAAATAATCTATCTCTACCAATGAAAAGTTGACATGGCATACATGATATGACCAACTTATAAGCATAATGAAATAAATTTGGCCAGTAATATCTTGCATGCAAGATTTTGTATATGATATTTTTTGATACAAAATATCCACCACACCTTCATGATGACTCTTGAAAATTGTTTGAGTTTGATCATGGGTTAGACAACACAAAAAGACTAACAAAATTTAAAGCCTATAACAGAAGGGCTCTTCTTTGGCATTTATCTAATGAGTCAAGGTAAGTTTGGTTTTTAAAATAGTAAAAAATATTGTGATCCCAACTATATTATGAAAACATCCAATCCAATTCCTATATTTCAAGTCATATTTTGAATTTTTGGGAAATATCAATAATTTTCATAGTTTGAAAATATGGTTTTAAATTCAAACTATCATTAAATAAAAAGATTAAAATATTTACATCAGAGATCACATTGTCAAGAAGGTGTTTGGCTAGATCATTTCTTTTGATTATTTTTAAGGTTAGAAATTATAAGTCATACTCTTGGATTCTAAAAATCCATTTAGCTAGCCTACCTTGAATAGTGGGTTGCTTTAATAAGACAAAAAAAATACATTTAAATACATAATTACTTTGTTTCCCATTAGAAGATATTTGAATTTACCTAAAGATGAAACTAATGAGAGAATAAACTTTTCAATTATTGGATATCTAAATTCAACATTCTTTAGGGCTTGACTCATATAATTAATAGGCATTTATTCATGGTTTTGATCATATTGGGTAACAACAACACTTATGAATTTTTTAATTATATTAATGTACAAGATAAAAGGTTTGTTTAGATATTTAAAAATACAGGAGTACTTGATATGGTGTTCTTAACATCAATGAAGGTTACATATTATTTTTCACCCCACAAATAATTTTGATTTTTCTTGAGTAAAATCTTCCGATGATTAGATTTATCTAAAAAGTTAGAAATGAATTTATGCAAAATTTTGATTTTACCAAAGAATGATCTAAGACCATATTGATATTTTGGAGGAGGTAATTATTAAATGTCTTGGATGCAAAATGAGTCTATGAATATTCCATGTTTTAATAGGACATGACCCAAAAGTTTTCCTCTAGTAACCCCACAACTGACCTCTTTTGATTAAAAGATATGCCATACTTTCTACACCTAATAAACATTTCATGCAAATGATCAAAGTGTTTATTTATTCTCTTAGAATGAAAATTAAGATCATATCAATAGAATTGAACGATAATATCAATTAAATTATCAAAAGCTACATCCATAGTCCTTTGAAAAGTAGCACCTGCATTAATCAAACCAAAAGAAATTTTGTTAAATGTAAATGTACCTTTACATGTAGTACAATCAATTTTATATCTATCTTTTGGATTAATGAAAATATTTTTACGTCCTAAAAATCTATCAAGAAGAGACATCATTTTAAAATCAACAACTTATTGCAAGATTTGATTTATGTTTGGTAAAGGAAAATTATATTTAACACTTTTGTGGTTTAAGTATCTAAAGTCTACACATAGATGAATATCGCCATTATTTTTTCTAACATGAATGAGTTTATCTACATAGTAAAAGTATCTTACAAGATAATAACACCAGTGTCTAACATTTTTTCAAGTTCCTTATTGACTGTGTCTTCCAATAAGGGTCTGATTATTTAAGATTCTTCTTAACGAGTTTTATACCACATTAAATAGGTATTTCATGTTTAATTAGATCTGTATCATAACCCTTTATGTATTTTTAGGACCAAATAAATATATTAATAAAATATTGATAAACTATTATCTTTCTTGAGTAGCACAATGAACTCTTAGATAAACAAACTTAATATCTTCTTCAATACCAAAATTGATTGGGATTGTCTCACCTATGATTCTCTTAGAAGGTTCTTTAGTTCAAGAAATTTTAGGTTGATCATAAGGAGTAAACATTGATTCTAGGTTGACTAAACTAGTTGGAAATTTATTAGTGTTTAGTTGTAAATAATCACCACAATTAAGAACATAATGATCATAATCAAAGTAGTTATCTTGTAGGAAAACATCGATATGTTCATCACAGTAAAAAATAGACCAATAATTTTTTAATTCAAGAATCTTAGATTTAAAAATGTTAGTAAAAAAATAGTGAATAAAAGGTTCAATGCCACTTATGGTCAAATTAAAAGCAAAACAACAAGTTTATCAACACAAATGTTAAATAATCTAAGAATATGTGTAATGTTAAATAATTCAAAGTTTGATAACTCATACCCTCAGTAGATGTAGTATGTAATGTAGTGCTTAAGGGAAGAGATAAATGAATATGGGGATGCCCCATAACTCTAATAACATGACCAATAAATGCACATGGTTGTTCATCTATACTTTAGTTTTTTTAGTGTCTAAGATAGTATGCATGATCTTGAGGAGATCTAAAGATCGTGTGCTCGATTCACGTTGGGTTCAACAAATGTTTAACCCTTTTTTAAATTTAAGGGTTGAGAGCAATAGGTTATTAAAGAGAGATAACCTATTCCTAAAAGTAGGGTAATTAGGGGAGAGAAGGATTGGTGATGGCACATGAATAGGGGAAAAATAAAAAATAGGAAGCCCTCACTTTTATAGTAGGGATTAGACACAAACACACGGAGCCTGGTCAATGGATTATGAATGAAGATCTGTGCACGTCAAAGAAATGGATTGGATTCTCAATGGGAAATAGAACAAAAGATTTGGAATGCAACCAGACAAATGGACTTGGAAGGTTGAAAAAGGGTTGAAAAAGGATTTTGAGTTTTAGTAGATTAAAAATATTAGTTATGGGGTGAAATCACAATCCCCAAGACTCAGATATGAAGCCAATGAGATGGATGTTGTGGTTACTGATTTTAAAGGGTTTGATGATATCGAACCACAAACTCGAGAAGGATTAAAGATTGGTAAAGATAAGGAGTTTATTTGTGAATATACTAAACATGCCCAAGCTGTTTCATGCATGGAGGAAAGGGCTCTTGTAGACAAATTTACTAGGAAATGGGCAACCATTGTCGAAGTTAAAGCCTGGGTGGAGGAAAGTTGGGGTAGATATATTGATATTAAAATCCTATCAAAGGGTTTCTTTATAGATATTTTCTCTAATAATGAGCTTAAAAATAAATCTCTCAATCAACCCTTTTGGGCCTTGCACGGTGTTAGTCTTTGGCTTCAAAATTGGAAACCTAATTTTGATGTTCTTTAGACTCAACAAGATAGTTATCTTGTTTGGGTCAGATTTTATGGTCTCCCTATGGAGTACTAGAATTTTGATTGTATTTTGGCTCTAGGAAATTTGCTAGGTTATTTTATAGAATTAGACTCAATTACTGAGGAAGGTTGTTTGGCCTCATATGCAAGAATTAGGGTTTTGATGGGTCTAGATGATGCTATTTTAGAAAATATTCTAATTAAAACTCTAGCGAATTTGTGGACTCAATCAGTTGATTTTTAAAATATCCCTTTTTGATGTTTCAACTGTAGGGGTATTGGTCATACTCAGAAGTTTTATAAAAAAAGTGGGATAGTTTCAAATAACATTAAGAAAAAGACTCAAAAGGTTAAAAAACCTATTGTTGCATCTTCTAAGGCTTTTCGAATTCATAATGCTAGGACTTATTAGTCTAGATAGGCAAGCAAATTTATGGATCTTAAAAGTAAGAAGTGGATTTTTTATCAGTATTTTGAATAATCCAATACATTGTCTTTGGATCCCAATGATGGTGTTCTTTCAAACCCTCAATAAATTATGCTTGAAAACCAAAATCCTTCAAAGACACCTTATGTTAAAATCATGGAAATAGAGGATTTGCTTGACAAATTAGGTAAAATTGATGAACTCTCTCCAAACATGATGATTAAAGGTTGTGAATTTATTTTAGAACAGCTAAAAACTATTAAAAATATTAGTCAAAATTTAGCTTTCAAATCAAAGGTAAATATTGACAACTTAAAACATGATCAAAACTTGAGAGAAGACAATCCTATGATTGAGGCTCTGGATAATGATTCAGATATTGAGAAGTATTATTCAGAAGAACTAAATTATAAAGAATTTTTGTCCATATTAGAATCATAAAGTGCCTTACAATAGTTGAATTATGGAAAACCTAAAAGAAGAGATAGAAGAACTATCAAGGAGATTATTTTAGGGGAGGTCTCTATAGGTAAACAAGGCACTCTCTCTAAATACTTTGGACCTGAGTAGCGGGAGGTAGAAATATTCTCTTTATCATCATGAATAATATTTCATGGAATGTTAGGAGCCTCAATGCCCTTAACAAAAGATGTTTGGTTAAACATCTATTCTTTATTGAAAATCTTGATGTCACGTTGATTCAAGAAACAAAATTAAATCTAGTGGAAGCTTCTAATTTGATGCAGCTTAGTTGGAAAAGCTAGAATAGTTATTTTGTGGAAGCTAATGGATTCAGGAGGTTTGACTATTGTTTAAGTTCCTTACAAAGTTCAAGTGGATATATTAGAAACTGGTAACTATTGGTAATTTTATAAAATTACCTATTTTATGATGGATTTGAGCTTCTTACTTTGTAATTTTTATGGGCCTAATGATTCTAATAGTAAACTACTTTTCTAGACTGAATTTAATAACCTTTTTTTCCATTTTGTAAACTCAAAGATTGTGATGGGTTGTGATTTTAATGCCATATTATCTTCTTCAAAAAAATGTGGTGGCAAAACCATAGGGACTTTGGGTAATCATGATTTTATTCAGTTTATTTCTAATATTGAGTTCCTATACATACATCCAAAGTAGGGATTGTTTACATGGAATAAAAATAGATGTGGTGAACATATTATTTTGGAGCATTTCGCCATATTTCTAGTTTCTAATAATTTGATGTCACAAAACTAGATTATAGAAAGCTCCATCCTTCCATTAATATGTTTTGACCACTTGCCTATTATTTTGTGTGTCAATATTGATCATAAACCCTTTCTTTTCTCTTTCAAATTTGAGAAAATGTGGCTCCAGGAATTTTCTCTTCAAGACTTATGAAAGCTTAGTGGAAGAATTATCACATTCAATCTTGCTCTCCCGTATTTAGAATGGTAAAAAAACTTCAATATGTCAAAGGATGTCTTCGATAGAGGAACATTGATTATTTCAAAATCATCTTCCAGGAAATAATTTGGGTAGAAAATGAGCTGGATAATCTCAATCTAACTATCTATCAAATTGGAATGGATCAAATTTATTTTGGCAAGGAATTTTTTTTTCTTGCAGAGTATAGAAAATTTTTTGGAAACAAAAATCTAGAATAGTTTGGTTAAAAGAGGGAGATAAAAAATCTACTTTTTTCCACAATTATGTTAAGATTAGGCATCATTTCTCTCACATTTCTTAAATTATTTCTTCTGATGGTATTAATCTGGTCACTCAATTGGAAATTCAAAATGAGACTATTAATTTTTCAATAATTTGCTTAATAATGATAAGGCCTCATACCTTAAAGCTTAGAATCACAACCTCAGTTGGTTTCCCCTGATCAAAATGTGAAATTGTTGGTTCCCTTCACTATGGAGGAAATTTGAACTGTGGTGTTTGATATGGAAAAATATAAGGCCCTTGGCCCAGATGGTTTTCTTGAAGATTTTTTTCAGACTTTTTGGGATTTGGTAGGGGAAGAAGTCTTACAAATGGTGAAAGAATCCAAAAGGAGGAATAAGATTTTACCTGATCTAAATGTTACGTTTATTTCACTCATTTTGAAAGGGGATACTCAAGAAAATTTTAGTGATTTTAGGCTTATCTTTCTTTTTACTGTGGTTTACAAAATCATCTCTAAAGCATGGTTGTAAGGCTTAGGCCTATCCTAGATTCTTTGGTTTCAGAGGAACACGACGGTTTTATTCCTAGAAGGAATATCAAGAGTGCATCATTATTGCCTATGAAATTATCCACTCTTTATCCATTACTCTTTGTAAGGGTATGATGCTCAAGCTTGATATAAGTAAAGCATATGACAGGGTTAATTAGCAATTTTTTTGGTAAAAATTTTGTGTTTGATAAGAGATGGTGTGATTGGGTTTTTAGTTGTATCTCAATCCCTAAATACTCCATCTTGGTCAATGGAAGTTTGATGGGCTTCTTTGATTCTTATAGGGGCATTAGACAAGAAGATCCCCCCTCTCTCTTTCTTTTTATTTTGTTGGCTAAAGCTTTGAGAAGGGCGATGAAATATGCTAAGGAAACTTATTTTCTACAAGGCATTAAAGCCACAAAAGGTATTGAAAATATTAATCATCAACAAGTTACTGATGATAATTTCCTTTTTGGTCAAGCTTCTATGGGTGAAGCTTAAATCTTTATTTCCATACTGAACAACTATGAGGTAGCTTCTAAACAAATGGTGAACACCAGGAAGTCTAAATTTGTTTTCATTAATTATTATGAATAAGAGAAATAGGTCATCTCTTTAGTCCTTGGTTTTAACATTAGAAAGTTTCCCTCCAAGTATTTAGGTATACCACTCATTTGGGCTAACCAAAAATATTCATTTGGAAGGACTTGTTAACTATTTTAAAGCTCAACTAGCTTCATGGCAAGGTCATTGGCTAACACTGGTAGGATGTATCACCCTCATCAAATATATATTGAGTTCTCTACCGATATATTTTCTCTCGGTGCTTCAACCACCTTGTCATATAGTTAAGCAACTCAATCAAATCATGAAAGATTTTTTATGGCAAGGAACACAAAATCAAAATAAAACACCATTAATGAAATGGGAAAGGGTTTGTAAAGTTAAAAAGATGGGAGGAGTTGGAGTGAAAAATTTGAGTGTTTAAAATAAATCTCTCAGAGCAAAACTTGTATGGGGAATACTTTCCAAGCCTAATTCTCTCTAGTCTAGGCCATTAAAAAGTAAATCCCTTGACTTAGATAATCCTTAAAGCATGGTCTCTATTACTAACCCCCCCAAAGGTTCACACTCTTGGAATTTTTTGTTGAATTATAGGTCTTTGATTTTAGAGCATGTTTCTTGGATAATCAACAATGGATGGACAACCAAAATTTGGGATGACTCTTAGAATAGGCATAAACCCATTGCTAATTTACCACACATAGAAGAGGCTAGACATATTATTTTAACAACATGGGTCATCTTGGTTGTGAACTACGTAGAACTTCATTAGTCTAATGGTGTGTATTTTTGGGGATGGAAGAGATTTGATGCTTTTGATATCCTAATGGATCAATGTTTGATATTGTTTGACTGATTAAAGAATCAAAAGGTTTTCCTAAATGATAAGGATGATGCATTGTATTAGATTGATGCCAAATTTGGTGTTTACATAGTTAATCTTGGTTATCAGATGGTTGGTGTTACTGATGACATGATGAAATGGGTAAGATTTCTTTGTTGGGATAAGATACAACTTTAGAAAGCTAGTGCATTTGCATGCCTTACTATCCAAAACCACATTCTAACCCAGGATAGGTTATCCAAAATTAGTTTTTTTGGTTCATCACGGTATTGTCTTTGCAAAGAAAATGAAGAAATTGCTAACCATCTTTTATATGAATCCCCCTTTGTAACTTGGTATTGGGTATGGTTATGTTGTAAATTGGAGTAGTCCTACGCTTGTCTGCCTTATTTATTCTATGTGTTCTCCTCCTATCTAATAGATGATTGCAAGAATTCTTTGTTTGGTGTATGGTGAGTCAGACTTGCTATCCTTTTTTGGACCTTATGGAAAGAGAGAAATTAATGAATCTTTTTAAGGTAAATAAAAATCCCTTATTGTTATAATAAAATACCTTGAAGTGGTAATTTTAGAAGTTATTTCATCTCAAATTAAACGTAGGAATGTTTGTCTCTCATCCTAGGATACGAGGATGAGTGTGAAATGGAGGCTTATTTCCCTTCCACCTATTAATAGGTCAATAGTAATTTTAGGTAAAAAAAAATAAGAAAGGATAAGAGTTTTTGGATTCCTCCACCATCAGGGTGGTTCAAATTAAATTTTGATGGTGCTTCCAGGAGAAATCTGGGTGCTTCTAGGGCTAGTTGTATTATTCAAGATTGTAGTGGATCCTTAATCAGGGTAACTTCTAGAAAACTTGTAGATGGAACTAACAATGAAGTAGAAGCCCAAGCATTGGTTACTAGAATTGACCTTGCCATTCATTGCAATATTGACAAGCTCATCTTTGAAGGAGATTATTAGATTATAATTTATGTGCTTTTGAAAAAAATTTCCACCTCTTGGAAACTAGAAAATATTTTATCTAGTGTTTGGGGAAAAGTGACCAATTTTTCCTCTTTAAAATGCAAGCATTATTTTTGAGAGGCTAATTTTGCTACTGATTTTCATGCTAATTATGGAATTGATCAGCTTGAAGAAATCAAAATGGATAATATTCATGATACTTGGGGAGATTTTCTATCTTTAACTTCCATCAATATGGGTTTTTAATATAATTTTCTTTTTAAAATGATTATTTCAATCAAGCACGAGAAATTATAAAAAAGTGAATAAAATTAAAAAAAATGAAAATTAAAAATCAACTTTGATGTTATTTGATGGGAAAAATCTTTTTCAAAATCTTCTATAATAATAAATTTCATTGATTATTATTTTTGGAGCAACTTTTTTCATTATGTCAAATATTGCCACCTCATTGGCTTTTTTGACAGCGTCCCTATGGCATGCACGTCTCCCATATGATCAAGGGTGGAAATTGAGTGCATTAATAGCAAGGATTTTGCTTTATTTCTTTATGTCAGGTGGTGGATTCATGTCATCTGATCTCTTCCTTGGGCTACAGATGGTTAGTCATGGAGTTTTAGTGTCTAACATGGAATGAGGGCTAGAATAGCATTGGAAACCCCGATGGTATATGGATATAGTGCAGTCCAGTAAATGAAATTTGAAGGAGGCATTTCATGGGTAAGGATTAAGAATATCTTCTAGGTTCCATTTGAAGAAAATTTTTAGAAAATTTTGACTATTCTAGGCAAAGATTACTTGGATCATGGCTTGCATAGTAGGGTTAATTTTGTAGTGGTGATAATGTTTGCAATGAACATCATGGATCTTATATCTAATGCAAAGGTGGTTTCAAATATGGTTTCATTCTTTGTCATACTTAAACATTATCATGGTCTAGTGAAGGCAATTACAAATTTTGAGTTGAGTCCTCTACCTAAGCACCCCTTCATCAACTCTGATGGGGTTGGATTGTTACCTATTTCTACTTTCAAGGCACTAAATACACAATTCATGGTCCTTATGGGATTTGTATAGGAGATTCATTATAAATTTTATGATAATGACTTAGTTGAGGGCCATTTCCTATCTATGCCTCCCCTGACACATCTTAAAATCCCAATTATAGAAATATCCCATTAGAAGGAGAATCAACATAATAAAGAATAGGTGAATGCAGTCAATCTTCTAGTAAATTTGGTGGATCAAGAGGGGGGGTTGTTCCATGTTGGTTTCCAAATACACCATGTCAAGTTACCATAAAGGCCGTACAAGGCCATTTAGACAACAATAGAGAGACTACATCATTGGGTGGCTTTAAAATCAAGCATAGGGGATCCAAGCTTAAAGTGATAGGTGAATCATCTTCTATGAATTTTAGTGATAAGGAAATCATCATTTTGGATGATCTAGAAAATAAGGTTGCTTCTGAGTAAACATGGTAAATCCATAAGTTTATGGTTTTCATTATTTTTGTGTTTTATTGGGGGCCTTTTGGCCCTTTTGGGGTTATCCCTTATCTGGTAGTTGGGTGTTTTATTTTTATTTACTTTCATTCAACATGCCATTTTGTTTGGATTTGACCTGGTTACATGTATACAACTAAGTTTATTCATACTTGGTTTGTTTTTATGATACTTTTTTATCGTAGGGGACCAGTTTAAACCCCAGTAATAATCCAAAAAAAATACTTCAAAGTTTTCAGTAAGTGACCTTTTTTTTTGGTATACTTTTGAAGATGAGTTTGATTAGTTTTGTAAATCTTTATAACTTGTATCAAAACTTATTTATAAACCCCAAAAATTTCTAAGTGTTTGATATTGAACTCAAGCCCTTTTTCAAAACCTAGACACAAAACTTCAAATTTAGCTGTATTATTAGTTTTCTCAAAAGATAATTGATAAGTATAGGATAAATGAGAATGATTCTAATAACACTTCCATGTTGAGAACATGCCCAATCAAAATATAAAGACTAGATTATTTATCAAGGTATTAATATCACATGTTGTTGATTTGATTCATCTAATTTAATCAACTCATAAGTTCCAATTACGATTTCAACAAAGGTAACATTAGTTGGTACTGATTCAATAGGAATACTATTCCAATATTCTTTATGCATAAAATCTATTTATTTTCTAATATGAACCCAATTAGCATCTTTACCTATGAAGGTAAAAATTGATTTAAATCAATATTTACCTAATAACATAACATAATTAGTAGGAATATCAAGGACTTACATATTACTGATACACCTAATTCTCCCATCTAGATCTATTTTGATGAAAATATTTTGAAACGTACACTAACTTTTAGTTTGACATTAATCAAAACCAATAAGATTTCTATTATCCTTTTCATAAAGAATGCCTATTTGGTTAGCAATTAATCTAGGCATTATGTTTTGTAAAGCTCCTATGTCAAGTATACAATTGTGAATTAATTTGTCACTAATTTTGAAAGGCATATAGAAAGGAGGAATATAGTCAGAAGGAGGATCATTAACTATCATTATATAAAGCAAAGACAAGTTCAAATATAACATTTTTAGTTTCTCTTTGCAAAATTACAAAATTCTTAGAAATTAATTTTTTAACAACTTTACTAATCTTTTCAAGTTGATTTGGTAAACTGGTATCTTAAAGTAAATAAAAGTTAACTTTAATACTTTCCATATGATCAATAATATTATAGGATCCAAAATTTGAACTAATTTGAGTATAGTTTATGTGCCTATAGATAATTTGGTATTTAGTGTTATTAAATTAGGAAAGGATTAGATTTTTATTGGTTTCCAATGTGTTACCTACATAAGTGTCATTTTGAAGAGCTTTAACTTTATACTGTATATGAGTTTTAGAATAAGTAGGATGAGTATTATCTATTCTTGTTGCATTCAAGTTATCTTTAGGGGTAAAATTGTAATCCTTTTACCTTGTTTTCACATCATGAACATTAGTGGTCTTGATTTCACTTGAAGGCTCATCAGAACTACACACATTTATATTGTCAGTCAAGTCAATAATAATGCCATATTTTCCTTGAATAAAACGTTTGAATGTTTAAATATAAATACATGTATCAATATCATAATCTATGTCACTAACATGATAATAATGACTTTTTTCTTCAGACTTACCTTTTTGAAAATTTGAAACCTTTAGTGAAGTTGATGACTTATCATTCAATTATCACTTTACGATGACCAACTTGTTACCAATATTTTGTTTAGCTTTCATAATTCTTGAATTATCAAAAGTAATATTGTATAAGCTCTTTCTTTAAAACCAATATATTTTAGCTAATGTAAAAAGTAAAAATAACATCATATTCTATAATAGATTTCCCTTCTAAATCCATATTATACGTAAGAGTTAAAACACCACAAAAATATAGTTTGGAGAAATTATTTGATGGTCTCACATTGCATGGTATATTTTGTCTTAACTCAGTGAATATAGTGATAAAATGGTTAATAGTTTCACTAGGATTAATTGAAATATTCACAAATTCATTAACCAATATTAAATCTTCCTTAGGTTTTCCAAAACAAAGTTCAAACCAATCTTAATTATCCTTCTATTCTTTAATTAATTTTGCATGAAAAATAATAAATGCTTGATATATTTTTCCTTCTAAAGTCTAAGAAAATAACCTAAGAGAAATATTTTCCATCGGTTATTCCAAGAATAACACAAACTAGTTTAAAAGCATCAAGGTGATATTCCTATAATTCACTAAAATTTTAGGAAAACTTAGGGACATTAATTTAATTCAAAGAGGGGATTTTTCTAGGGTTATTACCTATATTGATTGGATTACCATGTATCCATGGATTGATTTATTGTTGTTCATTTTCAACATTAGAGTCAACTTCGTTATCGATTACTTATTCTTGATCCCTATCTTTTTGTAAACCAAGGATAATTTACCTAATTTTATTCCTAGGAGGTTGTTCTATCATTTAAAGGTTAAAAAAATATCCTTAGGAGACTCATCAAACATAAACCTAGTTTTGGGTTGAGGGTTAGAAACCAAAATTTGTTCTATTTCTCACCTTAGGTGAGGATTTCATTGGCAAATAGAGCATAGCTCTATATTTTAAAACCTTCTTCCTCTTAATTATTAATAACGTTAAGAATATGAAAAATATTTTGAATCTTATTATACCAACTAAAATGAACTAGCTTTAAAGTGATATTGACCTGATCTTGAGTGATATCAAAACCTCGTTGGATGATAGGTGCAGGACCTATAATGGTAATGAGAAATAAGAAAAAATGATTTGAAACAACTAATCTTGATTAAATAAGAAATTTATTTTTGATCTTCCCAGTGGAGTGCCAAATTTGTTTATGGTGAAATTTGTCACATCAATGAATCAACCTGTTCACACATTGTGAAGGTCAAGAGAATCATACTAGTTTAATTGTAAAGACATATGGGCAAAATATTAGTCATAAGGTGTGCAAAGGGTTATTCTAAAACTTATAGGAATAGATAAGTTTAATAAAAAATCAAATCAAACTTAATCATTTAGTTAATGAATTAACCATTTCAATGTATTATAAATTTTGAATTAAATTTGTAATTGCTATTTATCCTATTTTATAAAGTAGATCCTATGGATAAAACAATCTCTTGAAGGAAATAATGTTTTGATTTGTATATTTGTATTATTTCATATCAATGTATATCATGTATGAATCAATTCTCTTCAATGTTACAATAAAACAAAATAAAAGAAACTAAAAAATAGGAAAAAGAAATGAACACAAAAACCAAAGAAAGAGGAACTAACTTAGATCAACAATAATCAAAAGAGAGCTACAATAGACTAGAAAGGCTAAATAAAGTTAAATAAGAAGGAAAAAAGATTAAAAGTCAGAGATTAATCTATTAGAGTTAGAAAGAAATAAGTGAAATAAACTTAGTTAAGAACTAATTCTAAGCAAAAGTAAACTATACCAATGACTAATCCAAGAACTATAGTAAAAAAAAAGATAGCAACAAAAATATGACTAAGAAACTAAACTAAGTAGATAAAAGAAGTAAGGAAAGAAAAATAAAAGAGAGATAACTCAAAGTATAGATGAAAATAAATATTAATTGAGAAATTATGTATTTTAATACTATTTATAAATGACTCTCAAAAGAGTAATCACTATATAATGATAACCCATCAATTTGTCATAAGATATACAAAGTATTCATCATTATACGAACAATGTACAAATACATTCTGCACATATAATTGTATGATTCAACAATCATAATGAGTTAATACTTGATAAACTTCTAATAATCAATTTATAAATTAAACAATAACCCTGGATATATTTTTGTATATCTAGTGATTTATTTCACCATTATAAAATCTATTGTTCAGTATTCTTACAAGTGATATTCGATCTCAAAAAAAATTCATGTAAAGAAAGTGTAATATGAAACTTATAATAAAAAAGATCTTGTACCTATATGTATTTATTCTTTTGTAATTTCCTTTAATTATCATTTTAAAGTTTTATTCTTTTTAAGTAGTTGTACTTTAAGTTATAACTAACATTTAGTTAACTAATTATTAAAGCTGATTAACTTTAATAAAGTTAACCATTTATGGGAGAAAAAAGAGCGGAAGGAGACTTCTTCCAATAGGACGTGGGTGAGAAGGAAAATAAAGGCAAGGATATGAAGACAACCTAGATCTGGGTGAACTAGGGGTTATCCATGCCATTAGTGACATCCCCCTTGAGATTGAATGGCAAGCTGGATGGAAAAGAATCAATCTATAGTCTAACAAAAGGAAGCTTTTGGGTATAATTTAAATAAGAAATTTAGTGCAGAAGTTACTCACAACACCTATGGGGTTTCTCCAAGAGCCCCTACTCAGGTAGGGAGTGAATCTACTTGGAGATTTTGTGAGAAGATACTGGTCCCAAAAAATTATCAGGAGTAGAAAGAGTTAAAGACCTTAAACAGTCTGAATCTTATTTCGATCCAAAAAACCAAAACAACATAGGGTTTTCTTTTGTGGTCCTTCTATGGGGCAGATGATAGAGGATACCACCCCAAGATCATTTTTTGAGGTGAGTTGGATATTAGAAGAACCCACTTCCCTATTTATTTGATTGGCATGGATATTAGAGGAGTCCATACTTTAACCCATTCTGATAGCTAGGACAATGGAAAAATCCATTTATCTCACCCAAGTACTGTAAGTAATTTGGTTTATCTATGGTCCTTCATTGGGGTGGAAGATGGAGGATCCCACCCCAAGATTCTATTTTGGGCCAAGATGGGTGTTAGAGGAACCCACTCCCCTATTCTATTAAATGGCATAGTTATTAGAGGAGACCATATTTTAAACTTATCTGATAGCCTGGACAATGGAAGAATCCATTTACCTCATCCTAACATTGTTAGTGTTTTGGTCTATCTCAAAGTGCTTATTTATAAGGAATGCCAGTTTCCAGGAGTACTAAACTTTGTGGAAAACCTTTTGTTGGGTTTAAGAGGACCATGTTTTTTGGTGGCCTCTTTTTGCAGTTTAAAAGTGGATGTTAGAGGAGCCCACCCTTGGTCTCACCAAGTTATAGGATCTCATGAAATCAGATTAGCTATAGATGAAGCCTTTTTGGGGGATGCTATTTTATTCAGTCATATTTGATAGTGTGGAGGTTAGGTGGAATACCCATGTGGCATCAGACCTTATCTGGATGGTCTTCTTCTAATAGTATCCTCAAGAATGACATGACAAAGGGGGTCCACCCTTTGATATTCACTATTTTGTTTCATCTTTTTATGTTTAATGGTTTTAAGAACCTTAAAAACCCCTTGATATGATTTTTAAATGTTATTGTTATAAGTGGGAATATAATCCCACTTATTGTGATTCAGCTATGCAGTGGCTGTGTGAAAGACCCAAGAGGCGAAATACCTCCTTTCTAGTTGAACTTAATGTTCTGTAGATTATTTATTATTGTGTTTTTCTAGGTTACAGGAGCCTAAAAAATACCTTGTTTTGCCAAGGTCATGTGTACCTTTACTTCTCTTGTTAATGGTTATGGTAGCCTCAAAACTCCCTTGTTATGCTTTAAACAGGTTGTGAATCTTAGTGGGAAGATAAATCCACTCGTTGGAACTCTATTGTATGGAGGTTGTTCGAAAGACCCTAGTGGTGGAATACCTCCTTCTCTGGTAGATATTCTAGTTTTCAATGCCCTTAGATAAGACACGATAAAGGGAGATAGCCCTTCGAGATTCACTATTTAGTAACATCTTTATGTACTTTAGGTTACAGGATCCTTAAACCCTTGGTTGTGAGAACCCTTAAAACCCTCATGTTCTCTAATCTTGCCAAGGTCATGGGTACCTTTAATTCACTTATTAAAGATTTGGGGAACCTTCAAACCCTCTTCATTGTACTTGGTTGTTAGGGGGATCCTTTGTTACCTTGTTTGTTGAACCTGGATGTGGGTCCAGTTGTCAAAACCCCCACCTCCCCAGTTCATAGCTCCAGTTTCAAAGGCATTTTACCCAATCAAATAAAAATAAAGTTAACCATTTTATAACTTTATAATAAGTTTAAAACTTGAACTTGTTCACAAATAAGTTCAAAAAAACTTTATGAGACTCAAAAATAAAGAATATTTAAAATGAAGACCAACAATATTTCTAATGTGTGAGGGCTTTCACTTGATTTTAAAGCAACTTAAAAAATAATTTAAATGTTAGAGTAGGGGTTTTCTTTTTCCCATATTTACTAATTATGGTATTTTTTCCCTCACTTGTAATTTTCCTACTTTCATGGAGAAGTTTGCTTATGTGTGCAGGTTGATCGGGTGACTAGGAAGTAACTACCTTGACTAGCTATTACGAGTATGGGAGTTACTCCTCTATTCTTGGCCCTGTTTAACACTTTTTATGGAGGGGTTACTATTTTATTCTAGGGGTCTGTTGACCACTTTTTTAGAGGAATTACTCAACACTCTCTTGTTTTTACTTCTCACATTTGTGAGCTAAGTTAATGAAAGTTTGGCTTTTGGCTCTTATCTTATTTTGTATAATATTCTATTTTGGGTCTTATCTTGTTTTATACAATATTATCGCATTATTATTTAATTTTGATTTCATTTACTTTATGGTATGCACCTACTAGATCATGTAATCACTCAGCTTGTGCATTCAATATATGTAGAACCTAGAGTCAACCTCGATATGGTATCAGAACCACCCCGATAATTGTGTGTCTATTTTTTGAAGTTGTTAATCTTATTTTGAAATCTAGAGTTTATTTGAATAAATTGTGAGGAAATTTTTTAGGGTTTAAATTTTTTTTAGGAATTTGTTTAAATCTAAAAAACTTTGAGGTGACCAAAAAAAATTGTAGGGGTCATTTTTTTGCTAAAATATATTATATTGGCTTTATCTTGGACCATTCATGTTCTATTCTTGGCTTAGTTTTTCTATTGGCTATTGTGGGCATGACTTTCTCTCTTTGGAGATACATAGGATTGTATTTGACAACTTTGGAGGAAACCTAGACTATCTTTGGTTGGGAACTAAGTTTGATGAAGGATTATTGCCCTTGTATGTAGTGTTCTACTCTTTTGTGGTCAAAAACCACTTGTAAGGTTTTATGCATTGCCATCTTCTCTCAATTTTCTAGTTGTAATTGGCCTATTAAGACTGTAAACATAGTTCTCAAACCCTCACTTAGATAATTAAGTGTCCTTTCATGGCTTATGTTTAGACCTATAGTCTTCAATTGCATTCAAGTTCTTTCATGGCCTACATTCAAACTTGCAATCTTCAATTGCATTTAAGATCTTCCATGACTTGCATTAACAATTCTTCATTTTCTTAACATCTTTCATACTCCCTTGATTATAAATTGAGGTGTCTCTACCTTCTCTCTATCATTTGGCCTTCCTCTTAGGACTCATATGTTGTGGACCACCTTATAATCCCCTCACTGGCATATAAACCACTCATTTTTGCATTAAAATGGTTTAAGAATTCATGGTTTTTTGCATTTATCAAGGGGTTTTACCATTTTTTGAGTGGGAATGCTTTTAAAATAAATTAAAAAACCCTTTATAAAAAATATAATGCACTATATTTTATTTTAAGTCTTTGACTTTAAATGCTATTAGTTTATTACTTCATGAAGGGTATACAGTTTTTTTATAAAAAGTTTACTTGGCTATAAGTGATGAATATAAGGTGGTGGGATGGGGAGCCCTTTTTAATGTTTTTTAATAAAAAAAATATTGTAATGTTTTTTTCATTGTTTTTTATAAAAATAATATATTGCGAGTTTTTTTTTTAAAGATGAGATTTTTTTTATTTTATAAAAACTCTTCATATCCTTACTAGTTGAAGACTGAAGGGTGAGGTCTAGTTTGGTAGGTGGAGAAACCCCCTCACATTCAAAACATTAATTTTATATCTCTACTCAATTTTTACTTCCTTTTCCTCGGACACATTATTATCTGAACCCGATGTCTCCTTACCTTGTAGATTTTGTATTTTTTGACACATGCACTAGTTTCTTGAGACACATTCTTAATTGTGTTCGATATATTTTGAGCATGCATTTTTTTAAAATTCAAGGGGGGAGGGGTTAAATATTTCATAGTTCAATGGAGGTGTATTGTGTTTGTTGTGTCACTCTTTCTATTTTACTTGCACTTTTATTTCTACAACAATATTTTCAACTTACACTACTTTAACTTCATTTATGTACTAATGGATTCAAGTTCAATTAATCCACTAATGCCATTTAAAAACTATGAATTAAAAACCAAAATTCAAATTATATTAAGAAGTAAGGGTTTACATAGTATTACAATGGTCAATGAAACTGAACCTGGTACAGAAGCAAAAAAAGTTAAGTGGTACAACCGTTGTGATGAAGCCTATGGGTTATTGTGTCTTTATGTGTCTCTTGATCTTATCTTTCTCCTAGAACTTGAAATATCTCCCAATTAGTGTGGACCATATTGGAAAATATTTTTGGGAAGCTAGATGTGATGAGAGGTCACAAATTTGAAAATGAGCTTATCATCCTAAGTCCTAGAAAATTTGACACCCTTCAAGATTTCTTAACCGAGTTCAAGTCTTTAAGATTACCGTTGAAAGAATGTGGAATATAAAATAAATATTACCAAATTATTATTTTTATACTCTCTAATATAGGTCCTAATTACTCAGTCTTTGTCTCTACTTTTTATGCCAATAAAAGTGTTTTAGCCACTACATGGAAAATGCCTCTTTAGATGCCTTTATTGCCAACTTGACTCGGGAACAAGATAAATTAATATAGATGGGCACATTGAATTCTTCAAAATCTCAAGCCCTAAATCCTAGGAATGGGAAACAAAAGGCTTCTAACAAAGAGAAGATGAAAAATAACAAGCATCAAGATAAGAAGAAAGAATCAACCTTTGCTGAAACAACCATTGAAACCTCCTCTTCCAATGATAAAACTTAGAAATATAAGGTTAAGTGTGCCTATTTTAAGAAAAATGGGCATAATGAACACAAGTTCATGAAGAAGAAAATTGATCACCTAACTCATCTTTTAGAGAAAAATAACATAGGTGTTCCTGAGTCTATTAAGAAGAATTCATAAAGTCAAGATTCTTCTCAGGCAAAAGGCAAAGGTAAAGAGAAAAAAAGGGCAAGGCTCTTGTAGTAGTTATAGATATAACCTATTCATGGGTTATTGACTCAGGTCATTTGCACCACATGCGATATTCACAAGTTAAGTTTTCTTCCTTAGAGCCTTGTAGCATTTTGGGTGATGACACTTTAGTAGAAGTTACAGGGAGAGGGTCTATTGAAATGGATAGAGGAACATTCAATAATGTTCTAAGCGTTTTATGACTTTGAACTAATCTCCTATCAGTGTACCAAATCAATCATATCAGTAAGGGCATGAGGGTGTATTTTTCACCAGATTTAGTCACAATCAGAGAGTTTCACAATAATTCTATAGTGGTAGTGAGCAGGGTAGATCACCAACATAGGTTATATACATTTTCACATTTTACACTTGATTCTTCAATGATTGCATTTTTGACTCGTTTAGATGGAGTTAGCAAACTTTGGCATGAGTGGTTTGATCACCTCAACTACCACTACCTATAAAAACTCAAAAAGAATGACATGGTTACAAGCTTACCTTGAGTCCATTTATCTAAGGTTCTTTGTAAGGGTTTCACCCTTGGGAAGTATATTAAAGAGAATTTTGACATAGGTAAATCTGGGAGGCTTCATAGGCATTTAAATTAGTACATAATGATGTATCTGGGCCTTTTCCCAGTCTATCTTTCATAAGGGATAAATATGCCCGTACCTTCATTGATTACTTCTTGAAATACACATGGTTTCACTTATGCATAAATCAAAAGTTTTTGATAATTTCAAGACTTCAGGGTTCTTGCAAAGAAACAATCTGAGATATGTATCAAGGTTATTCAAATTGATAATGGGGATGAGTATGTAAATAACAAGGTTGAGAAAATTTTCATAGTAGAGGAGATTGATCTACGATGCATAATTCCATACAGTCTTCAACAAAATGGTGTGGTAGAACATAAGAAATGGTCCTTGAAAAAGATGGCTAACTATATGATTCACTCTAAGTCACTTACACCACAATATTGGGTTGAAGCAATCAAATGTGCTTTCTATATTTTAAGTAGGATTCCTCACAAAGCTTTGAAATATATAATTCTATTTGATGTTTAGCACAATAGGAAACCTATAGTTGAGAACTTTAGGGTTTTTAGATCTCTATCTATGACATACATACCGAAGAAGAAACACAAGGCTATGGAACTTCAAATTAAGCCTTACATCTTCATAGCTTATCGAAATGGTATCAAGGGGTCCCACCTTCTTCATTTGAATAAACATAAGCTATTGATTGAGATAAATGTTCACTTTTAGGATATTCCCATAGACTGAACACTTGACACTTATCCCACTTCATTGGATTCACTTGGATTCAAATCAAATGATTCAAATTAGCTTTAGCACATTATATAGGTTGAGGACACATCTTCCAGTTTTGATAGTGAGAGTAGTGATGTGGACTCATCTTCATCCACATCTAGCCACACTTTAGAGGATGATGTTTCTCTACATTAATCATCCACTTTTGGTCCTCTTTATGATAAATAGACACTACAAAGTGAAATTACATGGGTTAGGGATCCTTTAGATGATAGATGGACATGTTTAGAGTTTCAGAGTGAGTTACATCATTTTTATACCTCTACCTCATATCCACAAACTTTTCAGGAGGCATCAAGTATTCTTGAGTGGGATTCTACCATGCATGAGGAGTATAACTCCTTAATCAATAATTATACTTGGGGTTTGACACTTTTCCCTAAGGTAAGACATATAGTTTAATGGATATGGATATATCATACTAAGTATGTAACATATGGGTATGTTGACAAGTTCAAGGCATGGTTGGTCACCAAGGATTTCTCATAGGTGTATGGAATCGACTACATAAATATCTTTACACCAGTCTCAAAAATTAACTTAGTTAGACTCACATTTACTATTGATGTAACCAATTATTAGGATGTTCATAATATGGATGTGAAGAGTGCCTTTCTTCATAATGATCTCAAGGAGGAGTTTGACATGGATTAACCTCATAGATTTGTAGAGGATTATTAATTTATATGCAAACTTCATAAATGCATGTGTGTCCTCAAACATGCCCCTTGGGCTTGGTACGTCAAGATGGATTCAATTCTTTTTTTAGCGGTATTCACTAGATGACATTCAGATATAAATGTCTATCTCTTACAATAAGATGACTCATTCTTGATTCTAATTCTTTATGTTGATGATATTTTGATCACTGGTATCTCTTATTCTTTCCCATATATATTTATTATGTAATTATTTCCCTCACTTAGATTTTTCCTACTTTTATGGAGAATCTTGCTTATGTGTGCAAGTTAACTGGGTGACTAGGAAGTAACTCCCTTGATCGGATATTTTGGGTATGGGAGTTACTCCTCTATTCTTGGACATATTGAATACCTTTTGTGGAGGAGATACTATTATATTTCAAAGTTATATTGACAACCTTTTGTGGAGGAGTTACTTATCACTCTCATATTTGTACTTCTAATATTTGTGAGCTTTATTAATGGAAGTTTGGATATTGGCTCCTATCTTGACTTGTGCAATATTCTTGCATTTCTATTTCATCTACTTTGTGGTATGCACCTACATGGTTTGTGTAATCACTCAACTTGAGCATTTGATGTATTCAAAATTTGGACTTAACCCTAATATTAACATGTTATCATGTAAATTAAACAATATTTATGATAAAGACTACATGATTTAATATATTATTTTGCATTTAAATTATTTTACATTTTATTTTCAAAATGTAACATACATAACATAATAGAGTGATCAAAATTAACCAAATTAACCCTTCAAACTAAGTAATCAAACTAGAATATATTATATGCCTATACTAAAATGACACTATATTACTATAATAAAATAAAATGTATCTCTACCAATAAACTGTCAAAGCTAAAAAATAAACCCTATGAAAAGTTATGAATAACAAAAAAATTCATAAGAGGTTTCCATATCTAGTTAACAACAGGAGTTGAGAAATAGCTAATTTTTCACGATGTCGTCTCCTTCGAAGCCGTCTCCATTGCGCGCACTGCCAAAAAATTTGAATTTGGGGAATAACTGTCTGGAGATCAACGCAGCTACAGACTCTAAAACAGCTACGATTTCTAAATCAGCATGCAAGGGGAGGGATCTAAATGACCCTAAAGAGATTGCTCATGCGGGTGGAGGAAAGTTTTTGGCTGGGCGCTTTGCCAACGCGACTGGACCAGGGTTTGAAGCAGGGGGAAGATCTTTTGTGGATGTGGCTGCATTCGAAGCGAATCTACATGAAGTTATGCCTCGCGCATTATCTGGGCCTTCCTATGCACAACCAGTAAGTGTTCTAAAACCCGCTAGAGTTAATCTAGACTTGGAAATAGTTGACGAAATATTTGAAAGGATTGAAATTTTTTCCTCTCAAGCTGCTATCTTTCATTTTCAAGGTTTATGGCCCTCTTTGGCTGATCTACATGGATGGATATCCAAGAATTGGGTGCCACTTATTGAAGACTGTGTTGAAATCTTCCCCTGTGTAAAAGGGTTCTTTATTGCTGTCTTCCAAAGCCCTGAGGACAGAAGGATAATCTTGAGCAACAGTGATTTTTTATGGCAGGGCAAATATCCTCTCATGGCCAAACGATGGCACAAGGATTTTAATCTGATTACGGAAACCTTTAACAAGTGTCCGATCTGGGTTCGGCTACCAAATCTACCAATACATCTTTGGAATGAAGCGGTTTTTGAAACCATTGGGAATGTGATAGGAGATTTTTTGTTTGTGGATAAAAATACTTCGGTTGGTTACCATTCGACCTGTGCTCGCTTTATGGTTGAGATGGATGTTTCAAAGGGCCTACCAGAGGTGATTTGCCTGGACTCCCCAAGGGGAACTTGGACACAAATGTTGGATTATGAGGGTGTACCTTTTCAGTGCAGAAGATGTCACCAGACGGGTCATTTGGCTGCTCATTGTTTGGCTAGGTTTTTAAAGTCCAGAAGACCACCTTCTTGGTGGGTTGATGCTTCCTCCGAACATTATTTAGCTAAACAACCTATGGAAGTTCTGGCTAATTTTGAGAATGAAGATAACATCCACTCTGAGCCGATGATTGAGGAGGAGTCACCGGTGATAGATCCCATAGATGGTCCTGTGGAGACTGGGATTAAAGATCTTTCAAAGACTGTTACTGTGGAGGCTTTGGTTTCTCCCCCTATTTTGGAGGATCCACCTAGGAGCCAGAATTTGGCTGGTGGTCATAAGGATATTACTGAGTCTTCTGTATCCCTTAGGCTTAATGGATCTCCGCATTTTGAGGTATGGATGACAGAGGCAGCTAAGGTAGAGGATGGATGGACTGTTGTGAAGAGGAAGAAGTCTAAGCCTTTGGTCCCCCCTCTAGATATGAATCTTCGTTCGTGTAAAAGGTAATTTAATATTTTTTGAAGGTTGTAGATTGTTGTTCCTGTCTTTTGACGGTACGTTTTGTGTAATGTCAGCGGATACTTCTGGTCTTCTCTGTTGTTTTCAGGTTCCTGTCTAACCTGGTTTGGGTTGTACACTTCATATTATTTTGATCTTCTTTGGGCTTTAAGGCTTATCTTCTTTTGATGTACAGGGTTTTGGGGTCCCTTCAAAACCTGCTTTTACCATAATCTAAAACAATAAAATTCATAAGTATAACATACAACAATTATTTTGTTTATAAACCTTCTTCACATAAAATTAAATCAATTAGTGGAATTCTAAGTTAAGTCTCATACTCAATATATTCCATAGGAAAGACTGACCATTTAACAAAGTTTGTGCCACTTAATTCATCATCAATTTCAAGCTTGAATTTATTCTTTATACGAGTTGCCACAAGTTGGGATGAAGAGATATTAATGCATTTTTTATTAGAAGAAACAACATTATCATGGATAGATATTATAGTATTGGGAGTGATCACAACAAAAATATTAATAAGATTAGGATTAATTTTAGGAAACAACTCAAAGTTTTAGGATACAACATCAACATTTGGCATAATTTTATTATGAGTAGTATATATCTATTAAGAAGACATACTTGGTGAACCACATCCAAAAGGAGGAGATCACTGATTGCCTTATCTCATTCCTCTATGAAAACTATTGTGGTGAAGAGAAAAAGAAACATGTGGGATAAAATTAAGAACATCCAAAAAATAAAGGTCATTAGCATAATGGCCATGAAAATGCATTAGAAACCCTTATATTGTGAAATTGTCTACCTTGATAACTATTATAATGAGGAGTTTTACTATTGACCTCCTCAACCCCAAACATTTGTATATGTACTCTAAGAACCATGGCTCCACCCATACATTTTTATATAATTGAAACTAAAAATTAAATGAGACACTTCTATCAATCATTATAAATAGATTTCATACTCCTACAAAGTTTTGAATTCATATTGAAAATGATAAACTGAACTTTAATACAAAATTGAAAGTTGAAAACTTTGTTATAGTTCAATTTAAACTGATTTGATCAATAAAACCATGCAGGGAAATATAAGTATATTTATGAAAATTCAAGAATAAAATATGATCATAAGTAAAATACTCAATTGTGTCTTAATCACAAGAGACAAAATGAAACTTAAAAATTGCCACACGGATCAATATTGAAACCATAATACCAACTATGTAATTTGAATGAATAATATTTTAAAAAGTATCACAAAACCTTCATAAGATACAACACCTTCAACCAAATAGTTCTATATGTAAGCCCATTATTCAAACAAATGCATGTATTTCCTGAAAACCATACATATTTTACCAAACCCTGACTATAAAATGATTGCATTAATACATGCTTCACCAACTTCTTCACATATTTCTTCAACACTATGAAAACTAAAGTCAAAATTATATCAACTTAATACAATTCTAAGCTGAAAGAAAACTAGGTTTTCAAAATGATATAACCAGGAAACTAATATATTGCCTTTTTTTTGCAACTATCAAAATCAATTACGACTGAATATTTTCCTAAAACCCCAATCCATATTATAATAATGACTTGTTTCAAAATTTACACAATAGACATTCATTACCCTTCTTTGAGCTCCAAATAAAAGAATGAAATAATATAAGATAAAAGAACCATTGCATGCATTTCCAACAAAATGTTACTCTCGAACTATAATATTTTGAATGTGTGTACTCAATATATCTTAAAACTAAAACCCATAAAGTATCTTACAACTAAAACCTAAAGCTTCAAGAAAGTATTTTGAAAACTAGTTAAAGTGCATCATATAGAGTCTCAAAGACAAAGATTACAAAATTTACCAAATATTTAAATTTCAAATAGCCCTGAAAACCTTCTACATGCAACCATATGAAGTAATAAAACTAACTTGAAAGCCCAACTACCTCTATATTCCATTATTGCTTCTTTTTTTTTTTTTCAAAATTAACGATGAAGCTACAAGTTTTTAAAAAATTCATGTCATATTTTATTATCAAAAATGCATATATTAGGATTTTAAACTCAAAACAACAAACCCAAAAAATTGAATATCCCAACTTTTCATGTGTACATCTATTTCTTTGAAAGATTTCAATCCACATAAAATAATGTATACAAAAATAACAACAAGCATGCATTTGTAAAGTTTATTGGTATGCAAACTAACTTCATATTCAATCCCAATGTTTAAAAAATATTTTTAATCATAACAAATCTCTAAAACTAAATCTCCAAAGTATGAGCCAACTTAATAGCATTTTATTTCCTGCTTGAATTCTAACAAAACTCAAGAGTTGTAAAGCTTCACTTCCACTAGATGCTTACAAGTGGTATGAAAAATGAGAACTTTGGTAATTTCTTTGAACATGACCCTAAACACAATCACTACATTCAATGTGAGTGATGCCAAACAGGCCACAATAATTCTACCACCTCTCATATTCTCTACTAACATTCTATTAAAGTTTTATTGAGTTGGTGGGGTCCCAATTTACCAAACATTCTATGTTGAGAATATATGTTAAGTTAGGGATGAGACAAATAAAATAATATGTCATTTCAAGCTATGTTAAATTATAAAATTCACCAACTATACCAACTTCTCTGCCAAAAATGACCACCTCTAGTGTTTAGAAAGGACATGTTTCATTAAATATGAAATCACTCAATATTTATCAAGCATAACATAAGATCCATTATATGTTTGAATTTAATTGAAAGTGTATTAAAAGTTTTCAAGCCAAGGTTACTAACCAATATCCATGTTGTTTGAATAAACACCATAACCATAGGATTAGAATTTGAATTATAACCAAATGTGACTAAATTAAATATGCATTCTTTTCTTAGCAAATCATTCTCAATGACTAATGGAAATGCCTTATGCTTGTAGTGGTTCATGGTCCATAACATAGTTTATGTAATTAGGGTTAGGTTTTAAAATTAGGTTTACAAGCTTATAGATAAAAATATAATATTAGCCTATGAAAACCAGACCAAGACTTAGAAAATCAATAAATCAAAAGACGTCATAAGATAATAAAGGAGACAATGTTATCTATTCTCTATTCTATTTTGGTATTTAAAGATATTGATTTGTGCAATTGAAATAAGTTTACAAAACTAAAACTAAGGAAAACATTACCAAATTTAAATCATTTAGACTTATATTTATGACTTTTCACAAGAATCCATTATTGATTTTACTACTATAGAGAGATCACTATGCACACATATTGATCAACAATGCTATTAATTGTTTTACATAATTAAATTATTTAAATGTAATGTCTATCTAAAATCACTTTATAAAAAACATAAATGACATTCAATCACATTTAAATAAGAAATGATAGTTAAGTGTTCAAAATAAGTTTCCCCCTATCATGCAGTTTTAAAAATTATGGTACAACAACCACCATATGAAAGAATTTACAATGTTTGAAATTTTGAAAACTGGGGATTGAAATTTGACAATAATGAATTTACAATTTTTGGTTTGGATGATAAAATGGAAAATGTATGCGTGAAATCAACTTTCATTATTCCCAATCTATGATCCCCATGCATATTTCATGAATCACATACCATGTCTGAGTCTTTAATTTCCCATATAATGTATGAACCCATAAATTTATTATAAGGTGATGAAAACTTCTTATTTAGAACTTATCACATCTATAAAAATGTTTTATTGGATGAGGTAGGCCATGCTTAAAATTGTTGCACTCAAACTAAGTGCAAATAACTTCTTTTACCTCATCCCAAATTGGGATACTGGGCTTATGCATCACCCACCAATGTGCAATGGTGATTTTTAGGGTGTATAACAATGCAATCAAATGTTATTTTTATTTTTGAACACATTCCTAGAGGTTATTGAGAAAATTTATGTCATTCTCTGATCCTTCACAATGTAGTAAGGTAATAAGCCTACCTTTTCTAAGACAAAAAAATCTCTTCATTTTTTGATGCTACATGAGGATTTGAGGAACCCAAATCTTGTGTCCTTGAACTAATCCAAATTTTCCTTTGGAAATCCTTAGGTTTTCTTATGGCATCATTGCTCTAAATTATAAATTCATGATGCCACATTTATGCCCAATTGCTTCATAATATTATTTTACCCATAGGTCACAAGTAACACTTAAGTATCTAAAATATAATTTGCATAAAACAATCTAAAATTACTTCTTTATATGTCCCAAAATTTTCATCACCATGTGTTTTAATATTTTATATGTGGTTAACTTCATCCATATCTACACCATCAACATATGCGGGCTCATGTTCATTATCAATGAGAATGACAAGGAGATATTCACCTTATTGAAGCTCATGTAGCACTTTTTGAAGTGCATATTGGAATTATTGGCATAACACCATGGTCTTCTGAGACTAAATAGTTTTTAACTTTGACCAAATCAATAATTTAAAAATCTACATTAAGATTCATATCCATGACATCAACACAAACTTTATTCATAATTTCTAAATGTTATGTGCTAATCCTGTTGGTGATAAAGGAATGTGAGGTGAAGGCCTAAATATAAGGCTTCCAATCTTGCACCAATATTCTTGTGTTAGAATGTTGACCTTAATTCCCATGAAAATAATAATATCACACAATTACCATCCATCAATTGTTGCATTAATGAGAAACTCTTAGTTATATTTGGTATTTTGGGCATTATTAACCTTGTGCTCTCTAAATAGATGCAACTTATAGGGTATTTACTTATTCTAGTGGCTTACTACACCAAAAAATTATTAATCATGTGAATTTCTCCCTCTGAATGTAACAAACACAAAATCTTATAAAACTCATTTCCATCCTCTCGCTCTCCCTATACCTTTGTTAAAGTGCTTCCTTAACATTTGCCTCCAAGTCATGAGCATGTTGAAGCTCACCTTGTATGTTTTGTATAAAATCTATGGCCTCGTAAAATATTTATTTTTGGCATAATTTTTTAGGGTGATTTGTATAAGGCTTTCATGATGCACCTTCTCTTACATCCTAGGCTCATATCTTTATCGAACCTTCTCATTTGGTACAATATGAGGTTAGTTAATGACACCACTATGCATTGTAATATTCACCTTTCATCCTTATATTTTTTGACCTTATTATTTTATCATCCATTTACCCATTGGGAATATGAAGTTGATAATCCTTGCTCATTTATTCGACTTATCTTTTTGTGTTATATTGGTATAAAGGTTAGGGCAATCTTTAGTTATGTGCTCACCTCTATAATACTTGTAAGTATGGAACTTTTAGAAATATATTTGATAATGTTAAGAAAAATCACACTTATAATAGGTGTGTGGAGGAAACTATCAGCTAATTATTCCACAATAAGGGTGATGGCCACTATATTTCTCTTAACGCTAACCACTATCTAATGCATTCCCCTTTTATGCACCTCATGGATCTCATCAATCACCCTACAATATTCAATATTGTGGGTGGATGCCTCACATATATTACACAATAGGTATACTTTTGATTAGGTTTCCCTTTTGCATCAAGGGATAATTTCATATATCATGTCCTTTGTGACAAATCCCAAAATATCCAAGAAGTACTCAAACATTTCACCTAGGGAAATTGTTCTTATCATGCCTTTCTATTTCATAGTCAATGCACCATAAGCCACTACACATTTTATATGCACTATTGGTAGTGATATTTTACAATTATGAGGCCATGGAGGAAATATGTGCCTCCATAAATAGACTAATGCCTATATCTATGTTCCATGGCCTCTTCCATCAATATCACCTTTAATGCTTCACGTAAATCTAAAAAAGTCTTAATAGACAATGCATGCCTAAATAGTAATAATAGTCCTCCCATGAACCATTGTTTGTGTTTTATGAGGTGAATCTCAAAAGAGAGTTTTAAATCAATGCCTTGAGTCTCACATCATAAGTGTGAATGCTATCAGTCAACTCCTACTTAGTCTCCTTTAGGAAAGAGACACTCTATTGTTCAAAATTTGGAATATCAAACTCTTTAAAAAATGCTTTGTTTGATTGATTAAAGTTTATGATGGCTTTATTTCGGTCATAATTATGGTATGAAGTACATTCATGATCTATTAGCGTTATATTTAATTGGATTAATTTCCTCTCTAGTGTAGCAATAGTAACCCCTTAACTCACCAGATGAGTTCACACTTATGCATGTGCTTCACAATATTCTCTAATCCCCTATATTCTAGCAAGCTCAAAGACATCTCATAAATAACATGTAGAGGATAGATTATATGTGTTATTGGTTCAATTGGAATACTCCACATTTCTTGAGAAATTGAGCCTTAGACATCACTAGGGTTGCCTCCTCTCAATCTTGTAGCATTTCCACTTTGGATAGGCATTATGACACCAATGTCAACACTATTTTATGGTGCAACTAGATTGAGATGGTTTTTTTCTATGGATCCAATGACCATTTTTCTATTAGAGATATTACTACTTGTATGGGTATATGGATTTCCACCCCCAATTGGTGGCATTCCAAACATAACTATGATCATTTTTTGTGGGTGTTTTGTTAAGACTAGTCTTAATAGTTTATAAGGTACTATTTATTGGATAATACTCTTTTCTTCATCTTGTCTCCTAAAGTCACAAACTAGAGATAAATCAACACAATATTCACTTACTTTTGTTTATTTATAAACACATGGGATTTCACTTCGAGTAGACCTTCAGTTGGTGCATGCTCTTGTAGACTATTCTAAAAACTCGTAGAGCTCAAACCTTATTCAGCTACTCCTTCCCAAATGTTTTCTTTCTCACATATGCATACTCCAATTTCAATGGGGGATTTATATTTAGTAAATTAACTTTCCACATGTCATCCCCATTATATATGGGTCCTTGTAGCATCACTCAAACTCAACTTTTACCTCTCCTTAGGCTCCTTGGCAGTAGTATCCTTTTGCCAAGCCTCTTCATACTTGCATCATCTGAGTTCATGTTCATCTAGGTTTTCCATTCTAAAATTTTCCATCTCCATCCCTACCAATACAAGTGAACCATGCCCACCTTTTACCTTATATCCACCACATATCCCATGCATACAAGAAATTTTTTTGACCATAAGTAAGTTCTCAATCTCATAGTCTACCCTCAAATTTTTGATATATAATGATAATTGAGCTATGTATGAACCCCTTATTTTACATATAAAATGGTGCTCAACTTCTTCTAGACATGAATAAATAGATATTATAAAATACAATAAGTAACTATTCAAGGTAGCTTGCCATCACACATTAACTACTCGCATCCACATGGTGTCATCACATTGTAACTGCTCAATATGTTTATTTTTCTAAGGTTGATTGCAACCATAGTTTATATTCTTTCCCATTACATATGTAACTATCCATGCATGCATATGTCATGGATATTATCAAAGTAAGAATTTTTAAAGAGTGTTGTACATATTCTCTTCCACCCACTCCTTAGGGGACTGATTTCTAAGGTTAGGATGATGCAATGCAAAGTCACACTCTAGGTCTTCTAGCAACCATTAAACAGTATCCAATGAGATTTTGTAGATCATATCCACTCACCATCTCAACATCTCATTCAACTATCTTGGTAGCAAAACCAAATTCCTAAGAAATTTTGCACACTTTATGAGTTTTGCACTAATATCACCTACCTAAACATTAGATAGTTCATAATGTTGACATATCACCCTTAAGTATAGTGTGTTCACTTGAGGCATATAGAGAATGCACCAAGTCATAGTTGGGTTAGTTGCACAGAGATATCATTAACATAATCTCTATTACTTAATATAATGCAAACATAGACCAATACTTAACTTATTCTTAGTACATATGTATTGGATAAATCAATCACAAGATGACACCATAGTGTTGCCACAGATAGAGATATTCATAAACCATTTATAGAGTAGAACATAAAACATCACACAAACATATTATGAAATTACATAGTCATTGGATAAATCTTGTATATTTCTTCATTCAAGTTCTCAGAATAATACATAAATTCTTACAATTTAACTAAGTAATAATATCTTGTAATTCCAACAACATAATGTTAACAATTCTTTTATAAGATATCAAGAATAACACAAGGTGGACTTTTATAAAACTCAAGCACCACCTTGTAGTTACATTACATAAATGTGCACCTGAAAAGTGCACAACAAAATTCTATATTTAGTAGTCATAACTACTTACATTGAATATTTTAGTCCTAACAACTCCATATATGTATGCCCTTATGATAGATTTAATCTAAAACTATTGTCTCAATGCTCTTATCCAATGGACTTACTCTAGTAGGTTAGCCTGTAATTCCTTTTTTCACACTCCATGTTGTGTGAAACTTCCTTCTCGATCCTAACACTATTTATTTTGTGTTACAATATGTGCACTCCATGACCTGATCAATATTTCATTGAGTGTTCCTAGGTAATTAGGTATGACTATGTGACCTCATCCTTGTATATTAGGCTCATATGAAAAAAACTACTCTATATATGAGGTTGTAATCTATGAGAGAAAGTTTGATAACACATTAAGAATATGGAAAAATTATGTTCTTGAACACAAAAACCTCTTCATAAATGTTCTTTATTATTTCTTGATATGCAAAAAATGTGTTTTATTTTTATTTTTTAAGTATTTTATTTTCTTACTTTATTTTTGTAATAAATAAATGTTTGTTAAATACCATTTTTTCATTGCCTCTACTGGAAAAAAATGTTGGAGTGCAAGATAATTCAAGGGAATAATTTTTTTGAGGTGGTTGCCTTGATTGTGTTTGTGAATATTGAATTTTTGCCTTAATCCACTTTATGTTACATTTTGAGTTCATGTGTGAGTAATTGTATATTATGCAAGGTATTTATTTTTTCCTATGAAGTTTCCATATTGTTAACTTTTAGTGGTTTGCACTATTTTTTTATACTCTCTCTCTTATAGAATAATTTGTAGTTTTGTTAAAGTGACTAACATAGGTTAGTTATTCAATCAAAGTAAGAGTCAGTATTTTTTGAAGGCATGCATGGTAATGATTGTGTTGTATAAAATCAAGCTTATTTGAGGAACTTTTAAAACTGCATTCCTTATTATTTATATTCACCCTTTCTATCATGTTTATATAATCATGCATAATGCATTATGATCTTTGTAATTATATGGTTATTGAATGTTATTTTATTTGTAAGTCTCATTTCCATAATTGTTTTATGTTATTTCTTACAATGAAAAAATATATATTTATTTTAATTTTAATTTTAATTTTTTTTCATATTATCTTGTTCTTTTAATCACCAATAAAAAGTTCAACACTGCTTTCCTCATCTGTCTCTAAAGGAAACAATATATATTTCTTGCATACAAGATTCAATCTATGATGACAAACTTAATCTTGCATCGAGAAGAAATTTAATATGATTTTTTATGCCTCCATTTAAAAATATAACAAAATAATTTTTCACACACCAATGACATTAATACCTTTTCCATCGATGGTAAGTTTGTTATGTGGATATTTATATTTTTGTGTTAAATGATATTATTTTTTTGTTGGATTTTAAAGCACATGTAAGGATACAAAGGTTTACTGGTTTGTTATTAACCTACAAGAAAATTTACAATATTATTCACACAAAATACCTTAAATGAACATAATTTTATCCAATACAATGATTACCAGACATCATGGAAACATTGTCTTTAAAAAAAAATGCCCTCATGGGATATAATTATTGGAAAACATACACAACTAAAGTGTTTTAAAAATAATGCTCTCATGTTGTTTGACCTAGCCAAACATTATGATGTACTATGGTTGAACGTCTTAGTTTTGTTTCTAAGCTTTAAAAAACTCTATACTATTATATCAAACAATGATTACTAATAAGTCATAAAAAATCACATGTTCGTATCCATAAGCAACCTTAAAATATTGGGTTTTCTGCTTCTTCCATGTTTATAATTTTGTTTACAGTTTACATTCTAACTCATTTTAGTAAATCTTAAACCTATTATTATATTTCTTTTGGATTTTATCTATACATACTAAGTTTATCCCCTTGATCCAGGAGTATGAAAAATATTTTGTTAGTTTGCTTTGTTCTTTTAATTTCAGAGAAGAAGTTTAATGCTTGTTTGAATACTTTGGGTTGTAAAATGTTGTAGGTAGTAGGTTTAGTTTAGTGAGAAATCACTTATGCCTAGAATAGGTTCTTGCATTAGTGTGTGTACAATAAAAACAAGTTGGTGAGATGGTTGCTTTATTTTTCATATATCATTTCTCTTTTTATTAAAACTATGAATATTAACCTTTAGCTTAAACTATGAGTTTGAAAACTTTTTTGTTTACTTAGTTTCTTTTAATTTCTAGGAATAAATTTAATGTCAATTTAAATGCCAAGAATAACTTACATTGGTTTGTGTACAAGAAAACCACTTTGGCTTAAATTTATGTGAACAAGTTTAACGTAGTGAGTGTATTTCCATACCTATTTTTTGTTCTATTTATTTTGAAGCAATTTTCTTTCTTTCTTTGAATGTTTTTGTCATTTTTTTGGTAATTTAGGATAGGAGATTCCTTTTTTTCAGTTGAAACTATGAATACTGATTTCTAAGAAGAAGTTTAATTTCGATTTAAATGATTAAAATATCATCCTCTATTGGTGTACATGCACTAAAACCATCTTGATTTAAATATATGAGAGTAAATTTTATATAATGAGCATATTTTCCATCCATGTTTTTGTTTTATTTATTTTGAATCAAAATTATTGGTTGTTTTTAATTATTTTTGGTTGAAAAAAAAATTAGGAGAGGAGATTCAGTTTGTTTGGTCAATTGGTTACATTTTTTCCATGTTTCCTTTTTTTAGTTGAAGGTATGAATATTGACCTTTTAACTTGAACTACAAACTTGAAATACATTTTGTTGTCTTGGTTTATTTTTTAACTTATAGGAAGGAGGTTAATGTTGATCCAACTAGCTTTGGTGGAAAATGTTGTAATGAACAGATTCAATTAGACATAAGGTGCATGTATATAGTATTGTGTCTTTTGTGCTTTGGTCCATAGTTATTATGTTCTATTTTTGTGATACACATATGTGAATTAAATATGATTTTGTTTTTTAAAACTACATAGTGTAATTTTTATATTTATATATGTTTCTATTTTTATCAATTCAAACATCTAAATTATTTTTTCAAATTAGCTTTTTTGTGTATATCATGATAATTTTTATTATGATCTACAAATGAGGAGCTTAGAATTAGTGATTTTTTTTGTTATTTTCTTTATTTATTAGAAACCCAGGGATGATCGATCATGAGAAATATATGCTAGCATTTTTATAACTCAAAATCTGGGCACATGCACCTTCGTTGAACCCAATAATTGATGCGTATTGATATAATTATTTCTAGGATGAAACCTCACCAATACATCTCAAGTTAGATGGTAGACTATGCTGAAACAAGGTTTTTAAAGTTGCCTAAAAAAGAAATCATGTATGTAAAATTAAATCATTAAATATGTTGATTTCATATATATATATATATATATATATATATATATATATATATATATAAATAATTTATTGAATATGTAAAATTGATCAAATTTCAAAGAAATATTATACAGTTTTTTAATTTCATAACTCAAATATGTTTTTTTAATAGCTATAATACCTTTTGAAGTTTGAATCTATTATTTGGTGTATTTAAGTAATAGTTAATCATTTCTAATTCAATAAAATCTAGATGAAAGGTGAAGTTAGATTTATCATTAACATCTTAAATATAAGTAAATATTGATAAATTCACTAACAATAAGTAAATTTATCCCGTATTAATCAAAAATATTATTTTTTAATTGAAAGATATATCTCTTAGTAATTAAAAAGTGAAGCTATTTAATATATACTTGATAGACATAAATAATAAATATTGTAATTATTTAAACATTGTTTTAGATTTTTCACTCTTGAAAAACTTTTGAATAGGTAAAGGTATAATTACTTTTGGATAGTGAAAATTGTATAATTGATATTGAAACATTAAATGGATGGGTTCCTCTATATATAATTTTAAAGTAAAATTTTATAGAATTAAATTAATAAATTTAAATATTTTAATTATAAAAAATATTAACTATTTTAAATAAATATTAAACAATAAACACTATTTTTTGGTTAATACTTAATTTAAATTTAAATAGTCTCATTAATAGTTATATTATATTTTTGTCACCAGTGTTATACCTCAATGGTAAGTTGTTGCAACGGTAACCATTAGGTTATGGGTTCGAGTCTTGATTGAATCACAAGCATCAGATGGGGCATTAGCATAAGTTTAAGAGATTATTCCATTGGGCTCGACCTGTGATAGTGTGCCTAAGTGTGTGTCAGGTCGCTAGGTCCAACACGGTGATAATGTCATGCCAAAAAATTTATGGGACACCCTCAATTACCAAAAAAAATTATATTATATGTTTTTTTTTTTACTTTTATGTAGTTTTGTTACATTCTTAAGTACGTTTTAATCTTTTTAATTTTTTTTAGCTATATTTTTTTATTCTTCTAAAATTTGATATTTTTTTAAGCATGGAATGAGTAGCTACTAAATGGCTATACTAGGAAAGAAGTGATATTAGATTTAACATCCATTGAAACTTCAATGTAGTATCATATTAGGTAGTTATTTCATCAATTGAATTGAACAGTTATAAAAAAGAAGAATAAAACAAATTTGAAAGCAATAATTGTGTTATATTTTTATAATAACAAATGTTTGTTTTCTTTAAATGATTATGTGTAATTTTTTTGGAATGACAATTAATTTGTGATTTTTAAGTCTATGCGTAATGATCTATTTATTTTTAGACATAATACAATATATAATATTTTGATTATATACAATACAATTAAGTTTGGATGAAAGGTTATGTCAGACATACCATTGATTTATTTGTTTAGTTATATAATCCATTAAAAAATTTAAATGAAGATTATATTACCCATTTTAAATAATCTATTAACTTGGAAAAGTTATCAAAAATCTATATGATCCATCAAAAGTTAAACATGATATTATATTAAATAGTTTTTTCACCAATTATCTTGAATAATGGCCAAGTAAAAATATTAAATTTATTTGAAATCAATTCTATTGTTTTTTTTATTGATTTATTCACCATACCTTGAAACATAATATTTTAATAAACAAACAATTTATTTGAGATTTATTATAGTGTTATTTAATTATTTGTTGACAAGGATATAGAGTTATTATACTTGATATTTATATTTTTCCTATTTCATGTCAAATATAGAAACCATGAAAATATGTGTAGTAGACACTAAATTTATAGACAAGATAACATTAAAAACACCACACTTTATGAGAGAAGAAAAGTTAAACAGGTCATAATTTGTCATAAATATTTTACATTGCAAACTACCTAGACCTCCATCATTAGAGATAAAATCAATGTTGAAAGCTCAACTTAAGTTATTGAAAGCAAACATTATTTGCTTGTCCAAATTTCATATGTTGGCTCTCTATTTAGAGGCTTCAACCTTGTTTATTATCATGTCTAATATGTTGTAACATATGAACCTACATATAAATTAGAAAAAATGAGTATCACAGTTTCAAACTCTAAGGCAAAAAAATATTTATTGTGACCAACAAACCCCCAATTTATTCCAAAAGTTAAGAACACCTTTATCCTAAATTGAGACATGAATTCCATTCATTTTTTTACATCTTTTATCTCAATTTTGTAAAGTTTATATATCAAAAGATAGAAGAGGAGAAATTAAAAATTCTCTCTTCTAAGCTAGTTTTATGAAGGTTTTCATGGTGCATTGAACGTTCACTTCACATAGGGATACTTGTAGGGCATATTATGCTGACAAGTTGTCATCCCTTCAAGTCAAGATTTTGGATATTTTAAAAGTTAACATTTGTGCCCTATTCATTGATCCAACCATCAATACCCCATTTCTT